>CM026401.1:37332667-37494411 GCA_014843695.1 Archivesica marissinica
AGGTATAGCCCTTGTACGTCACTGTCAGGTTATCCTGTACTGATAGGTATAGCCCTTGTACGTCACTGTCAGGTTATCCTGTACTGATAGGTATAGCCCTTGTACGTCACTGTCAGGTTATCCTGTACGGATAGGTATAGCCCTTGTACGTCACTGTCAGGTTATCCTGTACTGATAGGTATAGCCCTTGTACGTCACTGTCAGGTTATCCTGTACTGATAGGTATAGCCCTTGTACGTCACTGTCAGGTTATCCTAAACGTATAGTAGTGTGTTAGTCGTAAATATCATATGCATGTATGTATACCAAGATAGGAATGTGGCCATTCCGTCAGCAGAATATGTATGTATGTATACCAAGATAGGAATGTGGCCATTCCGTCAGCAGAATATGTATGTATGTATACCAAGATAGGAATGTGGCCATTCCGTCAGCAGAATATGTATGTATGTATACCAAGATAGGAATGTGGCCATTCCGTCAGCAGAATATGTATGTATGTATACCAAGATAGGAATGTGGCCATTCCGTCAGCAGAATATGTATGTATGTATACCAAGATAGGAATGTGGCCATTCCGTCAGCAGAATATGTATGTATGTATACCAAGATAGGAATGTGGCCATTCCGTCAGCAGAATATGTATGTATGTATACCAAGATAGGAATGTGGCCATTCCGTCAGCAGAATATGTATGTATGTATACCAAGATAGGAATGTGGCCATTCCGTCAGCAGAATATGTATGTATGTATACCAAGATAGGAATGTGGCCATTCCGTCAGCAGAATATGTATGTATGTATACCAAGATAGGAATGTGGCCATTCCGTCAGCAGAATATGTATGTATGTATACCAAGATAGGAATGTGGCCATTCCGTCAGCAGAATATGTATGTATGTATACCAAGATAGGAATGTGGCCATTCCGTCAGCAGAATATGTATGTATACCAAGATAGGAATGTGGCCATTCCGTCAGCAGAATATGTATGTATACCAAGATAGGAATGTGGCCATTCCGTCAGCAGAATATGTATGATGTATACCAAGATAGGAATGTGGCCATTCCGTCAGCAGAATATGTATGTATACCAAGATAGGAATGTGGCCATTCCGTCAGCAGAATATGTATGTATGTATACCAAGATAGGAATGTGGCCATTCCGTCAGCAGAATATGTATGTATGTATACCAAGATAGGAATGTGGCCATTCCGTCAGCAGAATATGTATGTATGTATACCAAGATAGGAATGTGGCCATTCCGTCAGCAGAATATGTATGTATGTATACCAAGATAGGAATGTGGCCATTCCGTCAGCAGAATATGTATGTATGTATACCAAGATAGGAATGTGGCCATTCCGTCAGCAGAATATGTATGTATGTATACCAAGATAGGAATGTGGCCATTCCGTCAGCAGAATATGTATGTATGTATACCAAGATAGGAATGTGGCCATTCCGTCAGCAGAATATGTATGTATGTATACCAAGATAGGAATGTGGCCATTCCGTCAGCAGAATATGTATGTATGTATACCAAGATAGGAATGTGGCCATTCCGTCAGCACAAACAATATATATGATGAATATATATAATGCTATCCATGCAAACTAAGTACAAGGGAGCTGCAACAACCACGACATGTATACAGCATTAAATAATATAATATTCTAATCCAAGGGACCTACGTGGCCGAGTGGTTGATCGATAACAGATCACTTGTTCGTGGTCTTCCAAAGACGCTTGGGGTTTCGGGTTCAAAACCAATTTTGTTAAGAACATATTGATAAACCATAGGCTTGACACTATACATACAAAAATGTCAAGCCATATCCAAACATATTTAAATAAAATCCCATCCCATCAGAGTCATTATGAACATGGTTTATCAACATGTTCTTTAAAAAAAACAAAAATCATTTGGGTTTGAACCCGAAACCATTTGCCCAGACCCCAAATATCTGTGGGGTCTTCCTCAACTGATAATAGTTGGAGAGTTGCAATATGACCTAAGCTGCGACTTTAAACCCCCAAAATAAACAGGATATAAAAAAACTGTAAACTTTAAGAAAAATATACATAACTTTATATGCAAACTTTAAAAAAAAGTATAGCACTTTATAGGCAAACTTTAAAAAAATGTACAGCACTTTATATGCAAACTTTAAGAAAAGTACAGCACTATATATGCTAACTTTTAAAAACAGTACATCACTATATATGCAAACTTTATAAAAAGTACATCACTATATATGCAAACTTTATAAAAAGTACAGCACTATATATGCAAACTTTAAAAAAAGTACAGCACTTTATATGCAAACTTTAAAAAAAGTACAGCACTTTATATGCAAACTTTAAAAAAAGTACAGCACTTTATATGCAAACTTTAAAAAAAGTACAGCACTTTATATGCAAACTTTGAAAACAAAACATGACTACCCATTCCATAATTTAAGTCAGTGTATATATGACCTGGATAGTAGGGGGATTGTTTGAATGTTTGTATATATGACCTGGATAGTAGGGGGATTGTTTGAATGTTTGTATATATGACCTGGATAGTAGGGGGATTGTTTGAATGTTTGTATATATGACCTGGATAGTAGGGGGATTGTTTGAATGTTTGTATATATGACCTGGATAGTAGGGGGATTGTTTGAATGTTTGTATATATGACCTGGATAGTAGGGGGATTGTTTGAATGTTTGTATATATGACCTGGATAGTAGGGGGATTGTTTGAATGTTTGTATATATGACCTGGATAGTAGGGGGATTGTTTGAATGTTTGTATATATGACCTGGATAGTAGGGGGATTGTTTGAATGTTTGTATATATGACCTGGATAGTAGGGGGATTGTTTGAATGTTTGTATATATATACGTGCTGCTGTGTTTACAACCTGAATGCGGATGCATGTCGAAGAATTTACAATATGTTTAAACTTTATTTATTTTACAACGATTGCGAAGCAAGTTTTAACAACTTATATTAATCACTCTCGTTGGCGCGGATGATAGCGTATATGTGGTCATTCGTGTGGGAGGAAACCGGAATACCCGGAGATAACCCACCTGTCCGATCTGGCGACCACCATACCATCTCACATACTTCCCGGTCCGAGGATCGAACCCGGGTTGCATTGATGAGAAGCGAGCGCGTTAACCACTGCGCTTACAACCTGAATGCGGATGCATGTAGACGAATTTACAAAAAATGTAAGCATTCCCAAATGCTAAATGGTGAACAAGTCAATAGACAGAGTACGACAGATAGGGATGCTGGAACGTGTACATGTATGGTTAAATACCATATCATAACACATTCATTTAACAGGCTCACCATTAATACACTACAAGTAATAGTTTCAACAATGGATACTAGTAAACTAAGCGCTTACTGTAAGTATAACCAAAAGCACCAGTTTTGCCGCGAAATCGGGAATACATAGGTTTTTTTTACCAGTGGTGCGATGCTGAAGTAGGGGAGGGAGAGAATATACTATTTGATCTAGCGGAATGGGGCACATAACTGATCCAAATGTGTCCCAAATTAGAACCACGTATGCGTATTAATCGTGAAGCAACTACTTTGTATAACTAAAACGTCATCAAGTAGCCGGTGTAGCGTATTTATAGTTTTATTTACCTATTTATTTTAATTTTAGTTTATTTAACGTCGCTACCGGTTGCCCATTTGAGCGACGGGAAGTTTACCTAACAACACATTTCTCGGGCAGGCTCCAGCGATTAACCAGTTCTTGGTGCACCGATCTCCGTAAGAAATTTTTCATTGTGTGTTTTACATTTATTTATCGTCGCTACCGGTTGCCCATATGAGCGACGCCTCCTGAAGAGATTAGTCATTTTAGTTTTTTGGAGGATAGTGCAATGATATAGACAGAGACCCATTCCAGAGTCTCCTCTTGTTCTTTTACGTGCACGGTGTACAGCACCGACACGAGACCTCGGTTTAACGTCCCATCTGAGGGACTGTTAATTTTATTAGGGTCAGACGGGGATCGAACCTGCGATCCCTGGATTACGTGTAACTTTCTCTGTCCTTTGGAGTTGTTATCAGTGTGTTCACATCCATCGACTATTTTCACATAAACCACTGACTTTAAATGGACATTAACCCATTCAACACCAAGTAACTCACATGGACTGGTCCATGATATTCATAAACCAATAAATGAATCAGAAAATCACATTTGGACAAGTTCATTTATCAAAATGGGTAATTATGTCTAAAAATAGTCATATCACTGGCAAAAAGTGCAGATCCTGATGAGACGGCTCGTCACGAGCCGGCTCATCTGGATCTACACTTTTTGTAAGCCTATTTAGAGGTCTGTGGTGTTGAAAGGGTTAAACCAGCTGAGTATTTAGTGATTAATAGTGTGTCCCTGACATGTGATTTTGTGGAAATCATTTGCTCAGAAATAGAATTAACCAATTTAATCCTGGCCGATATAAACCACGAAACGGTGTAAAATGTTCCCTATAATATAATTGAGGTTTGGCGTAAATTATATTACCATCCAATCAATTAAGCTTAATTATGGACAAGTTTACATCAAACGGAATAGTACAAAGAGACTTTTAACAGCATGGACCCATCTTAAAGCGACCTTACATCGCAAAAAGCAAAATAATGCATTTTCTCACGTATAAATGCATTGCTACTACAAATTCATCCAAACACTAACATTGAATCACTAAACAGTGTTTTAGTGGTCTACAAATATTCAAAATTGAAAGTAGGATTTCATATAGCGGTCATCCATGTTCTTGAAATGCCGTGTGTTTGTCATTGGAGTCAATACTTAACGCGTGGTATAAACACCGCACGATAATCACAACATTATCGGAAAAGTCCATTGACTTGTTATATGTGTTTTATAGTACTATTTATATGCAAACGTTACTAGTCAATTTTATAGACTACACTAGTCAATTTGTATATGAAATAGTAATATAAAAACACCTATAGCGAGTCAATGGACTCTTCCGATAATGTTGTCATT
Organism: Archivesica marissinica; assembly: GCA_014843695.1. Classification (NCBI taxonomy): domain Eukaryota; kingdom Metazoa; phylum Mollusca; class Bivalvia; order Venerida; family Vesicomyidae; genus Archivesica; species Archivesica marissinica. The sequence continues at coordinate 37,337,707 of CM026401.1, forward strand.
ATCGTGCAGTGTTTATACTGTCGTTTAGAGATAATTTAGCTAAGAATAGCCTACAAATAAATATACACTTGCACACATGTGACATATAACGGTAAATCTGTAACATAAATCGTGTTATTCAAGATACGCGCGTTGTATTACGTATGAATGTCGACACTATTTACACTATTAGGAGTTAGTTTACTTTCCTGCGTATAAGTAAGCTTTAAAGTTCATTCTTGAATAAGAGACTATCTACTTTCCTTGAATGTAGCAACATCCTAGCTGATGAACAAAACGGCTTTCGGCGCAACCGTTCGTGCGAGGACCACATATTCACCATCAACAGATTGACACGTAATAACGATATGGTATTAACAGCATTCATCGATTTACGGAAGTGTTTTGATTTCATAGATCGTGAAATGATGCTATACAAATTACTGTTGAACAAAGTCGATGGAAAACTGTACAATTCTATAAAAAGTATGTATGCTCAATTCTCGTCATGTGTCAGGATAAATGGAAAGTACACGGACTGGTTCAATTGTGGTACAGGTGTAAAACAAGGGGATAATCTTTCGCCTACGATATTTTCCGTCTTTGCCAACGACCTTGTAGGGGAAATTAATGACCTTAACATTGGCGTTGACATAGAAGGTAGTAAACTAGCTATTCTTTTGTATGCAGATGATATCGCGCTATTGGCACAATCAGAAGAAGTTGTTGATCGTCGGTGGATTGAGAGGGTAATACGGGCTAATTACCCGTGCTGTGCTCTCAAGATATCGACAATCAATAGTACATCTCTCACTTTTTCACGTGAATTAAAAATACTCATTTACAGGTGATTTATAGACCCATTGGGCCGGGTGTTTTCTATGTTTCTATGTATGTTTTAAATGTATGTTATAACACATGTCACTAACAAAAACAATTTACTTACTTATACATGTACCATATAATAGGAAATCACATGCTGTAGCAAATTGCGTTTTCACTGATGTAGTGTCGCTTTAAAAACTTTACTTTAAGGAATTCCACCAGCAAAGAACAACATTAGAGTGAAATAAGTGAGCGCATTGAATTAAATGTTTTTTGCTTGTTTCAGTCATTGCATCTATATATATATATATGCTAAGTATGCATGAGCATATTAATTAGGTATGCATGGATATACTAAATATGTACGCATGAGTATACTAAATATGTACGCATGAGTATATTTATTAGGTACACTCGAGTCTGATGTTTATGTATGTTTATTAATATGATCGTGTCAGTTTACTAATTTGGTAGAAATGTGTATTTTAACTAGATACATATGTGTGAATGTTATTGTATAAAATCGTCCATTTTATGAATATATAATTTCGCTATTTTTAATGATTTTTTCAATTCATTAATTTTCTAAAATTTACTAGCCTGTTTTTTTTGAACATGCTAAACATCGATTCAGAGAATAAAGTACTTGCGAGGGCCGAGCTAGAAGTTTTTTTTATAGACATGGACTAGTGTTTTAAAATGTAATTTTCAAAATAACGCAAACAATGACGTGAATTCTGTGTGTGTTTTACGTTTATTTATCGTCGCTACCGGTTGCCCATATGAGCGACGCCTCCTGAAGAGATTAGTCATTTTAGATTTTTGGAGGATAGTGCAATGATACAGACAGAGACCCATTCCAGAGTATCCTCTTGTTCTTTTACGTGCACGGAGTACAGCACCGACAAGAGACCTCGGTTTAACGTCCCATCTGAAAGACTGTTAATTTTATTAGGGTCAGACGAGGGATCGAATCAGCGATCCCTGGATTACTACAGATCCGTCTGGACGTGAATTCACACAATGATGTCACTTATATTTGAGGTCCAGTGTTCACATGTAAGTATGAGTAACTGTATCAATATCCAACACCAGGCGGTGATCATCTAGCGACCGTTTTGCACAACTCTCAATTTCTTCTGAAACCGTAAAGATCGAAGAAATATTTGTTTCCTGAAGTATGTTGCCACGCTGCTCGTCATTGTTGTGAACTGCTTCCTCGTGTGTTGTCTGTCTTGTACCCGCGGTTGCTACGTCTGTAAACGTAACGTGTTTTGCGATATTATCTATGTCAATTTCTTTCGTTTCAATAACAGTCGTTGGGTTAATAACCATGTCTGTATCATATACAACATTTTCGGATATTTTGGTTTCCATGGCTACTGTAGCGACTGGACTTTCGGCACATTTATTGTGCGGAAATCCGATCGATTCATTCGAGCCCAGTCTTCGATTTCCGGAAGATACCGATGACTGAGTCGCCGGTGTTCGGTGATGTCCGTCATCAGTACTAGTGTCTCTCCGACTGAAAGACGAGTTGCTACGTTTCCTTCTAAACAATTTGAACACCTGCTGTCTAAACCGGGCACCACTTAAAAGATATAAAATAAAATTAATTGAATGGCTGAGGTACATCAGCAGATTGACCACCGACCAGCCAATCTCCTGGTACTCCGTAAAGCCGCTGACAGAATCTACCCAGTAAGGCATTCCGATGAGATATACAGAGATCGGTGTCGTGCACAGAATAAACACCGCATTCACAGTTAATAACATCACTGTTATTGACGTACTATTGTCTGAGATCTTCACCGGCATTGCTGAATTTGCGCATAGCATTCTTAACCTAAGTTGTCGACTTTCTACAATCCTGCGTATTATCAGAACCTCTCCGATGGATATAATCAACGCAGGAATAAAGAAATACAAGAGCAAATCCATCCATGGGTAAATAAAGTTGAAGAATTTGTTATATATTTCGTCAGTGAGTGCACCACACACAAGTTTATATTCGACAGTAAGTGTATTACCATTAGTAGTGTTGTCTTCCATTTCGTTTCGGAAAGATGTAACGCCATCAGTTATCAAGCTATTTGAGGTAGTTTGAACGGATTGATTATCTTGCTGGTTACCTGCTTCAATCTTCACTGACTGGAGAGACATTCCGTACAGTAAATGAGTACTACCACAGCATATGGACAGTACAATGGTCATGATAGTAAACATGGCCGACTTCTGCGTGCACATCACGCGCACTTTGTGAGGCCATATTATGCTGATAATTCTCTCACTGGTAACAGCAACAAGGAGCCACGATGATAATTCTGTTGAGGCGAATATGAAAAACCTGCAAATATATTATTTTATAAATAAAATATTATTTAACAATTAACCTGCCGAATGGGATATATTATTAGGTATAGTTTGCCTGGTTAGTCATATAACTATATTTTTAATACCGATACCATTAACCCTTTGCCTGCAGAGTAAATAAAAGCACATTTGCAAACAACTTTAGATCCAGATCAGCCGCGCCTGATCAGGATCTATGTTGTTTGCTATTCATACAAGTGTTTTAGCTCCACTATCCGATAGCAAGCAGCACAGAGCCTGATCATATGGCACGTTCTGTGCCGTCTGATATGGCTCTATGTTGTTTGTAAAAGCGACGTTAGTGTATACACATTTATTTTAGCTCGATTGCGAAACAAGTTCTTATATAACTTATATAAATCACTCTCTAGACCTCATTCCTGATGGAATCCATCGCCACGAGGGAGAGAGAAGAGGCAATGTGGAATTTAAATGCCTTGAAGGGCACAATAGTAACGGCTCCAGCGGGGTTCGAAATCTGGGCCTTTCGCACCTGAAGCGAACGCACAACCACTGCGCTATCACGACTTCCACAAAAAAGCGACGTTAGTTGTGAATGGCAGGTTGAGGGTTAAGAGTCAGTATGTACACCTGTTATACATAGCTAAGTGATCGAGGCTCTAAGCTAGTCTAGTAGGTGTATGAGACTGTCTTCCTCAAATGGAAACCTACAATTATACAGCCTAGGCAAATGTATGCTAATGTCAACTAGTGTTAATGTTAGCTGCCAGATTAGCGCAGTTATAACCACACTCGCTTCTCACCAATGCAACCCGGGGTCGATCCTCTGACTGGGAAGTACTTGAGAAAGTACGGTGATCGGACAGGTGAGTTTTCTCCGGGTTTCCTCTCACACGAATTACCACACATTATATACGCTTTCATCCGCGCCAACGAGAGTGATTAATATACGTCGTTTCTTTCACAATCGTTGTAAAACAAATATAAAGTTAATATTTAAACAACAATTTGCAAAATGTCCATAAAGGGCGGTAAATAGTAAATAGTAATTTCACAAAAATCAATTCCAGATCTTCAAAATATATGGATATATATATATGAAGGTAATGCAATTATCTCAATGTGCAGCACATTATAAGTACAGTCTACATCCGTTATGTCGAATTCCTTCGGACCGAACAAAATACTTCGAAATAACCGAAGTTGGATTTAACGAAATTCGATATAAACGGAGCCAGTTATATGTAAAATGATAGTGTCTGTAACTAGACTTTGATCCGACTTCGAGATAACCGGGCAATGCGACATAACCGACTTTGACAGATGTAGACTGTAAATGCATAAATACAAATAGTAGAAACCCACATGTCCGAGCTTGCCACCACCTAACCATCGCACATCATCCCATTAGTGTCAACCTGCTTTTACATGGCCGCGAAACACTAAATGTGAACGAAAATATAATTATATTTGCAGCAGTTCAAAAGTATATTAAACAATCAAAGCGTTTCTAATTTGTGATCACGTTAGCAACACAACATTCGCTATGATATTAGTTCAGATCGAGCGCACCATGGGGATCTCTCACCTGGGGAACGGAACCTAGCAACAGTTTTTTTTTTATCATTCAAACACTGTTTCAATTGCCTTTCGACTTGATAAATAATATCTCATTATACTTCAAATATGCATGTCATAAGTTACATATTCGCCAGTATTGCACTAAGTTCAACATACTCTCATGGGAAGGGCCAATTACTAATGTTGTTCAGAACTTGTGGCCCAACCCATTTGCTTTTGCTCTTATGTCTTTGAATTTATTATGTACATGTATATAGCAATAAAATATGATTAAACTAAACATACTTCCCGGTCCGAGGATCGAACCCGGTTTACACTAGTGAGAGGCGAGCATGCGCTAACCAGACAGCCAAATAAACGAATGAGTGAGTATGACAGAACAATGCAAAGCTGGTTGTACTGTACAGTTTGTGACAAATAATGCATAATTATTAGAAATTGTCTGCTTACGTTTACCTATCGTCGCTACCGGTTGCCCTTAAGAGATTAGTCATTTTAGATTGTTTGAGGATAGTGCAATGATACAGACACAGCCCCATTCCAGAGTCTCCTCTGGTTCTTATACGTGCACGGTGTAAAGCACCGACACGAGACCTCGGTTTAACGTCCCATTTGAAAGACTGTTAATTTTATTAGGATCAGACGGGGGATCGAACCTGCGATCCCTGGATTACCAGTCCAGCGTATTATCCGCTGGACTACAGATCCGTCTGGAATTCAGTCTGATTATTATTGGATGATAAATGGCCGGACATCATACGGCTGCCATTGTGGATGTTGAAATATTGTATTAAATAATATATTCTGCATATATACTTGTACTTCATATTCCGCTAAAACACTCCAAACTAAATTAATAGAATTAAACAAAATACTATATTATCAAATTAACGTAAAAAGGTAAAAGAAAGAGAAATAGTGAAAGTAAGTGAAAGAGTGAACGTAAGAGTGAACGCAAGAGAAAGAGTGAACATAAGAGAAAGAGTGAACGCAAGAGAAAGAGTGAACGCAAGAGAAAGAGTGAACGCAAGAGAAAGAGTGAACGCAAGAGAAAGAGTGAACGCAAGAGAAAGAGTGAACGCAAGAGAACGAGTGAACGCAAGAGAACGAGTGAACGCAAGAGAACGAGTGAACGCAAGAGAACGAGTGAACGCAAGAGAAAGAGTGAACGCAAGAGAAAGAGTGAACACACGAGAAAGAGTGAACGCAAGAGAAAGAGTGAACGCAAGAGAAAGAGTGAACATAAGAGAAAGAGTGAACGCAAGAGAAAGAGTGAACATAAGAGAAAGAGTGAACGCAAGAGAAAGAGTGAACGCAAGAGAAAGAGTGAACGCAAGAGAACGAGTGAACGCAAGAGAAAGAGTGAACGCAAGAGAACGAGTGAACGCAAGAGAAAGAGTGAACGCAAGAGAAAGAGTGAACACAAGAGAAAGAGTGAACGCAAGAGTAAGAGTGAAGTAAGAATGAACGAAAGAGAAAGAGTGAACGCAAGAGAGAGAGTGAACGCACGAGAAAGAGTGAACGTAAGAGAAATAGTGAACGTAAGAGTGAACGCAAGAGAAAGAGTGAACGCAAGAGAAAGAGTGAACGTAAGAGTGAACGTATGAGAAAGAGTGAACGCAAGAGAAAGAGTGAATGCAAGAGAAAGAGTGAACGTAAGAGAAAGAGTGAACGCAAGATTAAGAGTGAACGTAAGAGAAAGAGGGAACGTAAAAGAAAGAGTGAACGCAAGAGAAAGAGGGAACGTAAGAGAAAGAGTGAACGCAAGAGAAAGAGTGAACGCAAGAGTAAGAGTGAAGTAAGAATGAACGAAAGAGAAAGAGTGAACGCAAGAGTAAGAGTGAAGTAAGAATGAACGAAAGAGAAAGAGTGAACGCAAGAGAAAGAGTGAACGTAAGAGTGAACGCAAGATAAAGAGTGAACGTAAGAGTGTATGTAAGAGAAAGAGTGAACGTAGAAAAATAGGAAAACTGCGCAAATTAAACAGGAGGATATGCTACATTGGGTATGGAACAACGTTTAGATTTGAAGACCTAGAGGGCACTTGTGTTTATTTGTGTAAGTAGGATTTGATTTTATCGAGTGATTACCGAAATACATATTTTAGTTATCACGAGATGAACTAAGCTCATATCTTACACTAATAAACACAAATCGTCTTTTTCTTTTATGATTTCCAATAATTTTGTCTAATACAATTTGATTCATTTTAACTGCCCCCGTCGGGAGCCTCATTGCTCTACAATACACAACCACACAACCGTACAACCACTTTTGTTAGTGTGAACGTCCTTCATAAGAATTAGTTCTGGTATAATAAGTTAGTTTCTGCTTGCTGTCAAAATTAAAAACTACATACAAAGAAAATTCATTGGAATATATTAATATATAATTAACTGCTTATGATTGTCAGAAAATTAAAATACAAATCTACACCCAACCGCGGACGAATACGAAACGAACGCAGTGACAGAAAATTCCATCTTCCACTGTTTGAAAACAGTGAGATGACATTTACTTTCACCAAGAAAACTCGATCATTCATTGGAAAGCATAAGAGAAAATGGTAAGCTACATGACAAACCAGTGAAAGCGGCATCCAACATCACTGAGCAGTCTGACGTCCACACCAAACATGTGGATAAGCCACCACCGCAACAAACCTGAAATGATTGTGAAATTATTATAATTAGTTAGAGTGATAGCCAAAACAATTGTTTACTTCTGGATAGAAGCAACAAACTGACCATGGTTATAGGTAAATACCAGAAGATTATACTAAGATCGAGACCCACTTCCAAAAACCACAATTCAGATGGCGGCCAAAATTCAAGATGGCGGTCAAAATGGCCACCAAAACAAAAATAATTGTACGATTTAAATGCCCTGTATGATTTCCAAAGGAAAAAAGTGGATCTAATGTTACAATGATTAAACACTTTATCAGATGAACACTATTGAATGACAGAAATAACTGACAGACACCATATATTGATCAAGTGTGCTTCTGGTCTATCGACAATCACAGAAAATGCAATTATTTATATAAGCTAAGGCATTGTTTGGAACAGGAATCAGCAGCGACACTGTTAGTTGCAACTCAAGTTCGTTTTGCATTGTTGGCATGCATGCATTGTCCAATCGTACGATGTTAGCATCGCTTCCTGTTGGACTGTGCGATACTATCAGAGGACCGCGCATGACACACGACATTCATGGTTCTCTAATTCCGGAGCGGAATAACGACAGAACACGAACATTGACACGTGTTTAGATTCATAGAAATGTCTATGGATAACTAGAGACTAGTTACACAGTTGTTGCAAATGTGTGTGTGTGTGTGTGTGTGTGTGTGTGTTGTGTGTGTGTGTGTGTGTGTGTGTGTGTGTGTGTGTGTGTGTGTGTGTGTGTGTGTGTGTGTGTGTGTGTGTGTGTGTGTGTGTGTGTGTGTGTGTGTGTGTGTGTGTGTGTGTGTGTGTGTGTGTGTGTGTGTGTGTGTGTGTGTGTGTGTGTGTGTGTGTGTGTGTGTGTGTGTGTGTGTGTGTGTGTGTGTGTGTGTGTGTGTGTGTGTGTGTGTGTGTGTGTGTGTGTGTGTGTGTGTGTGTGTGTGTGTGTGTGTGTGTGTGTGTGTGTGTGTGTGTGTGTGTGTGTGTGTGTGTGTGTGTGTGTGTGTGTGTGTGTGTGTGTGTGTGTGTGTGGTGTGTGGTGTGTGTGTGTGTGTGTGTGTGTGTGTGTGTGTGTGTGTGTGGTGTGTGTGTGTGTGTGTGTGTGTGTGTGTGTGTGTGTGTGTGTGTGTGTGTGTGTGTGTGTGTGTGTGTGGTGTGTGTGTGTGTGTGTGTGTGGGTGTGTGTGTGTGTGTGTGTGTGTGTGTGTGTGTGTGTGTGTGTGTGTGTGTGGTGTGTGTGTGTGTGTGTGTGTGTGTGTGTGTGTGTGTGTGTGTGTGTGTGTGTGTGTGTGTGTGTGTGTGTGTGTGTGTGTGTGGTGTGTGTGTGTGTGTGTGTGTGTGTGTGTGTGTGTGTGTGTGTGTGTGTGTGTGTGTGTGTGTGTGTGTGTGTGTGTGTGTGTGTGTGTGTGTGTGTGTGTGTGTGTGTGTGTGTGGTGTGTGTGTGTGTGTGTGTGTGTGTGTGTGTGTGTGTGTGTGTGTGTGTGTGTGTGTGTGTGTGTGTGTGTGTGTGTGTGTGTGTGTGTGTGTGTGTGTGTGTGTGTGTGTGTGTGTGTGTGTGTGTGTGTGTGTGTGTGTGTGTGTGTGTGTGTGTGTGTGTGTGTGTGTGTGTGTGTGTGTGTGTGTGTGTGTGTGCGTGCGTGTGCGTGTGCGTGTGCGTGTGCGTGTGCGTGTGCGTGTGCGTGTGCGTGTATGTGTGTATGTGTGTATGTGTGTATGTGTGTGTATATATATGTGTGTGTGTGCGCGTGTGCGCGTGTGTGCGTGTGTGCGCGTGTTCGCGTGCGAGCGTGCGTATATGTGCGTGCGTGTACATGTGTACATCCTGTGTAACAATATGTATCGAATTGGTTATCCAGCGTGGGTATTCTGCCACTTGGTTTCCGTCTACATCTGGACATACCAAGTGATGTTATATCGCACCGTTACATAGCAATTGATCACTGATTGGATGGGGACTCAGAATAGATAGTCCTTACCATCCAATATTCTCTGTTATGGAATTGCAGGTTACCTTGAGTATCTTGGAAGTCATATACGAGAGAGGAATCTCTCAGATAGGAGAGCGGCACTAGATACTACACTAGAACAGTCAGTGAGTTGCGAACCTGGGGAATTATATAATTCACGAACTTAACTGTGTAGTGTTTGACATTGAGATGCTGTGTTTGTCCTTATTCCAAAGACATCGCTTATTATTATTATTATTATATACCAAACTTGTATAGCTCTCTTTTCATCTAAAAATAAAACGTTCAAAAGCGCTTTACAGCCTAAATATCACAAATATTGATAAAAGCTTCCACATACAATGAGATAAAACAAGACAAAATAGCAAACACAATTACAATGGATTCTAAATATGCTATAAAATATTCGGATCTAAAATTATAACAAATTAAAATATAGGTAATAATTAAATAAAATGTGTTCATTTAGGTATACCTGCGCAATAGGGCACCATTTCGGGGCATTATTCAATGTTGTTTTACACATATTTAAAACACTGTGTTGACGCCATAGCTTTGTACTTGCAGTCCATTATTATTAATATTGGACTGCTTTCAAAAGGCCAGCGTATTATAACAAATCATATGCGTAAATATACGAAATTACAAATTTTAATTAGCGAGATCTTGTTATATAAGTGTGTGTGTTAATCAAGATATAAGCCACAAACGGATCCAATATGTACACTATTGGTACTGTCGTCGGCGCTAGTCGCCTCACACACTCCAATATTTTACATATTGGATCGTTTTCGGCTTATATCCTATACATATATATATATATATATATATATATACCAGTAAATATGAATTAAATCCTATATATAGACGGATCTGTAGTCTAATGGTTAACACATTGGACTGGTAATCCAGGGATCGCAGGTTCGATCCCCCATCTGACACTAATAAAACTAAGTCTTTCAGTTGGGACTTTAAACCGAGGTCTCGTATCGGTGCTGTACACCGTGCACGTAAAAGAACCAGAGGGAATATGGAATGGGCCTCTGTCTGTATCATTGCAATATTCTCCAAAATTTGAAATGACTAATCTCTTCAGCGTCACTCATATGGGCAACCGGTAGCGACGATAAATAAACGTAAAACAGCATGTTTATATATAGCACACTTCAATCCTATAATAGGCATAATTCAATAACCAATAAAACCGAAGCCATTTATCATAGAATTCGTCTGCTATGTAAAAGCGGAAAACTTAAACTTTTGAAAAATATTGGAACTTTCAAGTGAAAACTATTTTAGGAAACTAATTTAAGAGTGTACGGCCTAGCACTCCTGTATTCAAATGATTTCTTACTTAAAGCGCCACTATGCGGTTACTTGGAATGTGTTGCACGCCGAGTTATTGTAAAGAGCGGATGTCTAAATAATGTGATTATTGTCATATATTTTCATTTTTCAATAATAAATTATTATCGTAAAAAGTAAAATTTGAAAAATATGGCCACATACCTGCTTTTGTGAAATTACCATTTCTCGATTACCTCCCTTTACTAGTATTTTTTAACAAAATCACGAATAACTGTAAATGATGGTTAATTAAAGTTAATATTAGGTTAAATATGAATTATAGTTTTAGTTTTCCTTCAGAAGAATTATAGTGTTATTTTTCCAACTGAAGAAAAGAAACGCATATGGGATAAATGCGGCTGTACATAGTGAAGCAACATACTTGATTATACTCAGTGTAATGAGTCCGCCTCCGTGGTCGAGTGGTTAAGGTCGCTGACTTGTATACCACTGTAACCTATCATCACTGATGGTCACGGGTTCGAGCCCCGCTCAGGCCGTGTCTCATTTATATGAGAAAGTTGGCAGTTTCTTACGGAGGTTGGTGCACCCAAGTACTGGTTAACCGCTGGAGCCTGCCCAGGAAAGGTATTGTTAGGTAAACTGCCCGCCGGCGATATAGCCCGAAATGGTGCTGATGCAGGCGTAAAACCCGAAATATAACATAACATAACTCAGTGTAATGCATTGCACATACATGTATTAAGGATAGTTACCTGTGTACAGTATGGTACGGCATTGCACATACATGTATTAAGGATAGTTACTTGTGTACAGTACGGTACGGCATTGCACATACATGTATTGAGGATAGTTACCTGTATACAATAGGGTACGGCATTGCACATACATGTATTAAGGATAGTTACCTGTGTACAGTATGGTACGGCATTGCACATACATGTATTAAGGATAGTTACCTGTGTACAGTAGGGTACGGCATTGCACATACATGTATTAAGGATAGTTACCTGTGTACAGTATGGTACGGCATTGCACATACATGTATTAAGGATAGTTACCTGTGTACAGTATGGTACGGCATTGCACATACATGTATTAAGGATAGTTACCTGTGTACAGTAGGGTACGGCATTGCACATACATGTATTAAGGATAGTTACCTGTGTACAGTATGGTACGGCATTGCACATACATGTATTAAGGATAGTTACCTGTGTACAGTATGGTACGGCATTGCACATACATGTATTAAGGATAGTTACCTGTGTACAGTAGGGTACGGCATTGCACATACATGTATTAAGGATAGTTACCTGTGTACAGTATGGTACGGCATTGCACATACATGTATTAAGGATAGTTACTGTGTACAGTAGGACGGCATTGCACATACATGTATTAAGGATAGTTACTTGTGTACAGTACGGTACGGCATTGCACATACATGTATTGAGGATAGTTACCTGTGTACAGTAGGGTACGGCATTGCACATACATGTATTAAGGATAGTTACCTGTGTACAGTAGGGTACGGCATTGCACATACATGTATTAAGGATAGTTACCTGTGTACAGTACGGTACGGCATTGCACATACATGTATTAAGGATAGTTACCTGTGTACAGTATGGTACGGCATTGCACATACATGTATTAAGGATAGTTACCTGTGTACAGTACGGTACGGCATTGCACATACATGTATTAAGGATAGTTACCTGTGTACAGTATGGTACGGCATTGCACATACATGTATTAAGGATAGTTACCTGTGTACAGTAGGGTACGGCATTGCACATACATGTATTAAGGATAGTTACTGTGTACAGTACGGTACGGCATTGCACATACATGTATTAAGGATAGTTACCTGTGTACAGTAGGGTACGGCATTGCACATACATGTATTAAGGATAGTTACCTGTGTACAGTACGGTACGGCATTGCACATACATGTATTGAGGATAGTTACCTGTGTACAATAGGGTACGGCATTGCACATACATGTATTAAGGATAGTTACCTGTGTACAGTACGGTACGGCATTGCACATACATGATTGAGGATAGTTACCTGTGTACAGTAGGGTACGGCATTGCACATATATGTATTAAGGATAGTTACCTGTGTACAGTACGGTACGGCATTGCACATACATGTATTAAGGATAGTTACATGTGTACAGTATGGTACGGCATTGCACATACATGTATTAAGGATAGTTACCTGTGTACAATACGTTACGGCATTGCACATACATGATTGAGGATAGTTACCTGTATACAACAGGGTACGGCATTGCACATATATGTATTAAGGATAGTTACCTGTATACAGTACGGTACGGCATTGCACATACATGTATTAAGGATAGTTACATGTGTACAGTATGGTACGGCATTGCACATACATGTATTAAGGATAGTTACCTGTGTACAATACGTTACGGCATTGCACATACATGATTGAGGATAGTTACCTGTATACAATAGGGTACGGCATTACACATATATGTATTAAGGATAGTTACTGTGTACAGTACGGTACGGCATTGCACATACATGTATTAGGGATAGTTACCTGTGTACAGTACGGTACGGCATTGCACATACATGTATTAGGGATAGTTACCTGTGTACAGTATGGTACGGCATTGCACATACATTTATTAAGGATAGTTACCTGTGTACAATACGTTACGGCATTGCACATACATGATTGAGGATAGTTACCTGTATACAATAGGGTACGGCATTACACATATATGTATTAAGGATAGTTACCTGTATACAGTACGGTACGGCATTGCACATACATGTATTAAGGATAGTTACCTGTGTACAGTATGGTACGGCATTGCACATACATGTATTAAGGATAGTTACCTGTGTACAGTAGGGTACGGCATTGCACATACATGTATTAAGGATAGTTACCTGTGTACAGTATGGTACGGCATTGCACATACATGTATTAAGGATAGTTTCCTGTGTACAGTAGGGTACGGCATTGCAATTACATGTATTAAGGATAGTTACCTGTGAACAGTACGGTACGGCATTGCACATACATTTATTAAGGATAGTAGCCTGTGTACAATACGTTACGGCATTGCACGTACATGATTGAGGATAGCTACCTGTATACAATAGGGTACGGCATTGCACATACATGTATTAAGGATAGTTACCTGTATACAGTACGGTACGGCATTGCACATACATGTATTAAGGATAGTTACTGTGTACAGTATGGTACGGCATTGCACATACATGTATTAAGGATAGTTACCTGTGTACAGTAGGGTACGGCATTGCACATACATGTATTAAGGATAGTTACCTGTGTACAGTATGGTACGGCATTGCACATACATGTATTAAGGATAGTTACTGTGTACAGTATGGTACGGCATTGCACATACATGTATTAAGGATAGTTACCTGTGTACAGTAGGGTACGGCATTGCACATACATGTATTAAGGATAGTTACCTGTGTACAGTATGTTACGGCATTGCACATACATGTATTAAGGATAGTTACCTGTGTACAGTAGGGTATGGCATTGCACATACATGTATTAAGGATAGTTACCTGTGTACAGTACGGTACGGCATTGCACATACATGTATTGAGGATAGTTACCTGTGTACAGTACGGTACGGCATTGCACATACATGTATTGAGGATAGTTGCCTGTGTACAGTACGGTACGGCATTGCACATACATTTATTAAGGATAGTTACCTGTGTTCAGTAGGGTACGGCATTGCACATACATTTATTAAGGATAGTTACCTGTGTACAGTAGGGTACGGCATTGCACATACATGTATTACGGATAGTTACCTGTGTACAGTACGGTACGGCACAGCACATACATGTATTAAGGATAGTTACCTGTGTACAGTATGGTACGGCATTGCACATACATATATTAAGGATAGTTACCTGTGTACAGTAGGGTACGGCATTGCACATACATGTATTAAGGATAGTTACCTGTGTACAGTAGGGTACGGCATTGCACATACATGTATTAAGGATAGTTACCTGTGTACAGTAGGGTACGGCATTGCACATACATGTATTAAGGATAGTTACCTGTGTACAGTATGGTACGGCATTGCACATACATGTATCAAGGATAGTTACCTGTGTACAGTACGGTACGGCACAGCACATACATGTATTAAGGATAGTTACCTGTGTACAGTACGGTACGGCATTGCACATACATGTATTGAGAATAGTTACCTGTATACAATAGGGTACGGCATTGCACATACATGTATTACGGATAGTTACCTGTGCACAGTACGGTACGGCACAGCACATACATGTATTAAGGATAGTTACCTGTGTACAGTATGGTACGGCATTGCACATACATGTATTAAGGATAGTTACCTGTGTACAATACGTTACGGCATTGCACATACATGTATTAAGGATAGTTACCTGTGTACAATACGGTACGGCATTGCACATACATGTATTAAGGATAGTTACCTGTGTATAGTACTGTTAGGTCTGTAACTGCGAGAGCCGTCAGATACAGAGCCGTGGACGATTTTCTTGTGACCGGGCGGGTTAGCACAATCACACTAAGCACGTTGCCAGCCGTGCCCACTACAAGAAACACGGGAGCAATCGTCTTCCACAACCAACTAGCGACGACAGAACCCTGCGACATGTCTTATATACCACGTGTTGTCGAGATCGCTTAGCCTGGGTTCCAGTTTGTCGAGTTTTCACCTTCTTTTTTTTACTTCTAACAAAATGAGTTGATATTATTAGAAACTCAATATGGCTTAATTAACCATTTGCTTTGCTAGCGACAGATAAATTCACTTTTGCAAACAGCATAGAGCCAGACGAGACGGCACAGCATGTGTTGTCTGATCAAGCTCTATGTTGTTTGCTATTCGGATAGTGGAACTAAAACACGTGGTCGAATAGCAAACAACATAGCTCCTGCTCAGATGCGGCGTTACGCCGCGGCTGATCTGGATCTATGTTGTTTGCAAATGTACTCTATTTACTCAGCATGCAAAGGGTGAATGGTATCGGTATTAAAACTATATTTAATTGACTGACAAGGCAACATAATTATACAAACGCCTGTTCCCAGGCTACATATTGCTTTCAGATAAGAATAATATTATTTTTTAGCATAGTCGAATCAATGTACACTTTGGACTAAGCACATTATGGTTGTTTATACGTAAATAGGTGGAAGTGCATCCGAGGTCGAATGTAGTCCTAACAACTAATATAGTTCATTTCTCTTTTCGGCAAAAAAATGCATTTTCATGACAGGAAGTGATACGTGTTTGTGATATTTGAGAAATTATGTGACTTGAGAAGACTTCAGACTAGCTGATGTGTAGAAAAGATGTGATCTAAGAAACAATGCCATTATAAACTGAAGGTTGTGTATACTGTAATATGTGGCGGAGGAATACAGTGTGCAAGCACGTCATTCACAGGTGACTACTGGCAATGCTCACCATTACATGTGTGATATGTTTGCTGTTTTTCAGTTTGATTTGAATACCTCTTCACAGTGGATGTGGTATCAGAAGAAATGAAAGATTGGAAATATAAATGAACAGACTGTATGTTCTTACTTTTTACTATGTATTTAACAGGCAATTTATGTGTTGTTTTACATCATTATCACAGATTACCGTAATTACGTGTGCATACATTGCCATTCAAATAGTGAATTATAAGAGACTTATCACAATACTAGTTTGGTGTAAGGGTAAGATGGGACACAGTCCAACAAGTGCACGTTATTATCTTTTTTGTTCTTTTTTAAATTTGTTTTTATGTAACGTCGCTACCGGTTGCCCATATGAGCGACGGCCAGTTTACCTAACAACACCTTTCCTGGACAGGCTCCAGTGGCTAACCAGTACTTGGTGCACCAACATCCGTAAGAAACTGCCAACATTTTCATATAAACAAACACGGTCTGAGCGGGGTTCGAACCAGTGGCCGTTATTATCAGGTCATGAGTGATGATAGGTTGCAGTGGTATACAAGTCAGTGACCTGAACGACCCTACCTCGGAGGCGGACCAACGTTATTATCAGGTCATGAGTGATGATAGGTTGCAGTGGTATACAAGTCAGTGACCTGAACGACCCTACCTCGGAGGCGGATCAACGTTATTATCAGGTCATGAGTGATGATAGGTTGCAGTGGTATACAAGTCAGTGACCTGAACAGAACGATCCTACCTCGGAGGCGGACCGACATTATTATCAGGTCATTAACATTCCAAATATAACTCTGGCCGGAACGTCAGGGGAGGTAACTTAGAGCCACGGAGTGGTGCTGTGTTTTTACGTTTATTTATCGTCGCTACCGGTTGCCCATATGAGCGACGCCTCCTGAAGAGATTAGTGGTGCTAGGTGGTACAGAGCTGTTTAAACGTGTTTTGAACGTGTTATTTATATAGAGAACGTGTTATTTATATAGAGAACGTGTTATTTATATATAGAACGTGTTATTTATATAGAGAACGTGTTTGTGCTTTCACATAGAGACACTTTGATAGGTAAATTAGAAATTAGTAACAGAGAGAAAATTACTCCACACCGTTGCTACATGTAATATTGAAAACACAATTCAAATTCTAGATTTTTAATTTCGGCGATTTCTTAGTAGTCTTTCTTGGAATTCGAAGAAAACTAGAAAACCTGCATATCCGAGGTGACTCTATAATACTACATAATTCATAACCGATGATATATATGTAGACACTGGGTTACTTGTCGAGAAACAACAACCACAGCACTAATCTGTAATCAAAAACACTTTTATCTTAAAAAATAATGTCCATTTACGTCTGCTTCTAAATCTGTAGATTAACGGCACGGAACTCGACTCTGACACGATACAATCCTGTTTATCAATATTGCCAGTAGATATATCTCAGAATTTAGGCAGACACTAGTAATTGATGCATTCAATATTTATTATAAGTAAGAGTTGTGCATTGTAAGTAGCCTGGGATCCAGTCTGTCAACTCTGCACCTTTTCACTTCTGGCAAAACGATACGATATGACCAGACACTCAATACGAGCTCAATTAACAATGGTTTGTGTGTTAAATATATTTATTTGACGGACCAGGCAAATATATCAACGCCTGCTCCCAGGCCACATTGTAGCTTCATAACATGATTAGTATATACATTGATTTCGTTATTATTTCTTTATAATTGAATTTCAATAGTCCCAAATAAATGCACATTTCGATTGAAATATCGGAAATAATATTTAAAAAACCCCATATAGTTTTAAGAAAATTTGCAGCAGTTTACAAATGATCTCATTTCTTCATATAGTAAAATTATCCTATGTTTCACAGTTTATCCAAGGCTTTGACCGCACACGCGAAATGCATATATGTCTTTTAAAAAAAAATTGAAATTCCTATGATAAATCGAAATATACCACTACCCAGATTCCTCGTATTACATAATAAAAAACCACACTTGTTCCTGCCTGGAAAACTCATTAAATATATGCACGCGGTTACTTTACTTTCAATTCTGGAGAAAGGGCTGAAAAGATGTTTCTATCGACATGAATGGATTATAGAAATTGAAAATCAGTTAATTAAATAACAACAACTAACGAATGCACATTGCGCGAGAAAATCTATATATATACAAAGCGGATTCCGTCACGCGCCGTCTAAATACATGAATAGTCTTGTATAATAATTTATTACATCATTTCACAACAGGGTTTGTACCCACTATGGATGGGGGGATGGAGTTCAAAACAACATAAGTTGTATACAGTAACATAACATTAACAACTCGCCAGAAACCGCAATACAATCAGGGTATTAATGGTAGTGTGTCGAATTATTGTATGCTAGGCCAGCGGAAGGGCGGTGGTTCTACCCCGATGTCCGTCCGCTTACGAAATACTGCTCCGAAGAAGGGCACCGGGGGGGGGGTATCTCCATCAATAATGGCTGGGGAGTCGCATTATAATTTAAGCAGTATGTGCGATTTACCCCCCCCCCACCTCAATAACTATATGGCAATTTACAACCAGGCCAATAATCACCAACTATATGGTCATATTGCTATTGGCAATTTACAACCAGGCCAATAATCACCAACTATATGGCCATATTGCTATTGGCAATTTACAACCAGGCCAATAATCACCAACTATATGGTCATATTGCTATTGGCAATTTACAACCAGGCCAATAATCACCAACTATATGGCCATATTGCTATTGGCAATTTACAACCAGGCCAATAATCACCAACTATATGGCCATATTGCTATTGGCAATTTACAGCCAGGCCAATAATCACCAACTATATGGCCATATTGCTATTGGCAATTTACAACCAGGCCAATAATCACCAACTATATGGTCATATTGCTATTGGCAATTTACAACCAGGCCAATAATCACCAACTATATGGCCATATTGCTATTGGCAATTTACAACCAGGCCAATAATCACCAACTATATGGCCATATTGCTATTGGCAATTTACAACATCGATAGAAATATGGCAAATACATCACACAACATAACATCACTATTTAAACAAATACAGTGCACTTAACTCGTTGCATGCTGCGTAAAATAAATCCATAAACAGTTCAAATAATTGCAGCAGACGACAATTCATTAATGTATGTTTCTTATTTTGTAGCTGAAAACTATAGAAATATGTTATGGAATTTTATTAGAATTGCGTTGCTACGATATATTTCTAATGAAATTGCATGACGTATTTGACTGCTGTTTTCACCGCTCGCGTGCAAAGAGTTAAGAGTGGAAGTCGTGATAGCGCAGTGGATGCGCGTTCGCTTCAGGTGCGAAAGGTCCGGAGTTCGAGCCACACTGGAGCCGTTACGATTGTGCCCTTAGGCAAGGCATTTAAATTCCACGTTGCCTCTTCTCTCTCCCTCGTGGCGATGGATTCCATCAGGAATGAGGTCTCGGGAGTGATTTATATAAGTTGAAATAACTTGTTTCGCAATCGAGCTAAAATAAATTTGTATAAACTAAAGAGTTATGGCATTTGGTATAGTCAAAACTGTTGTGTATTCATTTCTATTCATTTCGTTGCTTTACACCTAGAATGTTAACCAATAAACGTTGCCATATCCCCGACTCATACTGGTATGGGTAGAGTCTATAGAGTGTTCTCTGTTTGGCATCATTTGGACACCAAGAGCTTGATGGACGAAGCAGGCTGCAGGACCTCTGCAAGAAAATAATGATATAATAAAATAATAAAATAATGATATAATAATATAATGATATAATAAAATAATGGTATAATAAAATAATGATATAATAAAATAATAATATAATAACATTAGCTTTTGCTGCTTTTTGTTCGATTGCAACATCAGTTTAATCATTTTCGAAACCTCATTCCTGTTACCGGAGATACGTGGGCAGAAGCGCCTTGACTCCGTGGCTCTGGCGAGGCTTGAACACGCACGTCATGGGTAAGCGAGGCGGACAGTGTACATAGTGTGCTACATAGGGTCCGCATGCAATATGGTGGTACCTATGCGTGGCTAATTCATCATATAATGTCAAATCCAAATGAATCTGTTCATGTAAGCTTGAAACCAACACTCCAAAGCAGCAACTTAGAATACAAACTGTATGTAAGTCGTGATAGCGCTGTGGTAGCGCGTTCGCTTCAGGTGCGAAATGCCCGGAATTCACGCCCACCTGTAGCCGTTACGATTGTGTCCTTAGGCAAGGCATTTATAGTCCACATTGCCTCTTCTCTCTCCCTCGTGGCGATGGATTCCACGAGGAATGAGGTCTCGAGAATGAGTAATATAAGTTGTAATAACTTGTTTCGCAATCGAGCTTAAATATATTTGTATAAATTAAGCTAACAAAGGTGTTAGGGTAAGATTTGCGTATGCATTGACCTCATATATATATATATAGATAAATAACGTCATTGCTATCACGATGGCATACCTCGACGTGATTCATCTAGACGTGGTGGTGTTTTACGTTTATTCATCGTCGATACCGGTTGCCCATATGAGCGACGCCTCCTGAAGATATTAGTCATTTTAGATTTGAGAGGACAGTGCAATGATACAGAGAGAGAGATCCATTCCATAATATCTTCTCTGGCTTTGTATGTGCGTGAAGCAATGCCACGAGAGCTCGGCTTTGTATGTGCGTGAAGCAATGCCACGAGAGCTCGGCTTTGTATGTGCGTGAAGCAATGCCACGAGAGCTCGGCTTTGTATGTGCGTGAAGCAATGCCACGAGAGCTCGGCTTTGTATGTGCGTGAAGCAATGCCACGAGAGCTCGGCTTTGTATGTGCGTGAAGCAATGCCACGAGAGCTCGGCTTTGTATGTGCGTGAAGCAATGCCACGAGAGCTCGGCTTTGTATGTGCGTGAAGCAATGCCACGAGAGCTCGGCTTTGTATGTGCGTGAAGCAATGCCACGAGAGCTCGGCTTTGTATGTGCGTGAAGCAATGCCACGAGAGCTCGGCTTTGTATGTGCGTGAAGCAATGCCACGAGAGCTCGGCTTTGTATGTGCGTGAAGCAATGCCACGAGAGCTCGGCTTGTATGTGCGTGAAGCAATGCCACGAGAGCTCGGCTTGTATGTGCGTGAAGCAATGCCACGAGAGCTCGGCTTTGTATGTGCGTGAAGCAATGCCACGAGAGCTCGGCTTTGTATGTGCGTGAAGCAATGCCACGAGAGCTCGGCTTAGTTTATTCACAATTATTTTAGCTCGATTGCGAAAAAAGTTCTTACAACTTTTATTAATCACTCTCCAGACGCCATTCTTGATGTAATCCATCGCCACGAGGGAGAGAGAGGGAGGAGGCAATGTGGAATTTAAATGTCTTACTGCCTAAGGGCACATTCGTAAATGCATAACAGATACAGCTGGGTGCGATTTCGGGGCCTTTGGCATCTACGCTATCATGACATCCTCTGAGAGCTCGGTTTAAAGTCTAGTCCGAAAGACTATGACATGAGTCATTTTATTATGGTATAGCGGGTGGGCGGGGGGGGGGGCGAATCTGCGCTCCTGTATTACAAGTCCAGCATGTTGACCACTGGACCAGTGATCCGCTACTAATATCTTATGCAAATCATACACAGCACAGTATATCTCATATATTTAATATACATGTATACAGACGGATCTGTTGTCCAGGGGTAACACGCTGGACTGGTAATCCAGGGATGGTACGTTCGATCCCCCGTCTGATCCTAATAAAATTACCAGTCTTTCAGATGGGACTTTAAACCGAGGTCTCGTGTTGGTGTTGTACACTGTGTACGTAAAAGAACCAGATGAGAATCTGGAATGGGTCTCTGTCTGTATTATTGCACTATCCTCCAAACTCTAAAATAACTAATTTCTTCAGGAGGCGTCACTCATATGGGCAACCAGTAGCGACGATAAATAAACGTAAAACACACATATACACGTATATATGTGTACAATAGTGTGGTAACTTGCCTGATTAACTGACGCCCTGGACCTGATCACTAGCTGAACAATTGCTATAATAACTATTGCACTTATCGGCCCGAATGCGAGAATATTTCCAAGAACGATTGCGTAGGAAGGATACGAATATTCGCCTGTTGGTGCTGTGTATGTGGACATTGCCATAGCTAGTATAACCTGAAAGATATAATATATACAGATTCCCCAGAACTGTATCATTACTACCAACTACAAAGCATGTGTGTATTCCGAATAATCGACGCCATTATATAAACTGTTGAAATAATCTGCACAAAACCCACTTAACCCTTTCCTTCATAGAGAGTTAGGTTAATATACTATTATATCTCCATACAAACGACAGCCATTTAGCTATCATGCAGTGGATAAGTAGTCGCCATATCTATCCCACCTCCATAGATATTACTGGGACTACATAGAGATTTAGGTTAATATACTATTATATCTCCACACAAACGACAGCCTGTTAGCTATCATGCAATGGATAAGTAGTCGCCATATCTATCCCACCTCCATAGATATTACTGGGACTACATAGAGATTTAGGTTAATATACTATTATATCTCCACACAAACGACAGCCTGTTAGCTATCATGCAATGTATAAGTAGTCGCCATATCTATCCCACCTCCATAGATATTACTGGGACTACATGAGATTCTGGCCTTTATAATGAAAATTGGTTTGACTATCACATTGTCAATGTGTGTCATATTGGTAATGGCTTCAAGTGGTGCTTCCATGAGGGAAAGGGTTAAAGCGCCGTACTACGAATTCTCGCTGGCATTAAACAAAGTGTAGAAACAGTCGGTACTAAAACTATTTTTTTTTTAAATCGTGCTTGTTTTCTCCGAATGATCTGTTTGTGTTTGAGGGTTTAAAGTCTAACCAATATCATGTGTCGCCTATCCAGCTATAAAGCGAATACAACATAAGAATACATAGTACCAGAATAAATGCTGGGATGATGAAGCACCAGATCAGTCGCAGCAGCAAAGACGGCCGTGCCCCTCTCATCATCTCTATATCTGAAGAAAAACGATTCGCTCCTGAAAATAATAGACGATCTGTACTGCCATATAACGTCTGGTAAATGTGATATGCAAATAGCATAATGGATGTGTAACTATTCAAGTACACTGGTAAATGTGATATGTAGATAGTATACAGTATGTGTAACTATTCAAGCACACTGGTAAATGTGATATGTAGATAGTATACAGTATGTGTAACTATTCAAGCACATTGGTACATGTGATATGTAAATAGTATACAGTATGTGTAACTATTCAAGCACATTGATATATGTGATATGTAAATAGTATACAGTATGTGTAACTATTCAAGCACATTGGTACATGTGTATTAAATAGTATACATATGTTAATATCAGGCATGATATTTAATAGTATACAGTATGTGTAACTATTCAAGCACATTGGTAAATGTGATATGTAAATAGTATACAGTATGTGTAACTATTCAAGCACATTGGTACATGTGATATGTAAATAGTATACAGTATGTGTAACTATTCAAGCACATTGATATATGTGATATGTAAATAGTATACAGTATGTGTAACTATTCAAGCACACTGGTAAATGTGATATGTAAATAGTATACAGTATGTGTAACTATTCAAGCACATTGGTACATGTGATATGTAAATAGTATACAGTATGTGTAACTATTCAAGCACATTGATATATGTGATATGTAAATAGTATACAGTATGTGTAACTATTCAAGCACACTGGTAAATGTGATATGTAAATAGTATACAGTATGTGTAACTATTCAAGCACACTGGTATATGTGATATGTAAATAGTATATAGTATGTGTAACTATTCAAGCACATTGGTATATGTGATATGTAAATAGTATACAGTATGTGTAACTATTCAAGCACATTGGTAAATGTGATATGTAAATAGCATAATGGATGTGTAACTATTTAGGCACACTGGTATATGTGATATGTAAATAGTATGCAGTATGTGTAACTATTCAAGCACATTTGTATATGTGATATGTAAATAGTATACAGTATGTGTAACTATTCAAGCACATTTGTATATGTGATATGTAAATAGTATGCAGTATGTGTAACTATTCAAGCACATTTGTATATGTGATATGTAAATAGTATACAGTATGTGTAACTATTCAAGCACATTGATATATGTGATATGTAAATAGTATACAGTATGTGTAACTATTCAAGCACACTTGTAAATGTGATATGTAAATAGTATACACTATGCACACGTTTGCCGATTACTGAAAAATGTTGTTGTTCAATGTAACATTGTCAGTATCTTCTTACACAGTTTTTTACGCACTCCGTACAATGCCCTTTGCCCTGTCTGACTACAGTGTTACGTTATTTATCGTCGCTACAGGTTGCCCATATGAAGAGATTAGTCATTTTAGATTTTTGAAGGGTAGTGAATGGATACAGACAGAGACCATTCCAGAGTCTCCTCTGGTTCATTTAAGTGCACGGTGTAAAGCACCGACACGTGACCTCGGTTTAAAGTCCCATTTGAAAGACTGTTAATTTTATGAGGGCCAGACGAGGGATCGAACATGTGATCCCTGGATTAGCAGTCCAGCGTGTTAACCACTGTACTACAGATCCGTCTTTTCATGTTCCAGTAAACATGTTTGGTACAAATGTCACTCAATATATTTCTGATATATTGTTTGGTACACACACTGATTTTACCTGAACAAACAAGTTAACCTTCCAATAATCCAATTATAACATTAAACCTTGGATTACATTGCTGGTGCAATTTCACACATGTGTGGGAAAACCTATTAGATGCTGAACAAGCATACATGTGCTGAGTTTCTATTGCCAAATATACTTGGTTCTCTGTCAAATGTACATGCTTCTTTGTCAACATAAACAGGCAGTACAGTTCACATCACTTGTATAATCGCCTTTTTAGAAAGACCTTATACAGCCGTATTGGTAAAAGACCAATAATCATGAATATATCACATACAATGCAAATGGTGATGGATGTAATTAAGTAACATAATCAACATAATTAACTCCATTATGTTACAATACGCACGCACGCACGCACGCACGCACGCACGCACGCACGCACGCACGCACGCACGCACGCACACACACACACACACACACACACACACACACACACACGTCAGGTCATGTTGTACATGTTAAGCAAATACCGATAATGCAGCAAGTTGTCCATAGCGTCACAACACATGACAACTTGTTAATATGTAACAGATGACAACAGTGTGTGACGACAACTTCGACACAGTATCAGAAAGCGAGGTATTACAGTAATACGTAAATCATTTCCGGAAACATTGTATTCGTTTTAAATATGCTATATTTTGCAATACACCCGGCATTTACTCGGAGTAAACAACAGGGCGATAAACGAATTGCTTACCATATATCCAGGCAACAACAATACACTCGACTAAAGCAGTGAACGCAATGTTGAATGTTGCAATATACCAGTCTACCAGGTTAAACACATAGATGCCGCCCTATTGGGAAAAAACAAAACAACTCGTATGACTGTGTTAATATTTGCCAAAATTAGATCAATCTATTAGTGTGCTCTCTCTCTCTCTCTCTCTCTCTCTCTCTCTCTCTCTCTCTCTCTCTCCCCTCTCTCTTCTCTCCCTCTCTCTCTCTCTCTCTATGTTTGTTTATTTGTTTTAGAACAGCCCGACTCTGTACATATGTCAGTATTACTCTGTACATATGTCAGTATTGAAACAGCCCGACTCTGTACATATGTCAGTATTGGAACAGCCCGACTCTGTACATATGTCAGTATTGGAACAGCCCGACTCTGTACATATGTCAGTATTGGAACAGCCCGACTCTGTACATATGTCAGTATTGGAACAGCCCGACTCTGTACATATGTCAGTATTGGAACAGCTCGACTCTGTACATATGTCAGTATTGGAACAGCCCGACTCTGTACATATGTCAGTATTGGAACAGCCCGACTCCGTACATACGCCTAGAAATTGAAGTTAGAATACAAGTGACTTCGTGTATATGAAGACAAAGTAAAATGTAAATTAACTAAAATTAGTTTATAGTTTATACAAATTTAGTTTAGCTTATAACTTACATTAATCACTCTCGAGACCTCATTCCTGGTGGAATCCATCGCCACGAGGGAGAGAGAAGAGGCAACGTGGAATTTAAAGACCTTGCCTAAGGGCACACTCGTAACGGCTCCAGTGGGGCTCGAACTCCAGGCCTTTCGCACATGAAGCGAACGCGCTACAATTGCGCTATCACGACTTCCACTACGATTCAAGGTTACTTACCGATGTAGCGACGGGTTTACGGTTGCTTATCGATGTAGCGACGGATTTAAGGTTGCTTACCGATGTAGCGAGTGGTAGACTCATTAGAAATATAACCATCACCATGACGACCGTTAACCACAGCCGGTATCTGTGCAGCTTTTTGTAGTTAATGTCTATTATTGAGTTCAATGCTGTTTCAAATGTTACAAACTGCAAAGGAAACACAATTCAATATCATTTGATCGTATGTTCAATGACAATTATTTGGGCAAGATAAAACCTGACACTTACCGCGTTTCAATTTCTGGTTGAGAGCAGACTGACAAGGTTGTGGAATATATATAATGATATAGGATATTATATGAGTTGTGATTTCATACCATATTTTATGAAACGAGTTTTGGAAATTTCACCACGAGTGTAAACTCCTTTTTATCACATTTCAATATTGGGTTTTAATAGAAATTGTGCAAGCACTGCTTTGTTTTTGGCGCCAACTGGCAGCGCAAATTGTCATGACGTCAATAACTTGTCATGACGTCACTATGCAATGCAGCGCTATTTTTATGTTTTAAACAGCGTTATAATTGCGTCAAGTCTTCTTTTAAACCGTATTTTGTCTTACCATTAACGTTATGTACCAGTTCAAACAAAAATATGCATACTATAAAGTTTAATTTACAAATTATAAGGCTTACTCTCTCTACCAATCAGAATCCTTCCAGGTGATATTAAACGTGTGTACATATACGAAATTATGATATTGTGTTATTACACTGAATACAAGCAACTTTATGTGATAAAGAGGCTGACTGAATCAGGACATATTTATCACACATATAGCAACACAGGAATAGTCGATAAATGATCAGGATTGTAATGTTCTGCCAAATAAAATATTAAATGTCTATAATAAACATCCATTTAGTATAGAATAAATCAGTTTCATCACTGATCACTAACTTTCAATCAATAAACAGTGTTGTTGAGGTCTGAAAAGTGAAACATGATTTCATAGCGGCCAGCTCTGGATTCACGTGTGTTTATTATTGGAGTATGTACTAAACGCTTGATACTGTCGTTTAGAGATAAATTAAATCTGATTAGTCTACAGTCAAACATGTCTTAAGCAGCCAGTCAAGGGAACCATAGAAAGTGGCTGCTTAGCACAGGTGGTTGCTTAATAGAGGTCAAATGTATAATAAAACAACATATTGGGAATCTGCTAACTGGCTGCTTAATACAGGTTGGCTGCTTAATAGAGGTGACCACTAACACAGGTTTGACTGTAAACAATAAATATGCATAGGCACACATGTGAGAAATAGCGTTAAATCTGTACCATAAATGATGTTATTTGGAATACGCGCGTTCATTATTAAGCAATAATGTTAAATTATTTATTAGTTGAAATACTCAGAATCTGTTGCAAATATTCGGCGAAATAATATTATTACGATGTAATAGGAAAGTACATTATGAAGAAATTTGCTTTGTTCACTGATGTAGTGTCGCTTTAAAGTTACTAATATGTACTTGACATAATTCGTGTACTCGTGTACTTGACATAATTCGTGTACTTGACATACTTCGTGTACTTGACATACTTCGTGTACTTGGTGTACTTGACATACTTCGTGTACTTGACATAATTCGTGTACTTGACATACTTCGTGTACTTGACATACTTCGTGTACTTGGTGTACTTGACATACTTCGTGTACTTGACATACTTCGTGCACTTCCTTACTTCAAGAATAAAGTTGACGATCTTATTGTTTGTTTGTTTTGGGGGCTTAACGTCGCACCAACAGCTTAGGTCATACAGCCACTCCCCAGCAATCATTGGTTGGGGGGAGATCCCGGCTGACCCTCCGTGCAGTGTGGATTCGAAACTACAGCGGCGAGTGTGGATTCGAAACTACAGCGGCGAGTGTGGATTCGAAACTACAGCGGCGAGTGTGGATTCGAAACTACAGCGGCGAGTGTGGATTCGAAACTACAGCGGCGAGTGTGGATTCGAAACTACAGCGGCGAGTGTGGATTCGAAACTACAGCGGCGAGTGTGGATTCGAAACTACAGCGGCGAGTGTGAAACTACAGCGGCGAGTGTGGATTCGAAACTACAGCGGCGAGTGTGGATTCAAACTACAGCGGCGAGTGGATTCGAAACTACAGCGGCGAGTGGGATTCGAAACTACAGCGGCGAGTGTGGATTCGAAACTACAGCGGCGAGTGTGGATTCGAACTACACGGCGAGTGTGGATTCGAAACTACAGCGGCGAGTGTGGATTCGAAACTACAGCGGCGAGTGTGGATTCGAAATACAGCGGCGAGTGTGGATTCGAAACTACAGCGGCGAGTGGATTCGAAACTACACTACAGCGGCGAGTGTGGATTCTAAACTACACGGCGAGTGTGGATTCGAAACTACACCGGCGAGTGTGGATTCTAAACTACAGCGGCGAGTGGCAAGTGTTATTTGAAAGTCAAGGACCGTAACCACTCGGCCACCTCGACAATATAAATGAATTGAATACCTGTGAGTCTATTCCAACAAATACCAGTGTGAGGAAGAATAAAACCGACCACACATTCGCTGCTGGAAGGTGACAGAGGACTTCCGGGTAAGCTATGAAAGCTAGCTGAGGCCCTTAAATGTACAATGTCTGTATGTTATTAAAACTGTCATATGCGCACACGCATAATCAAACAATCGGCACAATACAATGTGCTTACAGATGGCTAGATCAAGCTGCATGACAAACACTAGTGACGAGTGAACCCGGTGAACATTCACGATTACCGTAGCTTATACAAATGTAGTTTAGCTCGATTGCGAAACAGGTTCTTACAACTTATACTAATCACGTTCGAGATTTCAGTCCTGATGAAACCCATCGCCACCAGGGAGAGAGTAGAGGCAACGTGGAATTTAAATGCCTTGCCTAAGGACACAATCGTAATGGTTCCAGCGGGGCTCGAACTCCGGACCTTTCGCACCTGAAGCGAACGCGCTACCACTGCGATATTACACTGTCGCCACAAGATTACCTTCAGATCACCAAGATATAGAGCATATTTGTGTTTATTAGCGTAAGATGCGATTTTATTTGATCGAGTGATCACAGACATTTTTATTTAACACCAATCGTGGAAATACATAGTTAGATGACCAGGAGATGAACGAAAAATACTATCTTCCACCAATAAACACAAATCGTCCTTTTCTTTTATGATGTCCAATGCTTTTGGCTAATATAATATTCGTATTCAAATTTATTCATTTAAACTTTGTCACTACAATACACAGCCACACAACCATTTTATGTTATTGTGAACGTCCGTAATAAGAAATAGTTCCTAAATAATGTTCAAGATAGATTCTGCTTGATGTTAAAATTAAAAACTACACACAAAGTAAATTCATTAGAATATAATTAATTATATTACTTTAAATTAGTATAATATATAATATAATATTAATATAAGTTTTCTTTCGTTCTAATCCCTTTCAGTCTACTGCTGTTAAATTATATGCAAACTGTTCATGTCTTGATTACATGTACAAATACTGAAAAAAATAATGTTTAAACTAAATTAGCTGTCAGAAAATAGCTAAAATACAAAGCTACACCTAACCGCGGAGGAACAAGAAGCCTAAGCAGTGACAGAGTAAATGACATATGATGACATGTTCTTTCACTGGAAAAATTCAATCATTCATTGGAAAGCATACAAGAAATAATAAATTATAAACGTCAACGCGTATTTTCGGCTCGTTTTATTTTACTATTCTAGCATAGCAAATGATGGAATAACAAAGCATGGATTTACCGTGTTTAAAGCATGGATTTACCGTGTTTAAAGCATGGATTTACCGTGATTAAAGCGTGGATTTACCGTGTTTAAATCTGCAATAAAACATTGTTGAGGGAGTGACATCAAATCTGACGTCATTTTACTAGCATTTGTGTGGTTTTGTGACGTCATTTACGCATTCTAAGGTATACCACCAACTATGTTTGTTTACTAGCATTTTTGTGGTTTTGTGACGTCATTTACGCACTCTAAGGTATGTCACCAACTATGTTTGTTTACCAGATTGTGTGGTTTTGTGACGTCATTTACGCACTCTCAGGTATGTCACCAACTATGTTTGTTTACTAGCATGTGTGTGGTTTTGTGACGTCATTTACGCACTCTAAGGTATATCACAAACTATATTTGTTTACTAGCATTTGTGTGGTTTTGTGACGTCATTTACGCACTCTAAGGTATGTCACCAACTATGTTTGTTTACTAGCATTTGTGTGGTTTGTGGCGTCATTTACGCACTCTAAGGTATATAGACTATGTTTGTTTACTAGCATATTTGTGGTTTTGTGACGTCATTTACGCACTCTAAGGTATATCACCGACTATGTTTGTTTACTAGCATATTTGTGGTTTTGTGACGTCATTTACGCACTCTAAGGTATATCACCGACTATGTTTGTTTACTAGCATATTTGTGGTTTTGTGACGTCATTTACGCACTCTAAGGTATATCACCGACTATGTTTGTTTACTAGCATATTTGTGGTTTTGTGACGTCATTTACGCACTCTAAGGTATATCACCGACTATGTTTGTTTACTAGCATATTTGTGGTTTTGTGACGTCATTTACGCACTCTAAGGTATATCACCGACTATGTTTGTTTACTAGCATATTTGTGGTTTTGTGACGTCATTTACGCACTCTAAGGTATATCACCGACTATGTTTGTTTACTAGCATATTTGTGGTTTTGTGACGTCATTTACGCACTCTAAGGTATATCACCGACTATGTTTGTTTACTAGCATATTTGTGGTTTTGTGACGTCATTTACGCACTCTAAGGTATATCACCGACTATGTTTGTTTACTAGCATATTTGTGGTTTTGTGACGTCATTTACGCACTCTAAGGTATATCACCGACTATGTTTGTTTACTAGCATTTGTGTGGTTTTGTGACGTCATTTACGCACTCTAAAGTATATCACCAACTATGTTTGTTTACTAGCATTGTTGTGGTTTTGTGACGTCATTTACGCACTCTAAAGTATATCACCAACTATGTTTGTTTACTAGAATTGTTGTGGTTTTGTGACGTCATTTACGCACTCTAAAGTATATCACCAACTATGTTTGTTTACTAGCATTGTTGTGGTTTTGTGACGTCATTTACGCACTCTAAGGTATAACACCAACTATGTTTGTTCATTTTAGAGAATCATCTGAGGTCAGAATAGAAATGATATTTGTATTTTCGTTATTTATAGTCGAATAAAACATGTTTTATGCATGTTTTATTCACCAACAAACAACTGAAAGATTATTATTTCTTAATTTTATTAACATTTCGACTGTGTGTGCATCATTATGCTTACGCTAAACATTGAAATACGGACATGACATCAAGTCATTTATTGATAACATCGCTACATGTTTGTTTAATAAATTACTCAGAGTATGCGTGGTGCAAGGGATACGATTTCCGAATCGAAATCGAGATGTTGTAAGTTCGAAACACACTAGGACCTTGGTTGCTGTGTCCTAAAACTACATTATCTCTTTCCTCTCGGTAGCCTCATAGGGATTAGGTTCATCAAGAAAGAAGTATCGAAACCGGTCAATCTAAAATTGGAAGACGAGGTAAAAAAATAATGTGCATAATAAATAATAAGCTACACGATAAATATGCTATGGCGAAAACGCCAAAGCGTCTATGAATTTCAAAAAATGATTGATCAAATACATTAAAACGCTTGATTACCTGCAATTGGAAGTTCCTCAAATGGAGTTCCGGATTGTTTTGACAAAAAGCCAATAACAGAAAATACAACTATGCCACCATATATAGCCGTGAATGCATCCATAAAGCACACAATGATGGTGTCTCTGTGGAAAACAAATAACACAGTCATGTTATCTTCTGCATAGTACATGGTACGGACGTTCACTTGTCTTGTTAGTTTTGTTTCGACGGTTGCGACAGTCTCGGCTGTAATAATTATGGACATATGATCGCCTTTGCTTAACTACACCCGTAGCAATGAAGTTGATTCGGAAATTGACATATAGAGAATACATATGTCGGTGATCACGTGATGACAATAAAATCCTAACTTACACTAATACGCACGCACGCGCGCGCGCACGCACGCACGCACGCACGCACGCACGCACGCACGCACACATGTCTTTTTATTTTATGATTTCCAATGAATTTGGCTAATATACGTAAGTATTTGTTTTAAAACTTTATCCATTTTAGCTCTTCTGTCGGGAGCCTCGTTGCACTACAATACACAACCGCACAACCACTTCTCTTAGTGGGAACGTCCGTAATAAGAAATAGTTCCGGCATAATTTTCAAGTTAGTTTCTGTTTGCTGTCAAAATTAAAAACTACAGACAAAACAAATTCATTAGAATATATTACTTTATAACTCACTCTTCGTGATTATCAGAAAATAGCTAAACTACAAAAGTAGATCCAACCGCGGAGGAATACGAAACTCAAGCAGTGACAAAGAAAATGCCATCTTTCACTTTTTCAAAACCGGAGGCGAGGGTAAATAAGCTCAGCTCAATCATCATCATATGCTAAATTCGTCGTCTGACATAAAAGACAATTTTATCTTCAAAACGTGGCATATTCGATTTCAACCCAATGTTGTAATATTATTTACTGTGTTAATGAATTTGTCTCGAGCATAAAGTCTATTTCTTGCTACTGGTCATACCCCATTCATTTACAGTTTTCCAATTGGGCCCTCAATATTCTTCAGTTGCCGACAGTATGGCCAGCCGTACTGTGTTTTAAAATATATATAATAATAATAATATTATAAAAACAATAATAATAATAATAAAGACTTTATTTAATGAGATAATTCATTTGAACAATTAAGACAATCTATCATGATGCACTGTTACGCCGCATAGAGCTCCTAACCCATAGAGCTCCTCGAGGAGCTCTATGCGTAGTGGCATGACGCATAGAGCTCCCAGATAGCTCTATGCGTTAAGCCACAACGCATATAGTTCCCGGAGAGCCCTATCGGTCGAAGGTACACATCAACTTTAAAATGGGTCTTTCAACCTGACGCATGGGAGCTCCCCACTTCCGATAATTAAGATGTTGCATCCGGAGCATAACTCGAAAAGTATTGAAGGTAATAAAAAGAAACTTGAAGCAGTGATAGAGGGCAATGAGGCTTGTTAGGCCCGGTAATGGGGACTATAGGATTGGTCGATGGCCATCCGTCATTCCGTCCGCCCGTCCCATCGTGCCCGG
The DNA here is from genome assembly GCA_014843695.1 of Archivesica marissinica. Lineage (NCBI taxonomy): Eukaryota > Metazoa > Mollusca > Bivalvia > Venerida > Vesicomyidae > Archivesica > Archivesica marissinica. Next base: position 37,371,577 of record CM026401.1, read on the forward strand.
TCCATATCTCCTAAACCTCTTGAAGGATTCAAGGAACTTGGGTCAAATGTTCACCTCATCGAGATGAAGTGCAGAACCCATGTTCCAGCCATGTAGGTTCAAAGTCAAGGTCGCACTTTGAGGTCAAAAGTCAAGTGCCTACATTTCGTGTCCGGTCCATATCATGTAGGTGTGAATAGGTGTTAGATGTTAATACCTACAACGCGTACCTGCATTTGTATTTACAAGTGCACGTACAAGTCATCTCAACATCTTAATTATCGGAAGTGGGGGAGCTCTATGCGTCAGGTTGAAAAACCCATTTTAAAGTTGATGTGTACCTTCGACCGATAGGGCTCTCGGGAACTATATGCGTTGTGGCCTAACGCATAGAGCTACCTGGGAGCTCTATGCGTCATGCCGCAATGCACAGAGCTCCTCGAGGAGCTCTATGGGTTAGGAGCTCTATGCGGCGTAACCAAGCTGCAAGAACTAATACTTCTATACATGTATAATACTAATGTATCAGTTTATTAAGTTAACGGCCTGTTCCATTCACCACCTGATATGTAAAGCTTTGAAGTGTGGAACATAATGTGCTGTTTTGATGTGATAATGGAGGGAATTCCACAAGTGTGACCCTGAATATAAGAACATAATGTACTGTTTTAATGTGATAGTGGAGGGAATTCCACAAGTGTGACCCTGAATATAAGAAAGATTGTCTAGAGAGTTTAGAAGTCTGTAGACGACCCAAATAAGATTAATGTAGACGAAACTAGGAGGGACAGCGGAACTATGGACACCAGAAAGCAGATTCATCCGTGTGTTTCGGTTGAACTTGCACAAACTATGTACCTTAGCGCATTGTGATTAAACTTGTTGAAGCTTGCCATTGTGATACCGCCGCCCCATGCCGGTCCAAGAGAGAAGAAGCATTGTATAGCTGCCTCGATCCACACCTGTAGTAATAAACTGCATATTGTAATACTGCCGCCCCATGCCGGTCAAAGAGAGAAGCATTATATAGCTGCCTAGACCCACACCTGTAGTAGTGAACAGTATATTGTAATACCGCCGCCCCATGCCGGTCAAAGAGAGAAGCATTGTATAGCTGCCTAGACCCACACCTGTAGTAGTAAACAGTATATTGTAATACCGCCGCCCCATGCCGGTCCTAGAGAGAAGCATTGTATAGCTACCTAGACCCACACCTGTAGTAGTAAACAGTATATTGTAATACCTCCGCCCCATGCCGGTCAAAGAGAGAAGCATTGTATAGCTGCCTAGACCCACACCTGTAGTAGTGAACAGTATATTGTAATACCTCCGCCCCATGCCGGTCAAAGTGAGAAGCATTATATAGCTGCCTAGATCCACACCTGTAGTAATAAACAGCATTGTGTAACATAGTGACTATTTACAGGTTAATTAATCAATGTAATTATATTTAATTATATTGGTTTCTAATGATGTTTTGTTTCAGTAATTAATTTGATTGTGTTAGTTAACACACATATGATTTGTGCATGTATTTTATCACTATTGACATTTCTACATGGGAACATGGTAGTTTATCAATGCAGAGTAAGCATGTTTACATGTAGATATTAGTCAGCATCCACGTGCCAAGTACATTTGACTGCTGGCCAGTATTTAGGCTGGGGACATAAGTAGATTGTGCATTGTTGTTAGAATCAATCAGATGAACTCAAGTTTGATAGACAGATATATACAAGAAACTGTAAACTGGGTACTAACTTTGGCTGTAGAAACCCATACATTGGCAACATGTGCCTATATCATTGGCAGCATATAGCCTAAGCCAATACAAAACTAGTTTTAATTGGTTACCAATTATGTAAACCTCTGTTTCATTAGTGGAAATTAGCCCTGTCTTAGTGTCACAACAGGCGGCCATCTTGTCTATTCGGGTTATAAAACCCATATGCAATCTAGGTAGTGTAGACAGACGGATATGTAGTACAGTGGTAACACGCTGGACTGGTAATCCAGGGATCGCGGGTTCGATCCCCCGTCTGACCCTAATAAAATTAACAGTCTTTCAGATGGGACGGTAAACCGAGGTCTCGTGTCGGCGCTGTACACCATGCACGTACAAGAACCAGAGGAGACCCTGGAATGGGTCTCTGTCTGTATCATTGCACTATCCTCCACAATCTAAAATGACTAATCTCTTCAGGAGGCGTCGCTCATATGGACAACCGATAGCGACGATAAATAAACGTAAAACACACGCATGGTAGAGTAGCTTGTGTTTTTGCTTATACTTGTGGTTTCGTACTGCTTACAATGCTACTATTGTTAAGAGTAATGACCGATTTGATTTGTACACTAAAATAATACAATATAAATACTGTTAATAAAACCGGGATACCATGAAAAGTGAACTTGTTAAATAATGAATAACAACGACCAGCTCTGACTACGGTACAATTGTAAACCGATAGTGAAAACTGCACATTGTGGACTTATACAGTATTGTTAGCTGAAAAGTCGAGAAACTATATATAATATGTTGAGGAATATGATGATATATGGAATTGTCCAGTAGAGTAGAAAAGGGGAATGAGAAAATTAATGACAATAAATATACATGTATATAACAATGTGCAGATATGACTTATTAGGTGTCTGTAAATATAGTTTGACCCCGTAAAAATTGCTATAAAAGCTTTCTCAGCGGTTATCTATAGTATCCCGGTCGATCTCCTCACGACGTGCACGTCGTGACCGGGGCACATCCCGCAGCAGCAGCGTAGGATTCTGGGATCTTCTGGTCGTCGATCTTGTGAAGGGGAGGCTCGCCAGCATGTGGATCCATGGCTTACGGCACATCAGGACAGATCCACCAGCTCTTCTAGATAGTGGGGTATTTTGACGCTATATCTTCGCCGGCTCGTTTCGACACTTTCTCTTCCTTCTTTTACTTCTCCGGCGGATAGACGAGACGGCGGACCTGAGGGAGCGGCAACAGTCGTGGATCCACGCTCCGCCGAGCTACACCGGAGTTTAGTAGACTCGTTTGCGACAATCGACGACCAGATGTCTAACTGTCAGATCCGTATTAATGCTGCTGCGGGGTGACCAACAGTGAGGAGTGTGGCCCTACAAAGGACCACGTACAGACCAGGCATTGTCAACCTGGCCGGCACAGAAAGAAGTAACCACCTGATGACGTCTTCATAAGCCACACAGAATACAGAACCTTCAGAGAATACCGAACTAATCAACGTAGAAGAACAGGAATAATCATCATAGAAGCATAGGAATAATCATCACAGAACACGTATAATCATCATCGAATAACCACCACAGAAGAATCACCTTAGGATAAGAAGACTCACCTTAGACAAGAAGAATCACCTTAGGACATAACCATCTTAGAAAATACAGTCGCCCAAATGCATTTATGCGGTGGCGACTATAAACAAATTACATCGTTCGTTCGATCTATAGTACCACGTGTGCTTAATAACATACTAAAAGTCTACCACAATCTGACCATTAAAAAAGGTAAACTTTTCAAGATGGCGTCCAAGATGGCACCAAATCCTTAAAATCTCAATTGCGTCTTCATTATTTATCCTAGATGAGTAATTTTAACGTCTAACCCCATGTTTTGAGGATCTAGGAATCTAATTAGCATATTTAAATTATAGTTTAGTGATTACATAATTGTGAAATTCAAGATGGCGGCGAATTTGGCCGCCAAAACTATTAAAATGCCTATGACTGCTTGTAGTGTGGGGGCCTATGTAATTCCGTGGACATTGAATGTTAATGTTGTTTTCTATGCATATATCATTTGATCAGGACCCAAATAAGACAACAACACCCAGGCCAACCATCAAGTGTAGTCTTGCCTATTATTGACTTGTACCCCGGGGAGAGAATATGCATTTTGTGCACGCTGGATTTCGTTTGCAATCTCGATATCAAACACCATGTTCCACCCATTGTTACGTTCGATCAACCCATGTATTGGAAAGCTGCAGATATGATGGATTCACCATGAAAAGCATTGTATTGATGCTTGGGTGTTTTCACAGATTCAAGAACCTACTGGGTGCAATAGGCACGCTGATGGAAGGCACAGGACTCAGGAACGTTATGGAAATTGTCTATGCTGAAAATGACGTTCAGCATATAATGACGAGGAAACCGTTGAGAAACCTTGTGTAGCAATTATTGTAGGGTATGGTGGCCTTTTTCATATATGCAGCCGCCTATATAGGGGTATCTTGAAAATAAACAATAAATCAGCTTATAGACAGCCATTCACATAATCTAGTAAATATAGCAATGGTAATGCACACATGTGCTAAACGGGGCTAAATAATTATGGGACCTTAAACAAAAAATAATAAAACAGTGGGAGCATTGTTGTCAACCGCAAAGTGTGATATTGGACGCAGTGTAGCCTGGATTCCAGTCTGTCGATTTTTCACTATTTAATTTCTGGCAAAATGAAACTCAATACGGCTAAATTAATAGTCTCGGTGCTAATATAGATATATATATTTGACTGTCTAGGCAAAATATATCGACGCCTGTTCCCAGGCTAGACGTAGTGGTACAGTGGCTAAACGTTGTCATGCTTCCAATCCTGCAGCGATAAGTTCGATACACAGTACGGTTCGAGGCAGGCATGCGCAGAGTGCCATTTTCCATAATACTACATACGTCGATTATTAATATGTTATCTCAACATGTGTATAAACGTTACATTCATAAGAACCGTATATGCGTATATATATAAATCTAGCCAATTGTCCAGTATACTACATACATCAATTATTAATATGATATTTCAATATACATATATAAATACGTTACTTTCATAAGAACCGTATATACGTATATATAAATCTAGCCAATTGTCCAGTATACTGCATACGTCAATTATTAATATTTTATCTCAATATACATATATATAAATCTAGCCAATTGTCCAGTATACTACATACATCAATTATTAATATGTTATCTCAAAATACATATATAAAAACGTTACTTTCATAAGAACCGTATTTACGTATATTTATTATCTTGCGATGTTATACGAGAATATTGCCGTCTCTTGTACGCACACATGTACACATATATCATAGTCGATACTTACTTGTCCGTTTAAAAGTTTGCTGAAGTCTGGTATGAAATAATACCGTAATCCATCCCAGGCACCGTCCAGTGTAACGCTACGTATCATTAATATCGTGAGAAGTACGTAGGGCACTGTTACCGTAACGTAGACAACCTGAAATATGTCGGAGCATATGGTAACGTAACCGTAACGTACACAACCTGAAATATGTCGGAGCATATGGTAACGTTACCGTAACGTACACAACCTGAAATATGTCGAAGCATTGGGTAACGTTATAGTAACGTACATAACCTGAAATATGTCGGAGCATATGGTAACCTTATAGTAACGTACACAACCTGACACAATCGTAACGGCTCCAGTGGGGCTCGAACTCCGGGACATTCGTACCGGAAGCGAACGCGTTACCACTGCGCTACCACGATACTCACAACTCACAATGTAACATGTATGTTCGAAGGCTTACACACAATATCGTTCAGAGAACATTATCATCATTTTTCTATCATTACAATTTCATTTTATTTCCAGATTCTCGAGAACGGATTTTTGATCACTGATCGGTGATTTTTATAATGAAAACACTATTCGTATATTTACCTTTCCTAATGATTTAACACCTTTGATGAGACAGACACATACGAGAAGCCATCCCATAAACACACAACCAGCCACATGAAGCTGCAGCGAACCCATCTCATGTAGTCCGGCTGATTTGTGAAGCACATTATGCCTGCAAACGCAATTTTTATTGTCAAAATCAAATTATAGCTACAACTATTTCTTTTCAATATTTACATATAATAATTACAGTGAAACGTGTGTTAAGCAGCCAGTGAAGGGAATCACAGAACGTGGATGCTTATCACAGGTGACTGCTTAATAGAGGTCAAATATATAATAAAACAACATATTTTATGCTAATTGATGTAATACAGTGTTCTGTCACTGTATTTTGCCGGACTGCTTTATTTATTATCTCCCTTCCAAATACACTATTCTTGCACCGTTTCACACGTGTCATTTAATATTCACCGTTTACCTGGCTTCAATGACACTATTTACCTGTATTTTTGTTATGAAACAAATCAAAAGCGAAATACAACTGACAATGTCTCGAATTTTGTCACTGCAAATTGTAGCAATAAATGTTTTCATGTATTTTTCCTCGATTCAACTTTAAATTCAAGATGGCGACATATTTGTGTATCGACTCACGACGTATAGTCGTCAATGTATTCATCCGCGCAAAAACACGGCGGCCAGCTATTTTAATTTCTTCATTTTGTGTTTGTTTGTCACCAATTAGCATAAACTAATAAGAACATTTGTTTGTTTTGAGTGAATATGGAATATATCTCACCTCGAAGTGAGAACATTTTCATATTTTCACGAGCGCATAGCGCTCGTGAAAATAGTTGAAATGTTCTCACTTGTCAGTGAGATATATTCCATATTCACTCAAAACAAACAAATATCCTCTATATATTGTGAATCTGGAAACTGCCTGCTTAATGGAGGTGACAGCTTACATGGGTTTGATTGCATATAATTGCTGTGCTCGAAAATAGTATCCAGGGATTCAAACTATCATAGTTCACATCCGAGGGCATTGGTGCCACGCTCTCCAATGGGGGCAAAGGTCACAAAGAAAAAAAGAAAAATGAAATCAAAATATTTATGAAAAAAAAGGGTTTTTCAATCCGTCACAGATAGAGAGAAGTTTAGGCTATAAACGCATATTGGTAAAGCTTGAATTAGACGGTACAACTCCGTCGTCTATATGTACATGCTATAATTACATAGGGATGGACTATGTTTCCTACGCACACCTATGGCGTCGTCGCCTAGCAATACCAAATATAATCACTATATCACTGCGCAACCGCAACAATCCGGAAACGGAAGTCGGGCAATAATTCAGATATGGACAGGATACACTTATTGGATGCACCTTATTACACAAGCAGACAACATAGTAACATAAATAAACATGTAGATTACATGGGTAATCAATATGCCGAGCATGCCGACATTGACAAGTCTACCCGGTACCCGTCCCTGTCTGCAATACTGCTTGGATAGGCACCCGGGGACTTCCTTCACTAAAAACACCCGGCGAGAGTCACCGTATGATCTAAGCTATTGGTGCGACTTTAAACCTCACAAACAAACAAACAAACAAACAAACAAACAAACAAACAAACAAACAAATAAATAAATAAATATACAAACAAACAAACAATCAAATAAACAAACAAACAAACAAACAAACAAACAAATAAATAAATAACTTGATACGTATAGTATTACATTATAAACCCCTTCTATGTTAGTTTGGATTACATATTGTATGTAACAGAGTATCATCAACATTGAACACAGTATGTACTCACTCCCAGAATTCTGTTACAGGTGTCTGCAAAGTCGCCGAATGACCAGTTCGATTATCTGTCATCTTCGCCAGTTTCTCAGTAATGTTGTGGGAGGAGTCTAGAATAAAATATTACGCATATTACATCAGACTGTAGACGAATGCTGAATGTCTATCTGTATTGGATATAAGCCGGAAAACGATCGAATAAGTAAACATATTGGACTGTGTTAGACGTATAGTGCCAAACACAGTCCAATATGTTACATATTTGATCCGCTTGAGACTTATATCTTACTTAAAGCACACACTTATATAACAAGATCCTACTAATTAAAATTGTTAATTTCGTATATTTACGCATGTGATTTGATATAATACTCAAAGCAGTCCAATATTATTAATAATGGACTGCAAGTACATAGGTATGACGTCACGACAGTGTTTTAGATGTACATAGATGGGACTATAATAAGGATTGAAATATAAAACGTTAAACTTTATTTATTTTACAACGATTGCGAAGCAAGTTCTAACAACTTATATTACTCACTCTCGTTGGCGCGGATGAAAGTGTATATGTTGTCATTCGTGTGGGAGGAAACCGGAGTACCCGACCCAGAGAAAACCGACCTGTCCGATTAGCGGAGTGGTTAGCGCGCTCGCTTCTCACCAATGCAACCCGGGTTCGATCCTCGGACCGGGAAGTATATGAGATGGTACCGATGTCGCCAGATTGAAATATAAGTATATAATATGCAAATATATGTCTAATTTACCTATGCATAACTCGGTATTCCAACTGTTAGAGCAGGTAGTCCATGGAAGTGTCGGGTAAAACGACTGTATAAGATAGTAGAACACCCAGCCAAACACAATTCCAAAGTACCACGTGCCAAGCAAGGAAATGATAGCCATTGTCAGACCGATGCCTAGAACAAATACACAAATGACATCAGCATCGTATCCTCGGCCTGATCGGCCTATGCAAAGTAAGGTGTTTGTTTATTATTATGTCACCCCTATTTAAAGGGCCAGCCATTTCAGACTATGAGTCACCTCATTTTATGAACACCAGTACCTCCCGAATCCTATGCTTGTATGCCAGACACCAGGATGGTAGGCAATTGGTAACCATAATTTAACTAGCTGGCGGCTCACCAACCGGCCAAATCAGAACAAACCCCTGACGAGATTCGAACATTCGACCTCCCGCCGCTCCGTAGGCGGACGTCTATGTGTAGGACCATTATGATAAGGGTCCGGGGTGTCATCCCCTGGATATGTGCATTCGGTGGTATTTTAAGGCACGCTTTGGTGAGAAATAAGGACTATATTTGTACAGATTTGAAATCTTCTTTTAACAATTTAGAAATAATAACGGATTTATTTTTATATTCGAAGGGTTCCCTAGATCATAACCCTCCCTCATTAAAGTTCATTTCTATTGCAATTTTCACATTTTCATCTTTTAAAAGAAAAGAAAATGTGTATCACATGCATCCGGCGCATACCATGGCCCCCCTACTCCCGAGTTATGTGATTCCCCCCCGAAATGTGTGCTACAATGTATTTTGGGTTGTAACATGGTCCTGGGATGTAGTAGCCCGAGGTATGCGCCGGATGCCTGAGTGCATTATGTGATAGGAAGCTACGCCACTGAATATGCCATTGTGTAATTATCAGGGTTATTTCTGTGTTGTAGCCTATCGGTTGCAGTTAGAGGTCATCCATTTGCTCGGTGATTCGTCTCGTACTCAGTATTGTTGAAGAGAGTGTGGTTTCTAGGGTGTGCTAGGTGTGCTAGGTATTCACACACGTATGCTATGGAAAGCACTGTATCCAGGCTTCTCTGTGTATTGCTAATGATAAGGTAACGCAAGGATCTCCTTCGCTTAGAATTTAATGCGCATATATTCAGCAGTTCCCAACACTGGTACCAGTGGTAACACACTGGACTGGTAATCCAGTGATCGCAGGTTCGATCCCCCGTCTGACACTAATAAAATTAACAGTCTTTCAGATGGGACGTTAAGCTGAGGTCTCGTGTCGGTGCTTTACACCCTGCACGTAAAAGAACCAGAGGAGACTCTGGAATGGGTCTCTGTCTGTATCATTGCACTATCCTCCAAAAATCTAAAATGACTAATCTCTTCAGGAGGCGTCGCTCATATGGGTAACCGGTAGCGACGATAAATAAACGTAAAACACACAGTTCCTACCAGATATCGGCGACATTTCTTTGGAGCTAATTATCTGTGAGAAGAAATCTAAAACCAATATCAACACAGCGGACATATTGTTTATTATTTAAGTTTATTTAACGTCGCTACCGGTTGCCCATTTGAGCGACGGACAGCTTACCTAACAACACCTTTCCTGGGCAGGCTCCAGCGGTTCACCAACACTTGGTGCACCAACCTCCGTAGGAAACTGCCACCTTTTTCATATAAAGAGACAAGGTCTGAGCGGGGCTCGAACCCATGACAATCAGTGATGATAGGTTACAGTAGTGTTCAAGTGGACGATCGCAACCACTCGACCACGAAGGCGGACATACCGGACATACTACATAGTATCGAGCTTTATACACAAACCCTGTAGCCGAGAACAATGGTTCATACTGGTTATAAATTAACTTATATCTGTTACAACAAAGTAATCACCATTGGTTTAGTATTTCACTTAATTAAATATAATATTTACATATATTTGTTTCAGCAATTGGAAAGACAAACCTTTGAATAGTGGGCATAAATTCCAAACTTTGATAGGTGATTTTCCCGAGAATTGTCCCAGACAAATCTCCATGTAGTACAATGGTCCACCACAAACAACTAGACACAGCAAGAACGGAATAATCGCACTACCTGAAATACAGTACAATATCATACAAGTAATTAACTTCCGAGTTTTCCAGTAAAATAAAGTCTTTATTACTATTATTATTTTTATGAAACAATGATGTGGTAAATTACATGAAGTCCGCCTCCGTGGTCGAGTGGTTAAGGTCGCTGACTTGTATACCACTGTAACCTATCATCACTGATGGTCACGGGTTCGAGCCCCGCTCAGACTGTGTTTCATTTATATGAAAAAGTTGGCAGTTTCTTACGGAGGTTGGTGCACCCAATTACTAGTTAACCGCTGGAGCCTGCCCAGGAAAGCTGTTGTTAGGTAAACTGCCCGCATGCGATATAGCCCAAAAATGGTGCTGATGCAGGCGTAAAACCCGGAAATATAAATTACATGAAGGCTGTTCCAAGTAGGCATTTCTAACCTATTCTGATGACGAGATGTACACAGGATTAAGGACGCACTCACCTGTGTAGGGGTTATCTCAAAATATAAATTTAATTAGCGTTTAAGCAAAGCACTGGTTTCTTTCAAATACAATATAAATCAATAAGCAGGTGTCGCATTTGTTTTATTCAATTCTAATCCAATCCATAATATTGTAGTAGTGTAATGTGTTTCTCATAAAGTCATTGTACAATTCGTTGTTCTCGCGGATTAGATCCGCCAGTCTTCGCCGACGACGCGTGGGCTCGACTTGCTCATCGTCAGAACTTAGAATGTTGTCGCGACGATCTCCGGCTGCAGTAGCACGACGACCAGCCGCTCTTTAAGGAGCACGGGCGACCTGGTTACCCGCCTTCCGTGGGGCACGGCCGTCTGCTCTTGGCTGGTCATCACCCTGTACTGGCACGGGCTGGTTATCACCCTGTACTGGCGCGGGCTGGCTATCACCCTGTACTGGCGCGGGCTGGTTATCATCCTGTACTGGCGCGGGTTGGTTGTCATCCTGTACTGGCGGGGGCTGGTTATCACACTGTACTGGCACTGGCTGGTTATCATCCTGTACTGGCGCGGGCTGGTTATCATCCTGTACTGGCGCGGGTTGGTTATCATCCTGTACTGGCGGGGGCTGGTTATCATCCTGTACTGGCGCGGGCTGGATATCACCCTGTACTGGCGCGGTTGGTTATCACCCTGTACTGGCGCGGGCTGGTTATCACCCTGTACTGGCGCGGGCTGGTTATCACCCTGTACTGGCGCGGGCTGGTTATCACCCTGTACTGGCGCGGGCTGGTTATCATCCTGTACTGGCGCGGGCTGGTTATCACCCTGTACTGGCGCGGGCTGGCTATCACCCTGTACTGGCACGGGCTGGTTATCATCCTGTACTGGCGCGGGCTGGTTATCACCCTGTACTGGCGGGGCTGGTTATCATTATGTACTGGCATGGGCTGGTTATCATCCTGTACTGACGCGGACTGGTTATCACCCTGTACTGGCGCGGGCTGGTTATCACTCTGTACTGGCGCGGCTGGTTATCACCCTGTACTGGCGCGGGCTGGCTATCACCCTGTACTGGCACGGACTGGTTATCATCCTGTACTGGCGCGGGCTGGTTATCACCCTGTACTGGCGCGTGCTGGTTATCCCCTGTACTGGCACGGACTGGTTATCATCCTGTACTGGCGCGGGCTGGTTATCACCCTGTACTGGCGGGGCTGGTTATCATTATGTACTGGCATGGGCTGGTTATCATCCTGTACTGGCGCGGACTGGTTATCACCCTGTACTGGCGCGGGCTGGTTATCACCCTGTACTGGCGCGTGCTGGTTATCACCCTGTACTGGCGCGGGCTGGTTATCACCCTGTACTGGCGCGGGGTGGTTATCATCCTGTACTGGCGCGGGATGGTTAATATCATGTACTGGCGCGGGCTGGTTATCACCCTGTACTGGCGCGGGCTGGTTATTACCCTGTACTGGCGCGGGCTGGTTATCATCCTGTACTGGCACGGGCTGGTTATCATCCTGTACTGGCGCGGGCTGGTTATCATCCTGTACTGGCGCTGACTGGTTATCACCCTGTACTGGCAGAACTTAGAATGTTGTCGCGACGATCTCCGGCTGCAGTAGCACGACGACCAGCCGCTCTTTAAGGAGCACGGGCGACCTGGTTACCCGCCTTCCGTGGGGCACGGCCGTCTGCTCTTCGCTGGTTATCACCCTGTACTGGCGCGGGCTGGTTATCACCCTGTATTGGCGCAAGCTGTTTATCACCCTGTACTGGCGCGGGCTGGATATCACCCTGTACTGGCGCGGGCTGGTTATCACCCTGTAGTGGCGCGGGCTGGTTATCACCCTGTACTGGCGCGGGCTGGCTATCACCGTGTACTGGCGCGGGCTGGTTATCACCCTGTACTGGCGCGGGCTGGTTATCACCCTGTACTGGCGGGGGCTGGTTATCACCCTGTACTGGCGCGGGCTGGTTATCACCCTGTACTGGCGCGGGCTGGTTATCACCCTGTACTGGCGCGGGCTGGTTATCACCCTGTACTGGCGCGGGCTGGTTATCACCCTGTACTGGCGCGGGCTGGTTATCACCCTGTACTGGCACGGGCTGGTTATCATCCTGTACTGGCGCGGGCTGGTTATCATCCTGTACTGGCGCGGGCTGGTTATCACCCTGTACTGGCACGGGCTGGTTATCATCCTGTACTGGCGCGGGCTGGTTATCACCCTGTACTGGCACGGGCTGGTTATCATCATGTACTGACATGGGCTGGTTATCACCCTGTACTGGCACTGGCTGGTTATCATCCTTTACTGGCACGGGCTGGTTATCATCCTGTACTGGCACGGGCTGGTTATCATGATTGGGGATGTGTAAATTATATATATATCCTTTAGACTACCGTCTTGCTGTCAGCAAGGAACAGACCATTATTTTTTATGATTTGAGCAAGAACGTATCTAACATACCATGTGTTGGCCACTATGTTTGGTGTAAGTGTTGGCACTGTGAGTCTTGAAGTCAGATATATTATCCCACTGATTTATAACAAGTTAAGGCATTTTGTTGTTTGGCCGACAATAGTTGAATGGCTATGGAGAGTACATGGGCCAAACTGCACATGGCTGTGGTTGTTATAGATGGAACGTCCCATCAAATGTACCGACAAGAAATGGAACCACAATAACAGTATTAGCCGGGGCACCGTAACTATCATTGCATGCACTCACAGGTGGTGGTTGATGTGCATCGACACATAGAGAGTGGATATCTAGGTCATATTGACGATGCCCAACAATACGGCTTGATGAAACAGGTTGGACCAGACTTACATTTTCCAGACAATTTGCTTATTTTAGGCGACAAAAATCTACCCTAATCGCGATTATGTTATGAACGCATATACCTCGAAAGCAGCCAGGAGAAAGACAAGTCTTTCTCGTGATTGACCTTATCGAAAGCCTTACTGAAGTCTAATAGGATGAGATCTACCTGATGCTTATTGAAGACAGAGGTAACCAAGTCATTGACTAACATTACTAGTTGGGTCACGCATGACCGTTTTTCTCTAAAACCATGCTGCAAATGGTACAGAATACTGTGGTTAGTGAAGTGTTTTACGGCCTGCGTGGTCGAGTGGATAAGGTCGCCGACTTCAAATCACGTGCTACCCACGTGCTACCCACGTGCTACGTGTCAACGTATTTCAAGTGAGGACGTTATCCAGCTCGATTCGTTTTACATGTGAATACAAAACATGACAAATAAATAAAGGCAAACGGGTCAGTCCGCAAGATCTAGCAACATTAATTACGGCCCTTCCCGAAAGGCTAGCTTGTGTTCGGTGGTTCCCGAGTGCACATCAGTGCGTGAAATAGGAGTCTTCCTCTTCCAATACTAGCTGAAAGTTGCCGGGTGACCTAACCTGTTTGTGCGACGCTACCCCCCCCCCCCCAAAGAGAAACATATGTAGTTTCATCTTTAAGAGTCTCATTGCCTACAGTTTTATACCATTTCTCACAGGTGTTCAGTTGAGTTCGAACCCCGCTGGAGCCGTTACGTTTGTGCCCTTAGGCAAGGCATTTAATTTCCACGTTGACTCTTCTCTCTTCCTCGTGGCGATGGATTCCATCAGGAATGAGGTCTCGAGAGTGATTAATATAAGTTGTAAGAACTTGTTTCGCAATCGAGCTAAACTAAATTTGTATACACTAAGGTGTTCAGTTCGATTACTTACTGGGACAGAGATATAGATGTTGCTGGTAAATAATTTAACGTATGTTTGTTTGTGATACCTAATGTATGTTTATTTTCTTTCGTTTGTGTTCATTTTTCACTGTACCAATTCTACTCCTTAATATATTCAACAATACAAACATTCGTGCGTCTTATGATTTCATATTTATTCGTTTAACCAAGTACTTTAAACTACTATGGGAGTCACATGTGTTTGTTTTACAATTACAGTGATATACTTTCTAAACATGTTTCACTGTAGTACACAATTTAAAGATACATGTATATACATGTAGTATAAAACACAATTGTCAACAGTAGGGTTCATCAATATATAGTTAATTCTAACACGACCCAACTAATAACATACATACTTGTAGAGTAAAATCTACCTCGGGTTATTCTGCGATATACCTACCTTGACTATGCTGCGCGCGCACCGTGTTTTGGTTATTCCATTTATACAATGCGTGTAAAGTTTTATGAATGAAATTCACGTGATGTTTGTAAATACTACCATGGGAATTCGCGGAGGTGAGCTATTTTTAGAATCAGATAATCTCTTGTCCGTCTTGTTTTTCTGTTAAGCAACGTTTCAGTTACTATTCTGTACAGTTTAATAAAATTATTGATCAGTTACAACTTTTGTTCATTTATGCACTAGATTGATATTTTCCATAACAAAATAAACGTCATCGCGGGAGGACATTTCGAGTAGCACAGCGTTGGAAGAAAATACTCCTTTGATTCTCGTCTAAAATTATTAGAAGTAAGTCGTGTTAGAGTCGAAATAATAAGTATCAACCATGGTATATCGCAGAATAACCCTCGCTTGTCGTTCTTATGCGTAGACATATATCACTCAGGTCTGCGATATACCACGGTTGATACTTATTATTTCTTAAATATTCAAAAGATAAATAATTGTTATTGTGTTACAAATTATGCAAATACTAAACTAATTTCTACCGGTACACACACTTTTCTCAAAATGTATGATGATATATATGTTGTATTTATTGTAACCGTCATGTTATGTTTATGGCGATGAAAATATTGTATGTTTATGCCAAATAAAATAGATTGAATATTGAAATAATCTCTTTGAGCAGTATACAATTAGGTATATATTATATTATCTTTAATTCTATCTCATCTATGCACATCTATCTCATATGTAACATAGTTACCCTTTGCCTTACGCCTATATACATGTGTAGTGATTAATTACCTTATGTTTTGATGACTCTCTTAATTTAATTATTTAAACATGTGTGATTATATTATAGGACAACAGTCTTTTCAGTGTGTGTACGG
The DNA here is from genome assembly GCA_014843695.1 of Archivesica marissinica. Classification (NCBI taxonomy): domain Eukaryota; kingdom Metazoa; phylum Mollusca; class Bivalvia; order Venerida; family Vesicomyidae; genus Archivesica; species Archivesica marissinica. The sequence continues at coordinate 37,387,422 of CM026401.1, forward strand.
TATGTCCTTTGTTGGGGACATATGATATACATGTCTGCACTTGATAAAATGGATGGTTGAATTCCATTGTTTGGATCACGCAACCATCATATGGGATTTCACCAGACATGTGGTGATAGAGTGCTTACTAAGCAGCGTACACACAATGAATTGACTGGTGCCAGCCGGAATTAATGCATGGTTTGCAGAGATGTTGCACTATATCTGGCAGTAGACACGGACGGGGTCACAGGGTCATGGAAACGCATGATCGTGTGATCAAGTCTATTTGATATTCCATGCCAAATTGTCAACACTTGAAAAGCTAAATGAATTTGATTAGTTAAAAGAATTGTGGGCAGAGCTCTCCTCACAATTGTCTATAAAACCATCTCGGACAGATTAGAGAGGGAGAGAGCCTGGTTGGTTACTAATGAGACTAGCGTCTCTGTGTTGGTTATAATGTCGGCTCTTAGATGTAATTAAATACTATTAGACATTTATACGTTAATCTGCATCTGAATACGATTTCTACTGTAGTAGATTTGACGGGGACTTTCTCAAAACATCTAATATAGTCAAATACTTAATTATCTGGGGCGTACCAACATGGGGTGCTGTTAGTAAAATCAAATATATATATAAGTTACCTAACTTTTATTTTGTATCTTAATTCATACATTACATGTTTATTTCTAATATCTTTCTGCGGCACACAAGTGCTGCGCACGTGTTTACGACTAGTGGTAATATATTTCTCGGATGTCGCCACAGCGACCCTACAACCTTATAAGACTTCAAGTCTCCTATTGCATGCTCCACAAGTACCCGGTAGTTTCGAATGCGTCTGTTTAGTTTCATACATTTTCGTCGCATTTCTCTGGTCTTAGTGGCTAACTGTGTCGCTTCACGGTTTGGATATATTTTATCTCCCAGTAAGTAATAGCCATCTTCAAATGCCAAGTCATCTCCCAGTTGCCGCATTAATCCGAATTGTTGTGCATCATTTGTGTGCCCAAGAAATCAACTTTCGACATACCGAATATCCCCATGGACGTCCACAATAACTTGTGTATGTATTGCATGGTAACCTCGGTGACCCGAATAGTATTGCTCTTGGGGCTCAATGTCCGGTCTATATATCTCGTGAGACGCACCGTCTATGGCTCCAACAGCATTAGGAAGTTCTGACCATGTCCCATGCATACCTCGCCATTCGTCTAAAGTCGGCCACTGTACATAACCGTTCAACTTTGCATGGAAGATTGGAATAATACTTCTGAGTTCTCTTTCAAGTGTGGGTACACTTACTCCAAACATTGTAGCAAGCATGTGGTATGTTGGGTATGTCCTCACCCACATCATATATAAGACACGATTCCGCTCAGATATTATATGTTCTCTAGTAGTGGTTAACGAAATGAAATTTCCAAGGTCTATTAGAGTTTCTGGTGTTTCACCAGTGACCTGATAAAACTGGTATCTGTTTCTCGAAATGTCAAGGAAAACATCTCTTGTTTGATACGAATTGTTATCTGCACTGAACAAACGATGACGAATATCTGCATTTGGCGGTGGTGGAAAACATACGACAGAGGTGTATAGGGAAATCATCTGCTTCATGTCTTCTCTATGCTCTGGTGGGGGCTGGAGAATAGAAGGTAACATGGCGACTAACCTCTTCTTCCTCGACCTGTCGTCCATTTTAACCTGGTAATGAAATGGGTGTATAAATATTTATAATATTTGGGTTGCGTCTGGACTGGTAATGACTATGGTTAAAGTTGGAATGTGGCTGCACTGGTAATGGCTATGGCTACAGTTGGGCTGTGCATTTGGGGCTGAAATGGGATTTGGTTCGGCTGTATTATACAATTTTAAATAGATTCGGTTCCGATAAGTTATTAAAATGAATTTAATATGTATTCTACTCATTTCTTTCTGTCCAAAATTTACAAATTGGAAGCAACCCCTTTCAAAATATTTACTGGCTACGTCTATTAAAAGCTATATGCAATTATTGTGTGAAACGTGGCACGGAATTCACGAGCTTAAAACATCGACAATAATTGCTTTTATATACAGTATAAACCTTACAGTAAGAATGAATGCAGGTAAGATTTTAGTATTATTTTATATACTATTGCTATTGTAAAAATATCTGCTTTACAAGTATAATCTTACCTTTAATTTAACAATTAATAAACCTGCTAAATCTCCTAAAACGACATCGCATAATACTAGTACATGTGCATAGGCTGTGTATACCTAAATCTATGCACGTGTTTTTCTCGACCGTCTTTATATTGTGGGAAACCCATGTGACGTTTGACTTCAAATACAATAATACACTATACAATACAGGTCCAACAAATATTACCTTTATATTATCTATGAAATATGCAAACATGTGAGTCAATATAATTATGGTTTTAATTTCATTTTCAGCAACATTGCTTCAAAGGCGCCGGGAATCGGTCAGGATGTCGAAGGCCGAAATTCTGCATATGCTGCGCGCATACCAACAACATCCTACACAGTGGAATGATGTCATAGATGAAATATTCCAGAATATCGACCAACTGCCAGCTCAAACTGCTGCCGCTTACAACAGGTTGTCCAGAAAACAGCTGAAGTCCAGATTGCCAACAAAACTCCAGAAACTAATGGCCAACAGGATGATACCAGATCCTGATATCAGGTATTTCCCGAGTACGGTTTACCGAATATTTAACTTACAAACTCATAATATTGTATTACGAGTAAAATAAGGCATTCAATAGTTCCTAAAGTATCACATAATGTCTATGATACGTTAGAAACAGCCGTTATTCTGTAAATGTTCATACAATGCTCACCTTTCATTATACATGCATTCTTAATACTTTCAAACTTTCACCCGATGTCTTTAACAATGTAATATAATGCGAGACGGTGTCTTTACAGGGCTGAGGTTGACAACATAACAGAAATGGAAAGACGACTGGTTTTAGGGGCAGGTCAGCCAGCTCGTGGGGCTCCGGCTAGAGGAGCGCCTGGATCTCCACCTAGAGGAGCGCCTGTATCTCCAGCTAGAGGAGCGCCTGTATCTCCAGCTAGAGGGGCGCCTGTATCTCCAGCTAAAGGGGCACCTGTATCTCCAGCTAGAGAAGCGCCTGTATCTCCAGCTAGAGGGGCGCCTGTATCTCCAGCTAGAGGGGCGCCTGTATCTCCAGTTAGAGGGGCGCCTGTATCTCCAGTTAGAGGGGCGCCTGTATCTCCAGCTAGAGGGGCGCCTGTATCTCCAGTTAGAGGGGCGCCTGTATCTCCAGTTAGAGGGGCGCCTGGATCTCCGGCTAGAAGAGCTCGTGGTGACGTACAGGATGACGCACAACATGATGGTCAGCAAAACAACGGCAACGACGTGCAGGACAAGAGCGATGCTGTTGCTGCTGGTCTATCTGACACCAACGAGTCAGATGATGGCATGCAGCAACCGCCAAGACGACGACGTGCAGGACCAGAGGGATGCTGTTGCTGCTGGTCTATCTGACACCAACGAGTCAGATGATGGCATGCATCAACCGCCTAGACGACGACGTCGTCTGGCTGATTTGAAAAGAGAAAACCATGAACTGTATAATAATTGCATGAAAAACAAGCTGCCCAGAATGTTGACAGACATTTATTCATTTATTTAAGCTCGATTCATAATGAAATCCATTACCATGGAAACAGACGATTCAATGTTGATTTATGAGTATTGCATAAGCAAACTGTCATCGTGATTCTGGCGTGGCTTGAACAGAACACACAAGCAATGGGTTACAACTTGTCCATTAACCCAACAAAGAACAGAAATCTATGAATATTATATACAATGTGTTATTTACTTTATTATATTGTACATTTCAGTTTTGTACCGAGAATGAAACCAATGTAAAATTCTGTTATATTGTTTAACTGCTATGCTCCAATTAATTCGACATGTTGGATATATTAAGATTTATTCTTTATTTCAGTCTCATCGTTGTACAATACATAAAATATACACAACACATTATCGAGGCAAAGTACAACACCATTCATTATAAAAGAATTATAAGAGACTAATCTAATCACAGATAATCAAACTATCACAGTCTATCGACATATTATTATATTTACATATTAAAACTGAGGAACAGTCGCTAATTGAAATTTAAATACTTATTAAAACCAGAAATTTTGAAATACTGAAATGGAAAAAAAAGCACGAATGCGCAATTAAAAAATGTTTTAAAAATCAGTTATCAACCTCGATCAGATCGCGGTTGAACTAATTAGCAGCAGTTTCTCGGAATGGATAAGAGACACACAATCAATAAATCAAATGGATACATTATTTACATAAATAAAAGGATCGTCTTTGAAGAATATAAAAACAGGTTTTGGCAACAATTCTAATCAGAGGTATAGTAGTAAAAATAATTCTAAGCTGGTCGGATACAGGTTTGTTCCGAAAGTCATTTTCATATAATGAGGCTTTCTCTAAGAGAACAGCTCTCAAATCATCATACAGTGAACATTCTAATAATACATGACTTTCGTCTTCTAATACATTACAGAAAGGGCACTTACGTTCATCAAGTGGTAAATTCTCATACCTTCCGGAGTAGTAGTATAAGAGCTGTATTCGCCGTTGTTGAGGCGGCGGCGCTACTACGCGGGGGGGGGGGGACTATTGAAACCACAATCCCCATTGAATTCGATTTCTATACAAATTCTAAATATAGCCCTATTTCTAAAGAATACTAAGTAGGGCTATTCAAAAGGGCTATTGAATTCATAATACCTCCTTTGTATTCGTTTTCAATAGGCGCACCTGGCGATTCAAAAGGGCTATTGAATCTATACTCTCCATTGAAACCGATTTCAAAAGAATACTAATTAGGCAGATTCAAAGGGGCTATTGAATTCATAATACCTACTTTGTATTCGTTTTCAATAGACGCAGCTAGCGATTCAAAAGGGCTATTGAATATATAATCTCCATTGAAACCGATATCTAAAGAATACTAATTAGGGCGATTCAGAAGGGGCTATTGAATTCTTAAGTAGGTAAGCTCCCCCGTGGGGGCTGATTAACATAAATCTCATGCCGATCCTATTGAAATAACACCCGTGCAAAACTATCTCGAGGCGCCCTATTGAATTCCGATTTGTATAGTCTATGGAAATCATTATGTGCGGTGAGTAAACAAGTTATTTTATATCTATCTTGAGGCTACATCTCCCAAGTGTACTTCCAATTGTAACCAGCCATCTCCCAAACGTACCAAAACGTCTCCCACATGTACTCAATCCATCTCCATTGTATACTCAATACATTTCTCTTTTGTGCTCAATACACCTCCCTTGGGTACTCAATACATCTCCCAAGTGTACCCAAACATATCATCGGTGTAACCAAACATCTCCCTATTATATCCAAACAACTCCCATTTGTACCCAAACAACTCTCTTGTGTACTAAATACAGCTCCCAAGTGTACCCAGACATCTCCAAAAAGTATCTAAGCATATCCAAAGTCTATTCAATCCATCTCCCGTGTACATTCAATACATCTCTCGTGTGTGTTCAATACAATTCCCTAATATAGCCAATACATCTCCCAAGTTTACAAACACAAATACATTATGTACTCAATACATCTCCGTTGTATACACACTACATAACCCACCCACACACCTCCATGGCCTCTCTTGTGTGCTCAATACATATCCAAAGTGTACCAACACATCTGCACTGCATACTCCATCTCCATTGTATATTTAATGTATCTCTCCTGTGTGCTCAATACATCTCCAACTATGTACCCATACATATCCAGTATGTACTCAATACATATTCCTTGTGTGCTCAATACAGGTCCATTGTTTACTCAATATATCTCGCTTGTGTACCCAAACATATCATCAGTACACCCAAACATCTCACATAGAGACCCAAGTTCACTTCTAAAAGTACCCAAACATCTCCCAAGTCTATTAAATCCATCTCACTTCTATATTCAATACATCTCCCATGTGTACTCAATAAATCTACATTGTGTACTCAATACATCCCCCAAGTGTACCCAAACATCTTTATTATGTACCCAATACATCTCTGTTGTGTACTCCCTTGTACACATACTACATACCCACACATCTCCATAGCGTACTCAATACATCTCCCCAGTGCGCGCAATACAGCTCCCACGTGTACCCAAACAACTTATCTGTGTACAAAAATAGTTCCCACGTGTACCCACAAATCTCACATAAAGACCCGAATCCACTTCTAAAAGTACCCAAACATCTCCCAAGTATATTCAATCCATCTCCCTTCTATATTCAATACATCTCCCTTGCGTGCTCAATACATCTCCCCTGTGTACTCAAAACATCTCCCTTGTATACACACCACATATCTCAAGTGTACCCACACATCTCCATTGTGTACTCAATACATCTCCCTTCTGATATGTGTACAAAAATAGTTCCCACGTGTACCCACAAATCTCACATAAAGACCCGAATCCACTTCTAAAAGTACCCAAACATCTCCCAAGTATATTCAATCCATCTCCCTTCTATATTCAATACATCTCCCTTGCGTGCTCAATACATCTCCCCTGTGTACTCAAAACATCTCCCTTGTATACACACCACATATCTCAAGTGTACCCACACATCTCCATTGTGTACTCAATACATCTCCCTTCTGTGCTCAATACAGCTCCCTTGTGTACCAAAATATCTCCCAGGTGTACCCATGCATTTCCCTTGTTTAGGCAAACATCTCCCTATTGTATTCAATGCATATCCCAAGTGTACCCAAACCTCCTCCACTTGTACACATACATCTCCCACACGTAGACAAACATCTCCCAAGTGTACTCAATCCATCTCCATTGTATATTCAATACATCTCTCATGTGTCCGCAATACTCCTCCCTTGTGTACTCAATACATATCCCAAGTGTACCCAAACATCTCCCCTAGTGTAGCAAAGCATCTGCCAAGTGTACCCAAGCATATCCCATATATACTCAATACATCTCCGTTGTGTACTCAATACATCTCCCTTGTATACACACTACATATCCCAAGTATACCCATACATCCCACCTGCCTACTCAATATATATCCTGTGTGTGCTCAACAGCTCACGTGTAAACTAAATATATCTCCCTAGTGTACCCAAAATAGCACCATTGTGTACTCAGTACAGCTCCAAAGTGTACCCAAACATCTCACATAAAGACCAGAGACCACTTTTAAAAGTACCCAAACATCTCCCAAGTGTATTCAATCCATATCCCAAGTGTATTCAATCCATCTCCCTTGTGTACTCAATGCATCTCCGTTGTGTACACTATACATATCCCAAGTTTACCCACACATCTCCATGTCGTGCTCATTACAGCTCCCTTTTGTACTCAATATATCTTCCTAGTGTACCCAAACAACTCCCTTGTCTACTCAATACAGCTCATTTGTGTGTACACAAACATATCATTAGTGTACCCAAACCTCTCCCAATTGTACTCAAACAGCTCCCATAATGACACGTGACCACTTCCAAACAAATTTCGGAGTTGGTCAAATGACACTTGTAAATCAAATCACACTGATAACAAAATCACACTGAAATCGAATCACACTTAATTTAACTGACAAGGAAATGAAAGCACGCTAGAATCAAATCACCTTGAAAGCAAATCACACGAACATCAAAACACGCAGAAAACAAATCATATGTAAATCGAATCACACTGAAAGCAAATGACATTGAATTCCAAACATACAGAAACCAAATCACACTGAATTCAAATCACACTGAAATCGTAACACGCTTAAGTTTGATGACAAGGAAATGAAATCCCACTAGAATCAAATCACCTTGACAGCAAATCACACGAACATCAAAACACGCAGAAAACAAATCATATGTAAATTGAACCACACTGAAATCAAATCACACGGAATTTAAAACACACAGAAATCAAATCACACTGAAATCAAATGACATTGAATTCCAAACACACAGAACCAAATCACACTGAATTCAAATCACACTGAAATCGAAACACGCTTAAGTTTAATGACAAGGAAATGAAATCCCACTAGAATCAAATCACCTTGACAGCAACTCACACGGAAAATGAGAAAACACACAGAAAACAAATTACACTGAAATCAAATCACACCGAAATAAAATCACACGTAATTCAAAACACACGGAAATCGAAACACACTGAATTCAAATCACAATGAAATCGAATCACACTTAATTTAACTGACAAGGAAATGAAATCACGCTAGAATCAAATCACCTTGAAAGCAAATCACACGAAAATCAAAACACGCAGAAAACAAATCATATGTAAATCGAATCACACTGAAAGCAAATGACATTGAATTCCAAACATACAGAAACCAAATCACACTGAACTCAAATCACACTGAAATCGAAACACACTTAAGTTAGATGACAAGGAAATGAAATCCCACTAGAATCAAATTACCTTGAAAGCAAATCACACGAAAATCAAAACACGCAGAAAACAAATCATATGTAAATCGAATCACACTGAAATCAAATCACACGGAATTTAAAACACACATAAATCAAATCACACCGTTTTCAAATGACACTGAAATCGAATCACACTGAAATCAAATGACATTGAATTCCAAACACACAGAAACCAAATCACACTGAATTCAAATCACACTGAAATCGAAACACGCTTAAGTTAGATGACAAGGAAATGAAATCCCACTAGAATCAAATCAAACTGACAGCAAATCACACGGAAAATGAGAAAACACACAGAAAACAAATTACACTGAAATCAAATCACACCGAAATAAAATCACACGTGATTCAAAACACACGGAAATCGAAACACACTGAATTCAAATCACACTGAAATCGAATCACACTTAATTTAACTGACAAGGAAATGAAATCACGCTAGAATCAAATCACCTTGAAAGCAAATCACACGAAAATCAAAACACGCAGAAAACAAATCATATGTAAATCGAATCACACTGAAAGCAAATGACATTGAATTCCAAACATACAGAAACCAAATCACACTGAACTCAAATCACACTGAAATCGAAACATACTTAAGTTAGATGACAAGGAAATGAAATCCCACTAGAATCAAATTACCTTGAAAGCAAATCACACGAAAATCAAAACACGCAGAAAACAAATCATATGTAAATCGAATCACACTGAAATCAAATCACACGGAATTTAAAACACACAGAAATCAAATCACACCGTTTTCAAATGACACTGAAATCGAATCACACTGAAATCAAATGACATTGAATTCCAAACACACAGAAACCAAATCACACTGAATTCAAATCACACTGAAATCGAAACACGCTTAAGTTAGATGACAAGGAAATGAAATCCCACTAGAATCAAATCAAACTGACAGCAAATCACACGGAAAATGAGAAAACACACAGAAAACAAATTACACAGAAATCAAATCACACGGAAATCAAATCACACTGAATTCAAATCACACTAAAATCAAATCACACTGGAATCAAATCACACTGGAATCAAATCACAAATACATCAATTCACACTTGGATCAAATCATACTTGAATAAAACATGTCAGGAAAGTAATGTGTTCCAGGACAAATGAAGTTTTCTAAAATTGTTTCAATGCATGTCGACATAGTAAAACATGCAACATGATGACCTCCATTTTCGAAAGTTTGCTTCACGCATACATGTATAATTCGTGGAGAAGTGCACATACAAATATTGTTTCCGATTACACGTTTTTTTTAAATGTTAGTGATAAGAACATCACCATTTAATATAAATTCTGTATCGCCTTTAATGCTTGTTAGTGTTTCAGTAAAATTTAAAATAATTGTATTAATCTTTGCTGAGCGCACTTGTAAAATTGGAAAAATATTATCCATAACACTTTATTAACTGTTTACATTTGTCAATTGAAATTTTTGTTAATAATACGACATATATCGCTATCATTTAAGGTAGAACGCCCGTCGTTAAATATATTCATAAGCATATAATCAATCTATAAAAATTATCATATCAACAGATATTTCATATTCTCCAAATATGTATATAAGATTTGATATATATATTCAATAGCTGTATATATTAATACAAAACTAGTAACGCTGTTAGTGAATGGACTGTTTAGTACACACAGATACCGGGTAACCATTAAATGTACAGTTGAACCTGTGTTAGCGGTCATCTCTATTAAACAAATACCATGTTAAACAGTCATGTACCAGACTCCAAGTGGTGGCAGTTTGTTCAACATTTAACCTTGATGAATAGTCCTACAAATAACAACCAATCAGAGGATGGACCATAGCAAGTAGGAATAAAGTATACAATCCTATCGTTGGATAATTTATTCTGTATTCTGTGTTTACAAAATATGTTTATTCGCATGATTGTCGAACCATATGTTTGTTTTATAGTATAATTATATAACGTTAAATAAGGCCTTGGTGAAGTTAGTGTATCTCACTTTTATCATGGAAGTTGGAAAACCTACGCTCTATAGGTGCGGTGTGTGTGAATATCACTGGTTCACTAAGCGAATGTATACTCGTCACAAATCCTTGTATCACAGAGGATTACCTATGATAGAACAAACAGTACCGTCAGAGATATACACTTACATTGACTGGATACTGAACTTCACACTTCCTTATGGACATAAACCTGTCATTTATACCTGTGTGATATGCCGTTTAAATTATTTAACATTGAAGGAGTATAACGATCACAACTCGACAAAACACTCAAGTTTAATGAATGGACGAATGAAGTTCTCGAGAATCGAACACGATTCACACTTTTCGGTATCATCCAGAGAGAAGAGAGATACAAATGTCATCTAACTTAAGTGTGTTTCGATTTCAGTGTGATTTGAATTCAGTGTGATTTGGTTTCTGTGTGTTTGGAATTCAATGTCATTTGTTTTCAGTGTGATTCGATTTACATATGATTTGTTTTCTGCGTGATTTGATTTTCGTGTGATTTGCTTTCAATGTAATTTGATTCTAGTGTGATTTCATTTCTTTGTCATTAAGTGTGTTTCGATTTCAGTGTGATTTGAATTCAGTGTGATTTGGTTTCTGTGTGTTTGGAATTCAATGTCATTTGCTTTCAGTGTGATTCGATTTACATATGATTTGTTTTCTGCGTGTTTTGATTTTCGTGTGATTTGCTTTCAAGGTGATTTGATTCTAGCGTGATTTCATTTCCTTGTCAGTTAAATTAAGTGTGATTCGATTTCAGTGTGATTTGAATTCAGTGTGTTTCGATTTCCGTGTGTTTTGAATTACGTGTGATTTTATTTCGGTGTGATTTGATTTCAGTGTGATTTTGTTATCAGTGTGATTTGATTTCTGTGTCATTTGACCAACTCCGAAATTTGTTTGGAAGTGGTCACGTGTCATTATGGGAGCTGTTTGAGTACAATTGGGAGAGGTTTGGGTACACTAATGATATTTGTGTGTACACACAACGGAGCTGTACTGAGTAGACAAGGGAGTTGTTTGGGTACACTAGGAAGATATATTGAGTACAAAAGGGAGCGTAATGAGCACGCAATGGAGATGTGTGGGTAAACTTGGGATATGTATTGAGTACACAAGGGAGATGGATTGAATACACTTGGGATATGGATTGAATACACTTGGGATATTTTTGGGTACTTTTAAAAGTGGTCTCGGGTTTTTATGTGAGATGTTTGGGTACACTTTGGAGCTGTACTGAGTACACAATGGTGATATTTTGGGTACACTAGCGAGATATATTAGTTTACACGTGAGCTTTTGAGCACACACAGGATATATATTGAGTAGGCAGGTGGGATGTATGGGTATACTTGGGATATGTATTGAGTACACAACGGAGATGTATTGAGTACACAACGGAGATGTATTGAGTATATATGGGATATGCTTGGGTACACTTGGCAGATTTTTGGCTACACTAGGGAGATGTTTGGGTACACTTGGGATATGTATTGAGTACACAAGGGAGAAGTATTGCGGACACATGAGAGATGTATTGCATATACAATGGAGGTGGATTGAGTACACATGGGAGATGTTTGGGTACGTGTGGGAGATGTATGTGTACAAGTGGAGGTGGTTTGGGTACACTTGGGATATGTATTGAATACAATAGGGAGATGTTTGCCTAAACAAGGGAAATGCATGGGTACACCTGGGAGATATTTTGGTACACAAGTGAGATATATTGAGTACACAAGGGAGCTGTATTGAGCACAAAAGGGAGATGTATTGAGTACACAATGGAGATATGTGGGTACACTTGAGATGTGGTGTGTATACAAGGGAGATGTTTTGAGTACACAACGGAGATGTATTGAGTAAACAGGGGAGATGTATCGAGCACACAAGGGAGATGTATTGAATATAGAAGGGAGATGGGTTGAATATACTTGGGAGATGTCAGTCGATGGGGTGATTTGTTGCAGGATGAATTGACATTTGCTTAGGATGCATATTGCATCATTTTAACTAATTTCGACCGGTTCATCTTCAGGGACATACTGGTGTGACTAGAAGTTGAATGTCATATTGTAATATAAACAGAACGGACGAGAATTTTATTTCGAAAGACTTGTACATGATACATCGTCTTACAAATCGAATAATAAATAATTTATGATCACGTGACAATTGAAATTTAAGTGAGAGTAATATAATTTATAAATGTTGACTAATCACATTATATTATTTCTAGCAACTAAAGATAATTTTATAAATGTGGCTAAATTATGTATAGTATTATTATTATCGGCACTCATGCTGCTAACTTTGTGTACAGACGGTCCATTGCAATAGTGTGTATCAACCAATTGTTTACCGTAGGTTGTTGGACATTGACATACGTATACACATAATATGATAAATATATTCACTATCTATCGATCCACAATATAAATGTATAATTTAAATGTTAATGAACTCTCAGACTCTTTAAAACACTGTCGTGACGTCATACATTTGTACTTGCAGTCCATTATTAATAACATTGGACTGCTTTCAAAACGCAAGAATATTATATTAAATCCTATGTGTATGCATACGAAATTAACAAGTTTAATTAGTAAGATAGTGATATATATCAATGTGTGTTTAAGTAAGATATAAGCCTCAAATTGATCCAATATGTAATATGGATCGTTTTCGTCTTATATCTTATACATAATCAGACACCGTGAACAACATCGGACACATTAGTTATAATAAGGCATTTCTAACCTATTCTGATGACGAGATGTACACCGGTTTAAGGACGCACTCACCTGTGTAGGGGTTATCTCAAAATATAAATTTAATAAGCGTTTAGGCAAAGCCAAAATAAACACTGGTTTCTTTCAAATAAAATATAAATCAATAAGCAGGTGTCGATTTTTTTTAAATTAAATTCTAATCCAATCCATAATCTTGTAATAGTGTAATGTGTTTCTCATAAAGTCATTGTGCAATTCGTTGTTCTCGCGGATTAGATCCGCCAGTCGTCACCGACGACGCGGGTCGTCACCGACGACGCGGGGGCTCGACTTGCTCATCGTCAGAACTTAGATTCGCAGCGATGTTGTCGCGACGATCTCCGGCTGCAGTAGCATGACGACCAGCCGCTCTTTAAGGAGCACGGGCAACCTGTTTACCCGCCCTCCGTGGGGCACGGCCGTCTGCTCTTGGCCTCTATCATCCTGTACTGGCGCGGGCTGGTTATCATCCTGTACTGGTGCGGGCTGGTTATCACCCTGTACTGGCGCGGGCTGGTTATCATCCTGTACTGGCGCGGGCTGGTTATCACCCTGTACTCGCACGGGCTGGTTATCATCCTGTACTGGCGCGGGCTGGTAATCACCTGTACTGGCACGGGCTGGTTATCATCCTGTACTGGCACGGGCTGGTTATCATCCTGTACTGCGCGAGGCTGGTTATCACCCTGTACTGGCGCGGGCTGGTTATCATCCTGTACTGGCGCGGGCTGGTTATCATCCTGTACTGCGCGGCTGGTTATCATCCTGTACTGGCGCGGGCTGGTTATCATCCTGTACTGGCGTGGGCTGGTTATCACCCTGTACTGGCGCGAGCTGGTTATCACCATGTACTGGCGCGGGCTGGATATCACCATGTACTGGCGTGGGCTGGTTATCATCCTGTACTGGCGCGGGCTGGTTATCATCCTGTACTGGCGCGGGCTGGTTATCACCCTGTACTGGCGCGGGCTGGTTATCATCCTGTACTGGCGCGATTATGTTATGAACGCATATACCTCGAAAGCAGCCAGGAGAAAGACAAAAGTGTCGTAAACTAAATAGATATATCACAAAATACAGAGTGCGTATAGAGCATGCTATGGCAGATATCAAATGTTATAGATGTGTTGGTACTGTGTGGAGAAACCCCAGAAATATGTTGTCCCAAACGGTGTCCATATGTGTTTCGTTGTGTGTAGGTGCAAGCAAATGGAACTGATTCTTTAAGAAATAAAATAGTATGGCTATATCTGATTTCTTTTCTTTGAATTATTGTCGTTACAAGTTGGCATGGATGTATGGGGTTTTCATTTTACTGGCATGGCTAACCCAGATAAATAGAAGGCAACAGTCCATATAGAAATCCTACACACTCATGCCAACTACAAAGGACAGTAATGTACAGTTCACAGTATAGTGTACGCCTCACAAAATAAATAACCCCTTGCTACAGCCATGCATTAATTTTATATTGTACAATAAACTGGAGAAAAACCCCAATATTTTATCGTCATCCGATGTTCATCTCGTCATCAGAATAGGTTAGAAATGCCTTATTGTAACACCACGACGACATTGTACTACTCTATCGAGCCATGTACAGCCCACTCAAACACAGAAACAGTCGCGGTGCATCCAGCTATATTATGTATAATAGTGTATACATTTACCTCCTCCATTTCTGAAACAGAAGTAGGGAAACCTCCAAATATTAGCCAGTCCAACCGTATATCCAACTAGAGACAGAACAAATTCCAACTCCCCGCCCCACGTGTCCCTCTTATTCACATCATCATCACAATCCGATTGGTTGTCGTCGTCAGGGTAATTGTCGACATCGAAATTTGTCATTTCTTCTACATTATTCTCCATTATTCCGCAGAAAGCTTTTACCTCTTGATGTTATTTATTTTCCGTATCTGTCTTACCATCCACACGGGCACGTGTTCAGTGAAGGTATTTAAAATGTTATGGTTTAGAAGTCTGTATATATTATTAATATGTATATTGACAGCTTACACTACCATATCCAGTGTAATAAAAGTATATGTGTGTTTTACGTTTATTTATCGTCACTACCGGTTGCCCATACATGCCTCGACAAATGTTTAATTTCTTACTCGTCCTACTGGGCGAGTGATGCCACTGTCCCACTCGTCCAGATTGGACTATTACTCGTCCCATGTATTTTAGGAAAATTAAAAATCGTCAGAATTGCACTTTAATTTATTAATAAATGCAATTATGTTGCAGCATAAACACATTAAAATATCCTCGGTGATTTCCCATTATCACGCCTGGTAATCATTCCGAAGAAAGTAAAACGGATATTATTTTATTTTGTTCCTTCGATTTGTATTGGATATTTAGCTGAAATTTTCACTCGTTCGACTGGGCAAGCGACTTGGAATTTCTACTCGTCCAGATCGAAAAGTCACTCGTAAATACGAGCGGACGAGTGGATTTGTCGAGCCCTGCCATATGAGCTACGCCTCCTGAAGAGATTAGTCATTTTAGAGGCTAGTGCAATGATACAGACATAGACCCATTCCAGAGTCTCCTCTGGTTCTTGTACGTGCACGGTGTAAAGCACCGACACGAGACATCGGTTTAACGTTCCATCTGAAAGACTGTTAATTGTTTTATTAGGGACAGACGATAGATCGAACCTGCGATCCCTGGATTACAAGTCCAGCATGTTAACCACTGGACTACACATCCATATGTATGTGATCGAGTTATTGATCAATAAGCTATTAGTAGTCTTTGTGTGGAACATAATCAGTAGAGTGGTAGTATTGGTAAGTTCTTGAACGGGGTTTTCATGCAATGCGTGTTTTAAATATCGAGTGTAAACTATTGAATGTTCTTTCTTACGGATGTTGGTGCACCAACTACTGGTTAACCGCTTACCTAGGAAATGTGGTTAGGTAAACTACCCGTCTCTCTAATGGAGAACCGGTAGTGACATTAAATAACTTAATCAAGAAAAAACAAATTAATGGTTCATTCTACTAGACGATATCGCACAGAAAACATCAAATTTCATTTCTGAATTGTTCACCAATATTGTAATAATTCTAAATGAATGTTTAATGTTACGCTACATTTGTGACGAAGCCCAATTTGACGTTAACAAACGGACACAGATTACCAGGTTTTTCCTATGCAAATTATTCTTTTATCCTCGTTTTTCTGGGCTAGTGAAATCAAAAACGTAGTATTCCGACGGGGCGTTATAAACATGTTAGAACTTGGGTAGGAGTCAGTGTCGGAATGTTGCGTTATAATGATAATGTGTTATGCATACAGGAAGGGGTTGACGTATGCCTGA
Organism: Archivesica marissinica; assembly: GCA_014843695.1. Classification (NCBI taxonomy): domain Eukaryota; kingdom Metazoa; phylum Mollusca; class Bivalvia; order Venerida; family Vesicomyidae; genus Archivesica; species Archivesica marissinica. Next base: position 37,404,085 of record CM026401.1, read on the forward strand.
TTGTTTTTCGTTCTTAAAGTTGCACCAACAGCTTAGGTGATATGGTGACTCTCCAGCTGATACTGGTGGAGGATTACCCCAGGTGACCTTCCGAGCAGTATTTAATGCACGCGCTGGCGCCCGGGTAGAACCAGCGACCTTCCGCAAGCCAGCTGGATAGTTTCCTCACCTGTAAGAATTCGACACACCAGTGAGATTCGAACCTGCAGCGGTGATGGACACGTGCCTCTAAGTCAACTACCTCAACCACTCGGTCACGGAGGCCCATCCGCGTGAATTTGTGTTCAAGCATAATGTATTTAATAAGAACATACACCCATCATCAATACACATACGCCATAGTTTGGCCATTGCAATGGAGTGTTTTGTTATTATTGTTTAGTGTAGCAAAGACTGTATATATAAGAACAATTATGATTGGTCAATACACAAACAATATCAATATTATTTAAGAACAAATGCGATTGGTCAATATGTTTACATGTACCAATTCAATCCAATTCAAAGTTTATTTGGCATAAACATAGATGTTCATCGCCAGCAAAAACATGTATGGCGGTACACACTTACATACATAGACAATGACAATTCAACCCATGAGAAAAGCATGTATACATACTAAATACATTCCTATTGAGTATGAATTCAAAGTTTTAGCATAAGTATAATACATTCATTCTACATATTTATTCTACCAATAGGAACACATTTATAGTCAGGCTAACACACATTTATCTATATATACTGAGTCAAAAAAGAAACGATACCAAACTAAAAATGACGTAAAACGGATAAAATCATAGAAAGGTTTAATATATTATTACGTATCAGTACCGGGTATCTTATTGCAACGTCAGCCAACCATAAACACAGGTAAATAAACACCCGATAATCCTGGAACGCCGAATTTCCGATTTGCACGTGCTCCTCAACAAAGACAACTTCCTACACATGTACAAATCGGAAAACCGGTTTATTGTACTGGTATTGCATTATCATCGAGGAAAAACACCTTACATACCCATTGTTACCTCTAACAAAATGCCTAGGCTAAACCGCAATCAGAGAATGCGTGCCATTGGCATGATTGACGGCGGTTTACGTCAGCGTGACGTCGCAAATCGACTCGGGGTTACGCGGATCACGATAACACGTCTACTTCGACGTTATCGAACACATGGATCGGTGGACGACCGTCCAAGATCTGGTTGACCACGTGTGACGACGCGTGAACAGGACCGTCACATTCGGACGTCACATTTACGTGACCGGTTCCTACCTGCTACGCACACAGCTGCCGTTACTCCTGGGATGACCAACACTCGCATCAGTGCACAAACAGTCAGGAACCAGCTCGGTGAACGTGGCATTCGTGCCTATCGGCCATACGTTGGACCCATCCTGACACGACGTCACCGTGACGTACGGCGGGAATGGACGACGGAACGTGCTCGCTGGACTCGGTTACAGTGGAATTCGGTGATGTTTAGCGATGAATCGCGGTTCTGTTTGCGTCGAGCGGATGGCAGAGAGCGGGTATATCGCAGACGCGGTGAACGTTACGCCGACGCATGTGTACGTCAGGTCGATCTGTTCGGGGGCGGAAGCGTTATGGCGTGGGGCGGTATCACCTTCGGCAGTCGCACTGAACTGTTAGTGGTGGACGGGAACCTAAACGCCCAGCGGTACTGTGATGAGATCCTTGCGCCAGTTGTTGTGCCGTTCTTTAACGCCAACAGAAACGTCACACTGTTCCAACAGGACAACGCCAGGTGTCATACTGCTCGGATTTCCACCACATTATTGGAGCAGAACAATATTGAAACCCTGCCGTGGCCTGCTTTGTCACCAGACTTGTCACCCATAGAACATGTGTGGGATACGTTAGACCGCCGCGTCAGACGACGTCAGCCGGTAACGTTAAACCAACTGAGGGATGTTTTGCGTCAGGAGTGGACAAATATTGACCAGCAAGAGATTCAGACACTCTTCCGTTCGATGCGACGGCGGTGCATTGCAGTGAGAGACGAAAATGGTGCCCATACTCGGTATTGACGTCTGTGTGAAAACACCATTAGACCCCTGTCCGACGAATTACGTCATCACGCAGCAGACAGTTTTGGAGGCTCATTATGCTTTATGTGCTCCTCTTTCAAACATGTTGGACTATCATCTTATGAAATTTCAAAGAATTTACTTAATAAATGTTGAAATTATAGACACATAAACACCAGGTATCGTTTCTTTTTTGACTCAGTATACACACATTTGAGACCACGTCATTCAGCCTCTAAGTTCATTTGCTAGATAAATATATTTAGACAATTTATTAATAATTCCACTTTGTGAACTATTTAACAATGTTTTAAACTTAACCAAGTTAAACTAGTGGCAATACTGTTGTGGTAAACAATTGTTTCATGTCTGCCTATAGAATCGACACACTAATAGAAAATGGTATTCATTTTCGATCGTATTCATATTACATTTTGTGCATATTCTATGATTTTTAGAAAGTTGGCAGTTTCTTACGGAGGTTGGTGCACCCAAGTACTGGTTAACCGCTGGAGCCTGCCCAGGAAAGGTATTGTTAGGTAAACTGCCCGCCGGCGATATAGCCCGAAATGGTGCTGATGCAGGCGTAAAACCCGAAATATAACATAACATAACATAAATATAACATATATATTCTATGATTTCTATCAATGTTTCTATAACGACCTTCTTCTATGAGCAAATGATGTGTACAACATCGAAATCTAGACAATGAGATTCTATGTTTAACATTTGTCACACAAAATAAATATGTTTCCGTTTGAAAGTCAGTTTTAAATATACAATATGTTTCTAGGCAATGTTCTAATGTCTGAAGGCCACACAAATATTGATCATGTATGCATCGCGTTACACTCTGTATTTGTAGATGTGTTATTACATCCCTATTTAATAAGTAAGAATATCACAGCTCATCTAAAAGCTTTTTAACATCTTTTGACCATTTATTTACGAAATCACCACGTGTATTGCGCAAATGGAACATCTTATATATATTAAGAGAATCCGGGTTTTTTTTATAATTTTAAACCAGTATCTAATAATTCTAACTTTGCGTAATACAAACAACGGAACACGACCAAACACTCAACTTGTTGTTTGTTGTCGTACATGCATAATCTGTTTTTAAAAGTTCATATGTAAACGCTCTATATCAGGAGCTCTGTGTAGACCCCATATTTCACATCCATAATTTAATATTGAACAGATCATTGCATCAAACAACTTAATACAACATCAAACAACGAGTAAAGAGAAAATAACGCTTTCATTGCTTGCCGAGAAAGCGATTTCTGTGTTTGATAGTGACAACCATTTGCAGATAATGTAACACTTAAATACGTAATGTAGTAACAAGCTTCAATTTATGATTATAATTATAAAACAATTCAATATGTTCAGATCCGTTTCCTTTTTTACATACCATAGCAACAGTTTTTATAAATATTCACAATTATACCCCAACTGTTACACTATGAAGGTAGATTATCTAACAAACGCTGCAGTACTTCGTTAAAACAGTATCATCAGCAAATAGTCGCTCATCAATGCAAAATGAGTCTATGGTGTTGTCATATATAGATTGATACATATTATTTATAAAAAAATAATAATGGCGATAAAGGTTCACATTGCTTTACACCCTTGACACTGTCAGTATAATTTCCATTAATTCTTACACATGAGTTCACACTATGTTTGTAGCATTTTGACTAATCGGGTTGAACCTCCACATTGTAATAATTAAAAACCAGATACCATTCCTATATACGACATCGAAGGCTTTGTGAAAATCAACGAAAGCACAATAAAGAGTTTTCTTTTCTTGCGATATAACCTTTTCTATTATTGAAGTTAACACAAAGATACAATCAATAGTACTTTTACCATTTCTAAAACCTAATTGAAAGTCTGATAAAATGTCATTCATTTCAGCCCACAGCCGTAGACGTATATCAAGCATAAACAGTTTAGAGAAAAGACCCCTATAATTATCAACATTGTTCGAGCCCCCCTTTTTAGGTACAGGGACAATAACATCTTTCTGGATATACAATAGTGGCACAATTGACGATTTACATTCAATAACGATTTCAGGAATTAAACAAACAATGCCTCCGCGTTTACCTCAATTTAGCGTTTGTATAAACATATTTATTCCACTATATTCATTCACAAAACAATACATGCACACACAATCAAAGAATAGGAAAGGATTAAAACCGAAGCAGAACTTATAGTTTCTCTCCTTGCAGTTCAAAATACACAGTACTATATTGGAAAGTGTGGAACTAATACATGTATACCAAGTGTGCATATTGCTTAGAAATGACAGAAATGAAATAACGACAAGAATGCAGAAGAAAGAGAAGATATTTGAGAATGTAGCGCAGGCAGACAGGGGTAATGTCATCAAGTGCACGTCTTATATACATGGGGTATTATATACACGGGGTTCATCATCATCATCATCATCAGCATCAGCATCAGCATCAGCATCAGCATCAGCATCAGCATCAGCATCATCATCATCATCATCATCATCATCATCATCGATAAGACACCCTTATAATGATTTAAAAACTCTTCTGGGCTTATATTCCTACCATTCTTCTTTAATTTTAGCTTACTTAATTCTTTCGAGAATTATTGAGGTTGTGACGTATCTAAATTATTCAATGTATTGTTTTGCTTAGCCTTAAGCTTACCATTGCGATACATACGACGTTTATAAATTAATATTTCACCGTTATCACCAGATTTATTTTTCCGATAAGCTTTACTGGCTGAGCGGAAATCATGCCTAGCCATTTCACATTCCCGAGTGTACTATGTACTCATAAATGTACGTTTAAGTACTGGTTAACCACTGGAGCCTGCCCAGGAAAGGCGTCGTTAGGTAATCTGCCCGTCGCTAAAATGGGCAAACGGTAGCGATGTTAAATAAACTTAAATACAAAATAAATCGTACATATAGGTGCAAAATAATAAAGACTCACTTAATATGACGATTCGCTCATTTGACCATATAAAAATAAAATAAAATTAAAACAGCTATGCTTAATATGTGAGAGGATTCAAGATTAGTAGCAGATGAGCAGGTGACTCCTTCGTAGCAAACCTCGGTTGTGGAGGGATCGATCTGTACCATACCGCCTGAAATATAAAACACATAAAAAATGATAAAACATATTAAACAAGTAAACGAAAGTGTTAACGGTTAGATATACCCGCAATAGTGAAGTAAACTAAAGTGCCGAAGGTTATATGGACGCGCCGTACCTTCTAGAGTGAAGTAAACTAATGTGTTGAAGGTTAGATGGATGCGCCGTACTTTCTAGAGTGAAGTAAACTAAAGTGTTGAAGGTTAGATGAATGCGCCGTACCTTCTAGAGTGAGGTAAACTAAGTGTTGAAGGTTAGATGAATGCGCCGTACCTTCTAGAGTGAGGTAAACTAAAGTGTTGAAGGTTAGATGAATGCGCCGTACCTTCTAGAGTGAGGTAAACTAAAGTGTTGAAGGTTAGATGGACGAGCCGTACCTTCTAGAGTGAAGTAAACTAATGTGCTAAAGGTTAGATGAATGCGCCGTACTTTCTAGAGTGAAGTAAACTAAAGTGTTGAAGGTTAGATGAATGCGCCGTACCTTCTAGAGTGAAGTAAACTAATGTGCTAAAGGTTAGATGAATGCGCCGTACTTTCTAGAGTGAAGTAAACTAAAGTGTTGAAGGTTAGATGGAATGCGCCGTACTTTCTAGAGTGAACTAAACTAATGTGCTAAAGGTTAGATGGACGCGTCGTACCTTCTAGAGTGAAGTAAACTAAAGTGTTGATGGTTAGATGAATGCGCCGTACCTTCTAGAGTGAAGTAAACTAAAGTGTTGAAGGTTAGATGAATGCGCCGTACCTTCTAGAGTGTACCCTAATGTATTAAAGTTTAGGTGGAACAGCCGTACCTTCTAAAGTGAAGTAAAATAAAATGCTAGCGGTTAGATGTACCTGCCCGCCCTCTAGAGTGAAGTAATACTAATGTGTGAAAGGTTAGATGGATCCGACGTACCTTCCAGAGTGAAGTAACACTAATGTGTGAAAGGTTAGATGGACCCGACGTACCTTCCAGAGTGAAGTAAACTGGGTTGCTCATCTGCCCATCGCCCCCTGCGCTGATACCCTGCACCCTGAGCTGGAACACAGTCTTCTGTTGTAGACCATGCACCACAACGTTATTCTGCAACAAGTCGGTCGTGGTCTCGTTAGCAGTCCGGATATCCGCCTGTACCTGCCACCATTTTACCTAAAATAAGAACGCTCAACAGCTGAATCAATCAGAATCATGAGACTGGGTTTGAGATGGGAGAAAAGGTTTATTATTTTATTATTTAAGTTTATTTAACGTCGCTACCGGTTTTCCATTTGAGCGACGGGCAGTTTACCTAACAACACCTTTCCTGGGCAGGCTCCAGCAGTTAAATAGTACTTGGTGCACCAACCTCCGTAAGAAACTGCCAACTTTTTCATATAAATGAGACACGGTCTGAGCGGGGCTCGAACCCGTGACCATCAGAGATGATAGGTTACAATGGTATACAAGTCCACTCGACCACAGGGGCGGACAAAAAGGTGTATCACCTATAGGCATTATATTTAATATTGACTTCCCACACTAAATTATAGATTTTGGGGTGGTTAAAGTCACACTAACAGCATACTAGGTTATATGGCGACTCTCCGGCTAGTAGTGATGGAGGAAGACGCCGGGTGCCCAGCTGAGCAGTATTTCATACACGGGTGGGCATCGGGTAGAATCCTAGTGATATCCCGGACGTGTTACAGATATAAACATACATGGTGATATCCCGGAAGTGCTACATATATAAACATACATGGTGATATCCCGGAAGTGTCACATATATAAACATACATGGTGATATCCCGGAAGTGCTACATATATAAACATACATGGTGATATCCCGGAAGTGTTACATATATAAACATACATGGTGATATCCCGGAAGTGTTACATATATAAACATAGATCGTGATATCCGGAAGTGCTACAGATATAGACATACATGGTGATATCCCGGAAGTGCTACAGATATAAACATGCACCGGGCACCCAAGTAGAACCACCGATCTACCGCAAACCAGCTGGTTCTAATCCCGTTCAGTCTATTGCTGTTAAATTATATGTAAAATGTTCATTTCTTGATTACATGACATTATGTACAAATACTGAAATAAATAATGTTTAAACTAAGCCAGCTGGATAGCTTCCTCACATGAAATAATACGACCTCCCCAGTGGGATTCGAGCTACAGCAGTAATGGGCTAGGGATTTGAGATCAACGACATTAACAACTCAGCCACGTGAGACTCCTTACCTTGTAGGCAGTTATTATCTCCTCAATAACAGTTGTCATGACACCTTGCCACGATACCTCCACGCTGTGCGGCCCATTGGATATAACTTTGACAAATCGTGGATAATTTAACGGTGCTGAAACATAGACCAGTATAAAACGTTTATAATAAATGTTGTTAAGTAATAGACGCATCGGTAGTCCAGTGGTTAACACGTTCGACTGGTAATCCAGGGATCGCAGTTTCGATACCCCCGTCTGACCCTAATAAAATTAACAGTCTTTCAGATGGGACTTTAAACCGAGGTCTCGTGTCGGTGCTTTACACCGTGTACGTAAAAGAACCAGAGGAGAATCTGGAATTGGTCCATGTCTGGATCATTGCACTATCCAAAAATCTAAAATGACTAATCTCTTCAGGAGGCGTCGCTCATATGGGCAACCGGTAGCGACGATAAATAAACGTAAAACAAACACACAAAATGTATGGTGTACATTGCATTACACAGGGTAAATGAGTATTGCAATATGACAAGTGTATTTAAATTAGCGAAGGCAGATAAGGAGCTGGGTGATACATATGATAAGTTACGAAATATTTCGAAGGAGAAACTGGATTGGGAAGACGAGAAAGCACATTGTAAAATAGTATCTGAGAAGGAAATACCAGAATTAAGATGTAATTGACCTAGGTTAAATATAGAAATAGAATGAAATTTTGAAAGATTGCAGCTATAATTTGAGATGTGTACGTTTTTTTAACTTGATTTATTTTACAACGATTGCGACGCTAGTTTTAATAACTTATATTAATCACTCTCGTTGGCTCGGATGAAATCGTATATGTGGTCATTCGTGTGAGAGGAAACCGGAGTACCCGGATAAAACCCACCTGTCCGATCTGGCGACCATCGTACGACCATCGTACATCGATATGTGTAAGTTAATATTAATATGTGCTCAATAGTTGGAAAGAGAAAAAGAGATATTGAAATATGTAAGTTAGACATAGAGCACAGTATGAAGTTAGAATTAGTGTATGCACATTTATTTTAGCTCGATTGAGAAATAAGTTCTTACAACTTATATTCATTACTCTCGAGACATCATTCCTTATGTAATCAATCCCCAATAGGGTGAGAGAAGAGACAACGTGGAATTTAAACACCTTGCCTCATGGCACAATCGTAATGTATCCGGGCATTTCGCACCTGAAGCGAACACCCTGCCACTGAACTATCACTAGTTATAATTCGATACCATATACAAGAACACTGTATGGAAAGTAAAGTTGTTTGTTAAGATGTTTGTTCAGATGTGTGTTCAGATGATTGTTCAGATGTTTGTTCAGATCAGATGTGTGTTCAGGTGTTTGTTCAGATGTTTGTTCAGATGATTGTTCAGATGTTTGTTCAGATCAGATGTGTGTTCAGATGTTTGTTCAGATGTGTGCTCAGCTGTGTGCTCAGATGTTTGTTCAGATGTTTGTTCAGATGTTTGTTCAGATGTGTGTTCAGATGTGTGTTCAGATATGTGTTCAGATGTTTGTTAAGATGTTTGTTCAGATGTTTGTTCAGATGATTGTTCAGATGTTTGTTCAGATCAGATGTTTGTTAAGATGTGTGTTCAGATGTTTGTTCAGATGTTTGTTCAGATGTTTGTTCAGATCAGATGTGTGTTCAGATGTGTGTTCAGATGTTTGTTCAGATAAAATGTGTGTTCAGATGTGTGTTCAGATGTGTGTTCAGATGTTTGTTCAGATGTTTGTTCAGATATTTGTTCAGATGTGTGTTCAGATGTTTGTTCAGATGTGTATTCAGATCAGATGTGTGTTCAGATGTGTGTTCAGATGTTTGTTCAGATGTTTGTTCAGATGTTTGTTCAGATGTTTGTTCAGATGTTTGTTCAGATGTTTGTTCAGATGTTTGTTAAGATGTTTGTTCAGATGTGTGTTAAGATGTGTGTTCAGATGTGTGTTCAGATGTTTGTTCAGATGTGATGTGTGTTCAGATGTTTGATAAGATGTTTGTTCAGATGTTTGTTAAGATGTGTGTTCAGATGTGTGTTCAGATGTGTGTTCAGATGTTTGTTCAGATCAGATGTGTGTTCAGATCAGATGTTTGTTCAGATGTGTGTTCAAATGTTTGTTCAGATGTGTGTTCAGATGTTTGTTCAGTTGTTTGTTCAGATGTTTGTTCAGATGTTTGTTCAGATGTGTGTTCAGATGTTTGTTCAGATGTGTGTTCAGATGTGTGTTCAGATGTTTGTTCAGATGTTTGTTAAGATGTTTGTTCAGATGTGTGTTCAAATGTTTGTTCAGATGTGTGTTCAGATGTTTGTTCAGTTGTTCGTTCAGATGTGTGTTCAGATGTGTGTTCAGATGTTTGTTCAGATGTGTGTTCAGATGTATGTTCAGATGTTTGTTCAGATGTTTGTTAAGATGTTTGTTCAGATGTTTGTTCAGATGATTGTTCAGATGTGTGTTCAAATGTTTGTTCAGATGTGTGTTCAGATGTTTGTTCAGTTGTTTGTTCAGATGTTTGTTCAGTTGTTTGTTCAGATGTTTGTTAAGATGTGTGTTCAGATCTTTGTTCAGAAGTTTGTTCAGATGTGTGTTCAGATGTTTGTTCAGATGTTTGTTCAGATGTGTGTTCAGATGTTTGTTCAGATGTTTGTTCAGATGTTTGTTCAGATGTTTGTTCAGATGTTTGTTCAGATGTTTGTTCAGATGTTTGTTCAGATGTTTGTTCAGATGTGTGTTCAGATGTGTGTTCAGATGTTTGTTCAGATGTTTGTTCATATGTTTGTTCAGATGTGTGTTCAGATGTTTATTCAGATCAGATGTGTGTTCAGATGTTTGTTCAGATCAGATGTTTGTTCAGATGTTTGTTCAGATGTGTGTTCAAATGTTTGTTCAGATGTGTGTTCAGATGTTTGTTCAGTTGTTTGTTCAGATGTTTGTTCAGAAGTTTGTTCAGATGTTTGTTCAGATGTTTGTTCATATGTGTGTTCAGATGTGTGTTCAGATGTTTGTTCAGATGTTTGTTAAGATGTTTGGTCAGATGTTTGTTCAGATGTTTGTTCAGATGTGTGTTCAGATGTTTGTTCAGTTGTTTGTTCAGATGTTTGTTCAGAAGTTTGTTCAGATGTGTGTTCAGATGTTTGTTCAGATGTGATGTGTGTTCAGATGTTTGATAAGATGTTTGTTCAGATGTTTGTTAAGATGTGTGTTCAGATGTGTGTTCAGATGTGTGTTCAGATGTTTGTTCAGATCAGATGTGTGTTCAGATCAGATGTTTGTTCAGATGTGTGTTCAAATGTTTGTTCAGATGTGTGTTCAGATGTTTGTTCAGTTGTTTGTTCAGATGTTTGTTCAGATGTTTGTTCAGATGTGTGTTCAGATGTTTGTTCAGATGTGTGTTCAGATGTGTGTTCAGATGTTTGTTCAGATGTTTGTTAAGATGTTTGTTCAGATGTGTGTTCAAATGTTTGTTCAGATGTGTGTTCAGATGTTTGTTCAGTTGTTCGTTCAGATGTGTGTTCAGATGTTTGTTCAGATGTTTGTTCAGATGTGTGTTCAGATGTATGTTCAGATGTTTGTTCAGATGTTTGTTAAGATGTTTGTTCAGATGTTTGTTCAGATGATTGTTCAGATGTGTGTTCAAATGTTTGTTCAGATGTGTGTTCAGATGTTTGTTCAGTTGTTTGTTCAGATGTTTGTTCAGTTGTTTGTTCAGATGTTTGTTAAGATGTGTGTTCAGATCTTTGTTCAGAAGTTTGTTCAGATGTGTGTTCAGATGTTTGTTCAGATGTTTGTTCAGATGTGTGTTCAGATGTTTGTTCAGATGTTTGTTCAGATGTTTGTTCAGATGTTTGTTCAGATGTTTGTTCAGATGTTTGTTCAGATGTTTGTTCAGATGTTTGTTCAGATGTGTGTTCAGATGTGTGTTCAGATGTTTGTTCAGATGTTTGTTCATATGTTTGTTCAGATGTGTGTTCAGATGTTTATTCAGATCAGATGTGTGTTCAGATGTTTGTTCAGATCAGATGTTTGTTCAGATGTTTGTTCAGATGTGTGTTCAGATGTTTGTTCAGTTGTTTGTTCAGATGTTTGTTCAGAAGTTTGTTCAGATGTGTGTTCAGATGTTTGTTCAGATGTTTGTTCAGATGTTTGTTCAGATGTTTGTTCAGATGTTTGTTCAGATGTTTGTTCAGATGTTTGTTCAGATGTTTGTTCATATGTGTGTTCAGATGTGTGTTCAGATGTTTGTTCAGATGTTTGTTAAGATGTTTGGTCAGATGTTTGTTCAGATGTTTGTTCAGATGTGTGTTCAGATGTTTATTCAGATCAGATGTGTGTTCAGATGTTTGTTCAGATCAGATGTTTGTTCAGATGTTTGTTCAGATGTGTGTTCAAATGTTTGTTCAGATGTGTGTTCAGATGTTTGTTCAGTTGTTTGTTCAGATGTTTGTTCAGATGTTTGTTCAGATGTGTGTTCAGATGTTTGTTCAGATGTTTGTTCAGATGTTTGTTCAGATGTTTGTTCAGATGTTTGTTCAGATGTGTGTTCAGATGTTTGTTCAGATGTTTGTTCAGATGTTTGTTAAGATGTTTGTTAAGATGTGTGTTCAGATGTTTGTTCAGAAGTTTGTTCAGATGTGTGTTCAGATGTTTGTTCAGATGTTTGTTCAGATGTTTGTTCAGATGTTTGTTCAGATGTTTGTTCAGATGTTTATTCAAGAATGCTCAGTCATAATGTTTAATCGCGAATATCTAGCTGTTATTTGGTTATTCAGCTGTTTATTCTCGAATACACACCAATATCTGAGATGTTTATTACCGTATGTAGCCGTTTCACCACGCCTCCATTCACCTTTCAGATGTGTGTTCAGATGTTTGTTCAGTTGTTTGTTCAGATGTTTGTTCAGATGTTTGTTCAGATGTGTGTTCAGATGTTTGTTCAGATGTTTGTTCAGATGTTTGTTCAGATGTTTGTTCAGATGTTTGTTCAGATGTGTGTTCAGATGTTTGTTCAGATGTTTGTTCAGATGTTTGTTAAGATGTTTGTTAAGATGTGTGTTCAGATGTTTGTTCAGAAGTTTGTTCAGATGTGTGTTCAGATGTTTGTTCAGATGTTTGATGTTTGTTCAGATGTTTGTTCAGATGTTTATTCAAGAATGCTCAGTCATAATGTTTAATCGCGAATATCTAGCTGTTATTTGGTTATTCAGCTGTTTATTCTCGAATACACACCAATATCTGAGATGTTTATTACCGTATGTAGCCGTTTCACCACGCCTCCATTCACCTTTTGGACCCCTTCCAGCAGAATTAAATACTTGAAGCCGAAAGAAAAACTCCGAGTTCATTTCGAGGTCAATCAGCATGACCTCACTGGACTGACCCCATATGTTCCTGTTGCGCAGATTCGTGACATCACATCCGGTCATGGGGTTACACCCCTGATCGTTCCAATAATACTGAATCTGAAGTTGGTAGTAGATTATACTAGAATAAATATAGTATCCTGTTTGTAGTTGGTAGTAGATTATAATAATATATATATATAGTATCATGTTTGAAGTTTGTAGTAGATTATAATAATATATATATATAATATCCTGTTTGAAGTTTGTAGTAGATTATAATAATATATATATATAGTATCATGTTTGAAGTTGGTAGTAGATTATAATAATATATATATATAGTATCATGTTTGAAGTTGGTAGTAGATTATACTAGTATACATATAGTATCATGTTTGAAGTTGGTAGTAGATTATACTAGTATATATATAATATCCTGTTTGAAGTTTGTTGTAGATTATACTAGTATAAATATAGTATCATGTTTGAAGTTGGTAGTAGATCATACTAGTATACATATAGTATCATGTTTGAAGTTGGTAGTAGATTATACTAGTATACATATAGTATCATGTTTGAAGTTGGTAGTAGATTATACTAGTATACATATAGTATCATGTTTGAAGATGGTAGTAGATTATACTAGTATACATATAGTATCGTGTTTGAAGTTGGTAGTAAATTATACTAGTATAAATATAGTATCATGTTTGAAGTTGGTAGTAGATTATACTAGTATAAATATAGTATCATGTTTGAAGTTGGTAGTAGATTATACTAGTATACATATAGTATCATGTTTGAAGATGGTAGTAGATTATACTAGTATACATATAGTATCATGTTTGAAGTTGGTAGTAGATTATACTAGTATAAATATAGTATCATGTTTGATTTTGCAACCAATATATAGCAGTTAGATACATGCATATACATGTAGCAGTGGTCAATATATATATATATATATATATATATATATATTGCATTTAATCCATTTATTTCACATATTAATGCATTGCTACTACAAATGCTTCTGAATAAATCGAACACTAACATTGAATCAATAAAGAGTGTTTTTGTGGTAGGCAAACTTTCAAACATGAACGTAGGATTTCATAGAACGGTCATCCAGGCTACTGAATTGACGTTTGTTGGCATTGAAGTCAATAGTAAACACCCGATACTTTTGTTTAGAGATAATTTAATTACGATTAGTCTACAAATAAATATGTATAGTCACACATGTGAGATTCACGGTAAATATGTATCATCAACTCGTGTTATTTAGCTTAAACGCATTGTATTACGCATGAATGTCGACCATATTTACATTATTTTCTTATGTCAACAAACCGCGTATACGATGTTTGTTTATTTGTTGAAATACGTAGTTTTTCAGGCACATATTTGGTTAAACAATTATACCATATAATAGCGAATTACAATCTGCAGACATTTTTGTTTTCACCGATGTAGTGTCGCTTTAAGAGAGCATTTAGTTGCAAAATTCCAAAATGAATTTCATGAAATCACCGCCAGTGTAAGATCCTATATAAATCAGCAGGTTCGATCCCCCGTCTGACCCTAACACAATTAACAGTCTTTCAGATGGGACATTAAACCGAGGTCTCGTGTCGGTGCTTTACACCGTGCACGTAAAAGAACCAGAGGAGACTCTGGAATGGGTCTCTGTCTGTATCATTGCACAATCCTCTAAACATCTAAAATTACTAATTTCTTCAGGAGGCGTCGCTCATATGGGCAACCGGTAGCGACGATAAATAAACGTAAAACACACACATAATTTGCTCACTGTGTATCCACCAACTCGACCCTTGACGTGTTCACGGTCATCTGGTATGGGGTGCCAGTACACAATTATTGTGGATATGTTGACTCCGCTACTTCCGCTGATCGTCGGCACAATATTAGGAACTATAAAATAAACAACGTTCTATAAATGGTGCAGTTGGTGTAGTCCAGTGGTTAACATGTTGGACTGGTACTCCAGGGATCGCAGGTTCGATCACCCGTCTGACACTAATAAAATTAACAGTCTTTTAGAAGGGACTTTAAACGGAGGTCGATGCTGTACACCGTGCACGTAAAAGAACCAAGAACAAAAAAAACGTGTATTAATCACTCTCGAGACCTCATTCCTGATGGAATTCATCGCCACCAGGGAGAAGAGGCATGTGGAATTTAAATGCCTTGCATAATTGCATAATCGTAACGGCTCCAACGGGGCTCGAACTCCGGGCCTTTCGCACCTGACGCGAAAACTGGCATTTCATAACGTCAGTGTTCATGTACGCAATTTGAACAGTTGTGGTGTTCTACATGGTACCAGTCATTTGGGTACAACTGAATTGAAAAGTGATTGAATATATTATCAACTAATTGTCGACAAAACAATGGAAGATCATGTCATCATAGCTGACATAAATCTGCTGCTCTATGCGCATATTTATTGCCCTAGATGGACTGCACATGCGCGGGAACTGTTTCTAATTGTTAACTAATGTTATATATAAGTTCTGCTACTAGTTATTACAGGTATAACAGTATACGGTATTAATATGTACACGACGACAACTGTCACCTTCTGTAGCCTCCCACGGGGGATGTCTGCGGTCAGTGGTTTTACCCGTGTGTAAAATGCTCGGATGGGCACCTAGGGTCGTATTCAACAAACAAACACACACAAACAAACGCACACACAAACAAACAAGCACACACACAATCAATGAAACAAACACACACAAACAAACAGAGACACAAACAAACAGAGACACAAACACACACAAACAGAGAAACAACACACACAAACAGAGAAACAACACAAACAAACAGAGACACAAACACAAACAAACAGAGACATAAACACAAAAATAGACATAAACACAAAAAGAGAGACACAAACACAAACAAACAGAGACACAAACACAAACAAACAGAGACATAAACACAAAAAAAGACATAAACACAAAAAGAGACACAAACACAAACAAACAGAGACACAAACACAAACAAACAGAGACACAAACAAAAGAGACACAAACAAAAGAGACATAAACAAAAGAGACATAAACAAAAGAGACATAAACAAAAGAGACACAAACAAACAGAGACATAAACACAAACAAACATAGACATAAACACAAACAAACAGAGACATAAACACAAACAAACATAGACATAAACACAAACCAACAGAGACACAGACACAAACCAACAGAGACACAAACACAAACAAACAGAGACACACACACAAACACACACACACACAAACAAACAAACAAACAAACAAACAATGAATCAAACAAAAATACAAAGAAACACACACAACGAGGAAACAAATAGAAAACAAACACACAAACAAACAACAAACAAACCAAACAAACACGATGACAACTGATATCATTGTTTACTTACTACCCATGGCAGAATACACTACGTGAACAGTTGTATTGGGACCATCCCCAAGGTCATTGAAACCTTGAACCTTGACCTCATATGGTAAATAGTAATTATCTGTACCAACTAGGGCAGTGTATTCGCCTGTATTGCCTCTCACAATGACCTAGATTAACAAACAAGACATATACACTTTAACATATGTAATATGGCTGCATATATATGTACATATGGCAACACAAATTCACATTGCTAATACTTGTCCTGTATATACTTTCAACAGTATTTGATCTGCATACTCCATAAAAAAAATTTAAATTCCATTTTTTATTTCTCTATCAACATACACAAATACAAAATCAATATATGTTAGCAATACAATGTACTAACATATATTAATGTCTTTTATATAGTATTTCCATGCTAAATCGCAGATACATTAAATAACAATACAATGTATATGTACACATTTATTTTTAAATATTATTCTAAGTTCTTTATATGACGAATAAATAGTGATTTTAATTGGCTGAATTCAATCATGTGACCAAACTATGCATTCTAATATGACAATGAATCTACCTTTCCCCAGCTCTGACGTTGGTTGTCTTCTTGCTGTTTCCAGTACACTTTGTAACCAATACCTGGTCCACAATGCTCAGATACAGGTATCGGCTGCAAGAAATGGTTATTAATAATAGCTCTGTGATTCTATGTCATTTACACTGAGTACCTTCTTGCCAGACGTTCTCTAACATTCTAGTGTCTATGCAATATTAGGTGTAATGTCGATACTGGTGACAACGCAATGGAAGCACACTTAACTGTGTGCACGCTAGTGGTGAATATAGTAGTCAAATAGGTCATGCAATTTGATTAGAATTGTATCGTAACGTCAATAGTTACGTCATGTAATTTCATTAGAATTGTATCGTAACGTCAATAGTTACGTCATGTAATTTGATTAGAATTGTATGGTAACGTCAACAGTTCGTCATGCAATTTGATTAGAATTGTGTCGTAACGTCATGCATTAGAATTGTGTTGTAACGTCATGCATTAGAATTGTGTTGTAACGTCATGCATTTGAATTGTGTTGTAACGTCATGCATTAGAATTGTGTTGTAACGTCATGCATTAGAATTGTGTTGTAACGTCATGCATTTGAATTGTGTGGTAACGTCATGCATTAGAATTGTGTTGTAACGTCATGCATTTGAATTGTGTGGTAACGTCATGCATTAGAATGGTGTCGTAACATCATGCATTATAATTGTGTGGTAACGTCATGCATTAGATGTGTGTCGTAACGTCATGCATTAGATTTGTGTCGTAACGTCATGCATTAGATTTGTGTTGTAACGTCATGCATTAGAATTGTGTCGTAACGTCATGCATTAGATGTGTGTCGTAACGTCATGCATTAGATGTGTGTTGTAACGTCATGCATTAGAATTGTGTGGAAACGTCATGCATTAGAATTGTGTTGTACCGTCATGCATTAGAATTGTGTCGTAACGTCATGCATTAGAATTGTGTTGTACCGTCATGCATTAGAATTGTGTCGTAACGTCATGCATTAGATGTGTGTCGTAACGTCATGCATTAGAATTGTGTCGTAACGTCATGCATTAGAAGTGTGTTGTAACGTCATGCATTAGAATTGTGTCGTAACGTCATGCATTAGAATTGTGTCGTAACGTCATGCATTAGAAGTGTGTCGTAACGTCATGCATTAGATTTGTGTGGTAACGTCATGCATTAGAATTGTGTGGTAACGTCATGCATTAGAATTGTGTCGTAACGTCATGCATTAGAATTGTGTGGTAACGTCATGCATTAGAATTGTGTCGTAACGTCATGCATTAGATTTGTGTGGTAACGTCATGCATTAGATTTGTGTGGTAACGTCATGCATTAGATTTGTGTGGTAACGTCATGCATTATATTTGTGTGGTAACGTCATGCAATTGCATTAGAATGGTATCATAACGTCAATAGTTACGTCATACAATTTCATTAGAATTGTGTTGTACCGTCATACATTAGAATTGTGTTGTACCGTCATGCATTAGAATTGTGTTGTACCGTCATGCATTAGAATTGTGTTGTACCGTCATGCATTAGAATTGTGTTGTACCGTCATGCAATTTCATTTACATATTCCACACTTTCCAGTTACAAATAAGTAACAATCTATTAAGGAAGTGAATCTGAAGTGTTCTGTGATTAGCAGTTGGGTGTTCATGCATGACATATCATCTATTAAGGAAGTGAATCTGAAGTGTTCTGTGATTAGCAGTTGGGTTTCATGCATGGCGTATCATCTATTAATAGACTAGACTACATACTATGGATAGATCACTGCGTGTGAAAGCCGGTCGATCTCCTCACGACGTGCACGTCGTGACCGGTGCACATCCCGCAGCAGCAGCGTAGGATTCTGGGATCTTCTGGTCGTCGATGTTGTGAAGGGGGATGCTCGCCACGGCTACAGCACATCAGGACAGATCCACCAGCTCTTCTGGATAGTGGCTTAGGTTGACACTATATCTTCGCCGGCTCGTTTCGACACTTTCTCTTCCTTCTTCTACTTCTCCGGCGGATAGACGAGACGGCGGACCTGAGGGAGCGGCAACGGCCGTGGCATCCACGCTCCCCTGAATGACAATCGACGACCAGATGTTTAACTGCCAGATCCGTATAAATGCTGCTGCGGGGTGACCAACAGTGAGGAGGGTGGCCCTACAAGGGACCGAGTACAGAAAGACCAGGCATTGTCACCCTGCCACGGAATGAAGGAACCTCCTGAGGATGTCATCCTGAGCTCACATCGGGAGATTGTGTCACCGTTCCGAAGTGACCAATCCACGCCGCTGACGCATACAGACGAGGACCCGCATCGACTCTTCGGAGTGTCAACACTTACCTAGATCGGCGACAGATAACACTGGGGCGCTGAAGAGGCACACCCTCGAACTCTTTTATCCGTCTACCAATGAAGTCCGTTGGGGGCGGAGGGATGCGACCTCGACCCCGGATGCGTCAACGGGGTGGACAACGACGGAACAACCGAACCATTCTGCTGCTGTGAGCCGACCCAGGAAACCGGCACAGGGCTTGTCACCCTGCTGTCGGGGAGATGATGCCAGGCGCAGGGAACGTCACCCTGTCGTTTGGTATCGCTCCATAACTGGGTCAACGATGAAGAAGCGCCTTCACAGCGACTGGATGACCTCATTTCTTCATCCAGTCAGCGACCAGACCTTCAGCCGCCTTGACGTGGACTACCGGAGCCACGGTCTGCGCTAGAGCCTAATCATCTTGGACTACCCTACTAGAACATAATCATCTTGGATTAACTACCAGTACCACAATCATCTTGGATTTAAACAACTTGGACATAATCATCGAGTAACGTAATCATCTTGGCCCATAATCTTCACGGGATTCTACAAACTTCAATCTACACCATTCTACAAGACACCGACGACACAAGACTTCACCTCATCGAATAATCGACGGTGCGAAAGCACGTTAGCTCGCCCATATGGATTACCGGTGGCGAGGGTAAATAAACGGAATCATCATCATCACTGCATGTGAAAGGATTAATAAATGATTACATATTTACCGTCCAGCTTATATTTAGCGTCCCCTCGGAACCATCTCCACCTCCGAGATTATCCGGGGCTCTATAAGGCTCAGTAGATGGCGTTTTAATCCTTACTACAAGACAACATTCCTCATTAGAATATGAATTTGTGTTATTTGATAGCAATCGTTTTTATTTATTCCAGAGTTAGGGTCGTACTGTAAGCCATATTTACATGTGTTTAATTAATCGATACTCGGATAGTAATTAAGGAATGAATCGCGGGTTAATAGTTTATATCGGGGTGTGAGCTACATTGGGCGTGGTTTAAGTGTGTGGAGGCCAATTAATTCCTTATATTTACATTAAGTATTCTTTTCAATGACACAAAGAAAATATAGCACACTTTGCATATAGAATGTTTTTAGTCCAGATTTGTAACATTGGTAGTGGGTGGGGTAACTTTACCCTTGAAAAAGTCTTATTTTGTCAACCATTTTAGTTTTATTTAAGCAATTTGCATCAAATATGGCTTGTTACCGTATACATTTATGTGTATGTAAAGAACATCGAACAAATTGAAATAGCAATGCTATGTCATGTTTTATTGCATATCAAATCCACAGAATAAATTATCCAATATTTCGTCAGTTGTCTCTTTCTTGGATATTTTTTAACAATTTTTGCCAATAGTTATACAGTGTACAACTTTTAGTATGCAGAGATTCACATATTATCATAGACATAACTGCTAAATAAATTATTTTGCAATTAGTTTGCACCTAGATGCCAATTCCAGCTACCTTAATTGGAGTATAGATCGTCCTTGCAACAACGTAACATATGAGACACGCCTATTTTCGCGACGAACGCTGCCTAGCACCGCGAATGCGCATGTCCGTAACTTCGAGTGCGCATGTCAGCTGCATATCATTAGTTGGGAACCCTCATGCGAAAAGGTATACCATCAGGGCACATATGTTCATCGAAAGAATTTCAATAACGATGTTATTTTATTATTATATTAAAATTAAAGTTATAATATTAAATTCAACTTTCTAACTTTATTTCAGACCTTATATTTAACATACAGGGTCGCATCGTAGTACATGTATATAGCAGATATAATACCGCATCAATGTCTACACATATAATTCAGCAATATAAACTATAATATATAAATTCTATTAACCTTAAGAGTGGTTGAACTTACCGGACGGTCTGCTGGCATCCAATCCCTTACCATATGCATTAATGGCTCGAACTCTGAACCTATAACTCGTGTTTGGTACTAGCTTTCTAAGCATGGTTGCTCGCTGATCAGCCCTGTGACCATAATCGGTGGCTTCCTGTACGGCCAAAGTGTCAGGGATGTCTATAAAAATGTCTAATAATTAAATAATTTTATTTAACGTCGCTACCGGTTGCCAATATGAGCGACAGACAGATTACCTATGCACACCTAAAACATATTTGGAATCTGGAAACTGGCTGCTTAATACAGGTTGGTTGCTCAATGGAGTTGGCTAACACAGATTTGATTGTATAGTAACGTTTTGGATAGCCAAATAATGTGTCACCTAATTTCGCGACCAAAACAAACACAGGTCAGACATGTCTTCTTCTGCATAGCATAACACCCCAAGATGCCATATATAGTTACCCATAGCATAACTGTGTAGACTATTTACATAAACTGTTGGAGATACGGATCTCAATAAATAAGCTTTTGTTCTAGAGATGCATATTAACCATACCTTTTCAATCTCAAGTTTCTATGACTAAACATCGTAGTTGAGCCAATATTTAATTATTTAAATTTAATAAACAAATAAGCGTGGTGACAGTGCGTCTTGTTGTATATTTTCAAAGGATTGCTTTTGGGTCAATATCTAGCACATTTTAAAAGCCATAACCCCTTAATACGAGGTCTTACCCGATGCAATATTGTTCCAGTTTCCCGGATCAAAGTTGGTGTCATGTTCGATATCGAAGCTTGTAACGAACGACCCGTGATCACAATCCTCGCACCATGTCCATACAACACGTGTTGAAGATGACGTCACTGTATTACTGTCCACATACACACCGGCTGGTTGTCCTGGCGGCCCTGTGTGCGACAGTAGCTATCACTTTCAGCATTGTGCATATACAATGTATATATCTATATAGTTTAATTTATACACAGTTATTTGAGCTCGATCGCGAATCAACTTCCTACAACGAGACCTCATTCCTGATGGAACCCATCCCCACGAGGGAGAGAGAAGAGGCAATGAGGTATTTAAATGTCTTTTCTAAGAGCACAATGTAACCAACAGATGGATCTATAGCCCGGTGGTAACATGCTGGACTGGTAATCCAGGGATCACAGGTTCGATCCCCCGTCTGACCCTAATACAATTAACAGTCTTTCAAATGGGACGTTAACCCGAGGTCTCGTGTCGGTGCTGTACACCGTGCACGTAAAAGAACCAGAGGAGACTCTGGAATGGGTCTCTCTCTGTATCATTGCACTATCCTCCAAAAATCTAAAATGACTTGTCTCTTCAGGAGGCGTCGCTCATATTGGCAACCGGTAGCGACGATAAATAAACGTAAAACACACAATGTAACTGCTACAACTGGGCGCAAACACCGAGCCTTTCGTACGTACATGAAGCAAATGTGCTATCACGACTCCACATAGTTATGTACGACAAACAGCCATTTGAAAGTACATTTTTTAACACACAAGGCATTGACCTATTGGCACGTCGGATGTACGCTGCAACATACGAGTAACATAATCGTGAGTATAACATACACACATCATTAGCATTAGTCTAACCGTGACATATGTCCGTGGTATTAGTCTAACCGTGACATATGTCCGTGGTATTAGTCTAACCGTGACATATGTCCGTGATATTAGTCTAACCTTGACATATGTCCGTGATATTAGTCTAACCGTGACATATGTCCATGACATTAGTCTAACACGTGACATATGTCCGTGACATTAGTCTAACACGTGACATATGTCCGTGATATTAGTCTAACCTTGACATATGTCCGTGATATTAGTCCAACCGTGACATATGTCCGTGATATTAGTCTAACCGTGACATATGTCCGTGATATTAGTCTAACCGTGACATATGTCCGTGACATTAGTCTAACCGTGATATATGTCCGTGACATTAGTCTATCCGTGACATGTGTCAAATATATGCATTATGTCGAATATTTGCCTTGTAGATACAATCTTGAATGCCGGCCAGTGACCACATCGGTGAAGCATCAAATTAACTTACACATAATTTGGACAAACATATAACCAAACAATTATCAAATTAACTTATACATAATGTGGAAAAAAACATAACCAAAAAGGTATCAAATTAACTTAAATAACATAATGTAGAAAACAAGATAACCAAAAAAGCATTAAATTAACTTATACATAATGTGGACACAAATAATTATAACGAAACAAGTAGCAAGTTAACGTACGCGCGCATTAAAATCACGTGGTCAAGCTGTAATATCAAAAATAAGACATGCATATCTTACACGAACCTTTTACAGATACAGTTGCAGACTTGGAGTCGGAATGTAGTGGGGTCCTCACTACACACGTGTACTCCCCTGCGTGTCTGTATTGTGCTTCACGAATGTATACACCCCGTAAATTATTTTTGACACCCTGTAAAGGTAAGAATCGTAAAAGTGTAAAGGAAAAGCACAAATTACCGAGCTCTTTCATCTTGATATAAATAACAATACTTTCCTTATAAATTATTCAATATAGTATATAATTGATATTGGGTAGCCTCCGTGGTCGAGTGGTTAATGTTGCTGACTTGTATACCACTGTAACTTATCATTACTGATGGTCACGCGTTCGAGCCCCGCTCATGCCGTGTCTCTTTATATGAAGAAGTTGGCAATTTCGTACTGAGGTTAGTGCACCAAGTACTTGTTAACCGCCGTAGCCTGCCCCTGACAGGTGTTTTTGGTACACTTCCCGTCGCTCAAATGGGCAACCAGGAGCTTAAATAAAAAAATAGAGTAGTTCGACAAGCGTCTAGCGTTACCTTGATTAAGCGATTGTAAGTGTGCTTGAAGTAGATAAAGTAGTTTGACAACCGTCTAGCATTACCTTGATTAAGCGATTGTAAATGTGCTTAGAGTAGATATAGTAGTTTGACATCCGTCTAATATTACCTTGATTAAGCGATTGTAAATGTGCTTGAAGTAGATAAAGTAGTTTGACAACCGTCTAATATTACATTGATTAAGCGATTGTAAATGTGCTTGAAGTAGATAAAGTAGTTTGACAACCGTCTAATGTTACCTTGATTAAGCGATTGTAGATGTGCTTGAAGTAGATAAAGTAGTTTGACATCCGTCTAATGTTACCTTGATTAAGCGATTGTAAATGTGCTTAAAGTAGATAAAGTAGTTTGACATCCGTCTAGCGTTACCTTGATTAAGCGATTGTAAATGTGCTTGAAGTAGATAAAGTAGTTTGACATCCGTCTAGCGTTACCTTGATTAAGCGATTGTAAATGTGCTTGAAGTCGAGATAGTAGTTTGACATCCGTCTAGCGTTACCTAGATTAAGCGATCGTAAATGTGCTTGAAGTCGATATAGTAGTTTGACATCCGTCTAGCGTTACCTTGATTAAGCGATTGTAAATGTGCTTGAAGTAGATAAAGTAGTTTGACATCAGTCTAGCGTTACCTTGATTAAGCGATTGTAAATGTGCTTGAAGTCGATATTGTAGTTTGACATCCGTCTAGCGTTACCTTGATTAAGCGATTGTAAATGTGCTTGAAGTAGATAAAGTAGTTTGACATCCGTCTAGCGTTACCTTGATTAAGCGATTGTAAATGTGCTTGAAGTCGATATAGTAGTTTGACATCCGTCTAGCGTTACCTTGATTAAGCGATTGTAAATGTGCTTGAAGTAGATAAAGTAGTTTGACATCCGTCTAGCGTTACCTTGATTAAGCGATTGTAAATGTGCTTGAAGTCGATATAGTAGTTTGACATCCGTCTAGCGTTACCTTGATTAAGCGATTGTAAATGTGCTTGAAGTCGATATAGTAGTTTGACATCCGTCTAGCGTTACCTTGATTAAGCGATTGTAAATGTGCTTGAAGTAGATAAAGTAGTTTGACATCCGTCTAGCGTTACCTTGATTAAGCGATTGTAAATGTGCTTGAAGTCGATATAGTAGTTTGACATCCGTCTAGCGTTACCTTGATTAAGCGATTGTAAATGTGCTTGAAGTCGATATAGTAGTTTGACATCCGTCTAGCGTTACCTTGATTAAGCGATTGTAAATGTGCTTGAAGTCGATATAGTAGTTTGATAAACGTCTAGCGTTACCTTGATTAGGTGATTATAATTGTGCTTGAAGTCGATATAGTAGTTTGACAAACGTCTAGCGTTACCTTGATTAGGTGATTATAATTGTGCTTGAAGTCGATATAGTAGTTTGACAAACGTCTAGCGTTACCTTGATTAAGTGATTATAATTGTGCTTGTACAAAATCTATTTTAAAAAAGGGCTAGCGTTACCTTGATTAAATGAGCATTATGTTTGAAGGTTATAGGGTGTCCGTTAAACATCCATTCATATGTGATGTCCAAATAGCTTCTAGGATGTGATGCAGAGCAGTATAGGAAGTCGGTTCTATTTATAACTAATGTTGTCGCTATTGGCGGTTGGTTTATAACAACGCCCTCTGAAACAGTTTATATGATAAAACAGTTTATATAATCAAACGGTTTTATATAATACAGCAGTTTATATGATACAACAGTTTATATGATAAAACAGTTTATATGATAAAACAGTTTATATAATACAGCAGTTTATATGATAAAACAGTTTATATTATACAATAGTTTATATGATACAACCGTTTATATGATAAAACAGTTTATATAATACAGCAGTTTATATGATAAAACAGTTTATATTATACAATAGTTTATATGATACAACAGATTATATTATACAATAGTTTATATGATACAACAGATTATATAATAGTTATATGATACAATAGTCTATATGATACAATAGTTTATATGATACAATAGTCTATATGATACAACAGTTTATATTATACAATAGTTTATATGATACAACAGATTATATAATAGTTATATGATACAATAGTCTATATGATACAATAGTTTATATAATAGTTATATGATACAATAGTCTATATGATACAACAGATTATATAATAGTTATATGATACAATAGTCTATATGATACAATAGTTTATATGATACAATAGTCTATATGATACAATAGTCTATATGATACAATAGTCTATATGATACAATAGTTTATATGATACAATAGTTTATATGATACAATAGTTTATATGATACAATAGTTTATATAATGGTTATATGATACAATAGTTTATATGATACAATAGTTTATATAATAGTTATATGATACAATAGTTTATATGATACAATAGTTTATATGATACAATAGTCTATATGATACAATAGTCTATATGATACAATAGTCTATATGATACAATAGTCTATATGATACAATAGTTTATATGATACAATGGTTTATATGATACAATAGTCTATATGATACAATAGTTTATATGATACAATAGTCTATATGATACAATGGTCTATATGATACAATGGTCTATATGATACAATAGTTTATATGATACAATGGTTTATATGATACAATAGTTTATATGATACAATGGTCTATATGATACAATAGTCTATATGATACAATAGTCTATATGATACAATAGTTTATATGATACAATAGTTTATATAATAGTTATATGATACAATAGTTTATATGATACAATAGTTTATATAATAGTTATATGATACAATAGTTTATATGATACAATAGTTTATATAATAGTTATATGATACAATAGTTTATATGATACAATAGTTTATATAATAGTTATATGATACAATAGTTTATATGATACAATAGTTTATATAATAGTTATATGATACAATAGTTTATATGATACAATAGTCTATATGATACAATAGTTTATATGATACAATAGTTTATATGATACAATAGTTTATATGATACAATAGTTTATATGATACAATAGTCTATATGATACAATGGTCTATATGATACAATAGTCTATATGATACAATAGTCTATATGATACAATGGTCTATATGATACAATGGTCTATATGATACAATAGTTTATATGATACAATGGTCTATATGATACAATAGTCTATATGATACAATAGTTTATATGATACAATAGTTTATATGATACAATGGTCTATATGATACAATAGTTTATATGATACAATGGTCTATATGATACAATAGTCTATATGATACAATAGTCTATATGATACAATAGTCTATATGATACAATAGTCTATATGATACAATAGTTTATATTAGTTATATGATACAATAGTTTATATGATACAATAGTCTATATGATACAATAGTTTATATGATACAATGGTCTATATGATACAATAGTCTATATGATACAATGGTCTATATGATACAATAGTCTATATGATGCAATGGTCTATATGATACAATAGTCTATATGATACAATAGTCTATATGATACAATGGTCTATATGATACAATGGTCTATATGATACAATAGTTTATATGATACAATGGTCTATATGATACAATGGTCTATATGATACAATAGTTTATATGATACAATAGTTTATATGATACAATGGTCTATATGATACAATAGTTTATATGATACAATGGTCTATATGATACAATAGTCTATATGATACAATAGTCTATATGATACAATAGTCTATATGATACAATAGTCTATATGATACAATAGTTTATATGATACAATAGTTTATATGATACAATAGTTTATATGATACAATGGTCTATATGATACAATAGTCTATATGATACAATGGTCTATATGATACAATGGTCTATATGATACAATGGTCTATATGATACAATGGTCTATATGATACAATAGTCTATATGATACAATAGTTTATATGATACAACGGTCTATATGATACAATAGTTTATATGATACAACGGTCTATGCAACCGAGGTCTATCTAAATT
The DNA here is from genome assembly GCA_014843695.1 of Archivesica marissinica. Taxonomy (NCBI): domain Eukaryota; kingdom Metazoa; phylum Mollusca; class Bivalvia; order Venerida; family Vesicomyidae; genus Archivesica; species Archivesica marissinica. Next base: position 37,432,000 of record CM026401.1, read on the forward strand.
ATGGAAATATAACCTTCCGCAAATCAGGAGCACAACCAAGAAGACCAGTCTATGCATCAATGCCGGCTTGTGTTTTAACATTAAAGCGACAGAAGACAGTAACCTAGTAATCTATTTATCCTATCTTCTGATAACACAGAATGATAATAGAGGAAATATTACCGAATATTTATGACATGAAGTTTATCATACCATCTGTGAACTTATGACGTCGTACACGAAGAGCTATGACGTCACGAAAGATGTATTAGACATGCCGTTTATGACCAATATTACCCGTGAAGGTAGGATACATTTTGATACTTCATGGAAAACCGTGTATATTAATCGTATATACGGCTTAAAATGAATACCTTTCGCGTGCTTCGTAATTCTTAAATAAATCCGAAATCTGCGCGTTCGGTACGAGTATGAGCAGTGGATCTGTAAGAGACGATTGAAATAAATATGGGGGTAATTTATCGACAATTTACTCGATTTAACATGTACGTTGAATTTCTTAACACACGGCAAGACTAACAGCGACATACGACATGACAATATATTGAACAGTCGTGTGGTTCTATATCTTGGCATGCCGGTGTCAAGGTATCAATCACCCAACGGATGAAAATGATAAAGAAAAATTGTTTTTAATAAAAGTGTTATTTGGTTTCTTGATAGCTTATATGAGTATATAGTGTCGGTTACACAGGCTATGAATATTACCCCTGGCGGGCACTATATGCTCGTAATACCCTGGCAACAAACCAATTAACGATTAAAAATAAACGTTGACATGGATAATTTGGGATTATATTCAATTTAAGGATATACTTATACTTACGGACAACAGTAACGTACGTTGAATGTGTAGCTTCTCCATTCACATTAGTTGCCTTGAGTGTGTATCTGCCGTGATCACTCACCTGTATTTGTGTGAGTACAAGGTCATTGCTCAAGGTCATACCAATCCTATCGCCTACCTGTCCAGGCAAGAGGTTCAAATCTGCACCGTCCTTGAGCCATTGTATCTGGAATGTTTGGGACAAATTATTAATACGGAGCATCATGATGCTATCGTTCATCCAGATACATTTCTGATGTTAAGAGTGAACGTTTAATTATTTCGCAATGATTGAGAAACACGACCAAGTTATAGAGTCTATTTGTTAATGTAAGATGTGATTTTATTTCATCGAGTGATCACTGAAATGTGTATTTGTAATCACTGATCTTCCTTTTCTGTTATGATTTCCAATGATTTTGCCTAAAATAATCTTCGTTTTCAAATTGTATTCATTTTACTGCTATATTGGGAGCCTCATTGCACTACAATGCACAACCACACAACCACTTCTCTTAGTGGGAACGTCCGTAAAAAGAAATGGTTCCTGTATAATTTTCATGTTAGTTTCTGTTTGCTGTCAATATTAAAAACTACAGACAAACAAATTCATTAGAATATATTACTTAATAATTAACTGTTCATGCTAGTCAGAAAATAGCTAAACTATAAAAGTACATCTAACTGCGGCGCAGGAATACGAAACGTAACCGGTGGACGAGAAAATGCCATATTTCACTGTTTCATTGGAAAGCATAAAGGAATCTTATATTGCTCACTCTAGCTGGCGTGGAAGAAAGTGGCTGTCATAGCAACCAGTGTACCATGCAATATACGTCACTCCCTGTCACCTGTATTAACAGTGTGTTTCATTATTTGCTTTAGTTTATACCAATTTATTTTAATTCGATTGCGAAACAAGTTATTACAACTTATATTAATCACCTCATTCCTGGTGGAATCCATCGCCACGAGGGTGAGAGAAGAGACAATGTAGGACACACTCGTTAATGGCTCCAACGAAGCTCGACCTCCTGATTGTTCGCGCTACCACTGCGCTATCACGACTTCCATTATTTGGTTTGTGTTGTTGTCACATGTGTACATCTATTCATTTCATTTTTTGAATGAGACTTTTGAAACGACCTTCAGGACTTCGGCTAGATAGAGTACTCACATGGGAGAATTCGAATATACAGAAATGAGGGACAAGCGATTTAAAAGCAACGACATTAACAACTCGGCCATGGAGGATCCGTCCACGTTCAGACTATATTACTATCGATATGTCTTCTCACTCTTAGATTACATTCATAAGTAATTCTAGAATGATGTCACTGAAAGTCGTCGTCGTCGTCATCATCATCATCATCATCATCATCATCCTCGTCATCGTCCTCGTCATCATCATCATTGACGTCGTCGTCATCATTATCATCATCATCATTGACGTCGTCGTCTTCTTCATCAACATCATGTTCGTCATCATCATCATCATCATCATCATCATCATCATCATCATCATCATCATTGACATCGTCGTCGTCTTCATCCTCATCATCCTCGTCATCATCATCTTCTTCTTCTCTAGTTATTGCATGCATACAATCATATCTGTGTTAAAAATCACCTCAGAGTATAGAACATCTGTTTCTAAGATCACAAACAAACTATTTTCAATGCAGTCAACCAGTTGAAAATAACTGCTCTGTATCATTCTCGTGGATGATCTTCATATATATATTTAATGATTACATATAGGCTGCTATCATAGTAAATAATACATACGTCTGGTAAGGGAGCCCCTTCGACCCGGCACGGAATTGTTATATTGCCACCAACAGGGGCCAATAACGAGTCTTTAACTGGAAACCGATCGAAGTTTGGCTTAAAGGCTGAAGTAGTTAATACTAGTATTGTAATTGGTATATTGTTGACATTTAAGCACAACATTGTCTGCAATTCCAGAAGCAATGAGGATGTACGTATTTATCATTCAGTAAAAATAAAATTTATGCAAATTTATTTTAGCTCGATTGCGAAACAAAACAGTAAACATAAATTATGAAAATTTATACAAATTTATTTTAGCTCGATTGCGAAACATGTTTTTACAACATTTATATCAATCGCTCTCGATACCTCATTCTTGATGGAATCTATGAGGGGGGGGGGCAATGTGGATTTAAGTGGCTTGCTCATTGTTCAAGGACACCACCACAGTGGTTCGGACTGGGCTCGAACTCCGGCAAAACCTACAGGTTGCATGGTCCACACCATATCCATTATACTACGGAGGTTCCAGTAAAATACGTGTTCATGCTTAGCAAATAAACAATGCTTTTACTTTTGCAAATCCGTCGATTTTAAGGAACATATTACACAGTGTACCAATACGCCAGAGCACTCTTCCGTGTCAAAAATAGTACACAACATTATATGCGCCATTTAACCAATACTCACTCACACACTCCTACTCCAGTCAATATAAATATAGGTTCAAACTAATTGCAAAAGTTGATATTAGTTTTTTACACATTTTTGCTAATAGTACAGAGTGCAAATTTTAGTATCCAACGTTTGACATATTATCATAGTCAAAACTGCTAAAATAAATTCTTTTGCAATTAGATGCCAATTCGAGGATCCAGCTACATTGACTGGAGTATCCCTTTGTACTTAGAACACAACACGTCTATTAAACACATTGACAATTATCACTTTTATTACGCAAAAGTATTCACTAGCTAAGGTTTTAATAACTGCAATTATTTTTCACGCAAACAAAAGTATAGTTTGTCTATTGCCCTAGTTGAGAATGATGAAACTGTTTGAATAAGAAGAACAACAGATACACACTTATAATATTCTTTATAGCTTTGTATATCGCTTGAATAAACACTTGGACAACTGATGTACATAACTGTATGGGGTTTACATATACCATATTGATCTTAACAATTAATTGATTATCGATAAATAACTCTGCATGGGCCTCAATTTGATTACTAGTGTTGACAGCTGATATAATAGTAAAACCCGTGCTTTGCTGAAAGTTCACCTGTCAGACTTGTCCGTAATCTAGGTCGACCCAATGTTTTAAAGGCCTGCAGTTTGACCCCGTCCAATTGTAAAGATTTATACTTTACTACCTGTTCCATGTGATTAGTGGCTTGTATCAACAATGTAGCAGTACATTCATTATAATTTGGCGTATGTAGGTATTTTCTAACGGTTAATATGCACGATCACTCTGTGAGCTGAGAATTAGTCAAAATGAGGCCCTGACAATTTAAGTAAACGTATATTATTGATTGTAAAGAAAATTGATAGTTATGAGTATTCAAACTACATAATCCAGATCAGCCCAGCGACATAGATTACATGTTATGTAGGTGCCTCATCAGCCGTAGCGTAATCACTGAGACTGATAATGTGTATGCATGTATAATGTGCGCTATGGTTGTGATCTGTGCAATCTAATTCAAAATTCAGTTCATGTGTTGACCTAATCAAATATGTATGTATATAATATGTATGTATTTATATGAATAAACTATATGTGTTCGTTATATGGTAACCTTCATACTTCATTTAATTATATATCTACAGTATTATTCGCAAGATTTCTGTTATATTTTAAATATTTCTCTGTGTCAGTGTGTGCTTACCGATATTGATGCTACATAATAATCACAGTGAATGCTATGAGTACATGTATAATATTATAATTATAATCTCTTGAACATACGAGTATTACACATATTCTGCCGATTTCTAAGATGCCATTGAGTAAAATAACAATGTATGTAACTGATGAGCAGAGAAAAGAATTGCTGACTTTCTTGCAAAATAAGAACTGGGACGTAGAGATGGAAATAGAAGAAACAGCCACCGCCATGCCCGTTGCAGAGGCTGCTTACGTACCTCCCCCTATGCCTCAGCATGCTGAAGGTGTTGCTGAGTGTCCACTGTGCTTGTGTTCCCCTTGCATAATAAATGAACAGAACAAACAACTTTGGTGGCCTGCTAATAATCGTCCACCGCATAATCTAAATTCACATGAGAGAAAGCTTCTATACAGGAGGTTTTGGGCAATGCTATATAATTGTGGCGCATGGAAAGATGTCAGATATATAGAGAGAAAAGTAGCGGCTAGAAGAGGAGACTGTACTTGGCATAAGAGGGAACTGATGCCTGAATGTGTGGTACAGCAATGCAGGAACTGGCTGCCTAACCCGCGCAACCAGCCTTATTTGGGCCATAAGTGGAGTTGAATTGTTTATACCAGTTGTAAGTACTATAAAAATACAGAACTTCAATTTCAGCAATTTATAACCTCTGATATGTACGTGGGTCATAATAGATATAAGTGGTGCTCATGTATTAGATGCATACCATGCAGGGCCTCGCATGTGGCAAATACGATGTGCGTCGACCGTCAAATTTGTACCGCTATTCCTCGTGTGTTTAGTGCGTCGACCGTCAGATTTGTACCGCTATTCCTCGTGTGTTTAAGGTCAAATATAGGTCAACCTGCAGGCCTTTAAGGACCCCCATGCATACAGTTATGTCATAAAATTAATCAGTCGGTGCTTCAAAATATACACTGCAAATAATATAGCCAGTTAGAACAGCTACAAGTGAGTTTATCATGTAGCATGAGGAAAGCATTCATAAGTAGTATATATACTGTTCCTTTCATGTGTGTTTTAGATTTATTTATCGTCGCTATCGGTTACCCATATGAACGACGCTTCCTGAAGATATTAGTCATTTTAGGTTTTTGAAGGATAGTGCAATGATACAGACAAAGACCCATTCTAGAGTCTTCTCTGGGTTTTTTAGGTGCATGATGTAAAGCACCGACACTAGACCTCGGTTTGACGTCCCATCTGAAAGACTATTAATGTTATTATGGTCAGATGGAAGATCGAACCTGCGATCCCTGGATTACCAGTCCAATATTCGTTTCATCCGCGTACATCACTTTAAGCAATCATAAGTAGTATATATACTGTTCCTCTCATTAGCATACATCACATTAAGCATTCATAAGTAGTATATATACTGTTCCTTTCATCCACGTACATCACATTAAGCAATCATAAGTAGTATAATATACTGTTCCTTTCATCCGCATACATCACATTAATGCAACCATAAGTAGATCCTATACTGTTCCTTTCATCCGCATACATCACATTAATGCAACCATAAGTAGTACCTATACTGTTCCTTTCATCCGCATACATCACATTAATGCAACCATAAGTAGTACCTATACTGTTCCTTTCATCCGCATACATCACATTAATGCAACCATAAGTAGTACCTATACTGTTCCTTTCATCCACGTACATCACTTTAAGCATTCATAAGTAGTACATATACTGTTCCTTTCATCCGCATACATCACTTTAAGCAACCATAAGTAGTATATATACTGTACCTTTCATCCGCATACATCACTTTAAGCAACCATAAGTAGTATATATACTGTTCCTTTCATCCGCATACATCACTTTAAGCAACCATAAGTAGTATATATACTGTTCCTCTCATTAGCATACATCACTTTAAGCATTCATAAGTAGTATATATACTGTTCCTTTCATCCGCATACATCACTTTAAGCATTCATAAGTAGTATATATACTGTTCCTTTCATCCGCGTACATCACTTTAAGCAATCATAAGTAGTATATATACTGTTCCTTTCATCCGCATACATCACATTAAGCAATCATAAGTAGTATATATACTGTTCCTCTCATCAGCGTACATCAATTTAAATACAATGCTTACTGTCATGTAACGGCTCGTTGCTGACTTCTCCAAGATTGGAAGTAAATGTATCATATTCACACATGTTTATACCTACAGACAGAAATTATATATATCAAACTTACATAACACTTTGAGTTCCCCGGAACTGAATGATGTTCCGTGCTGATTGGTTGCAGAGCATTGGTACATGCCCTCGTCTTCATTTTCAGTCACGTGACTGATTTTCAACATGTTACCATGAGCCTCTATCTTACCTTATAAATGGAAAGTAACACTACAACTGTCATAATCATTTCATTGTGTATCAGTTAACGACTGTTTAATTTTTAACTTTATTTAACGTCGCTACCGGTTTCCCATTTGAGCAACGGGCAGTTTACCTAACAACATCTTTCCTGGGCAGGCTCAAGTGGTTAACCAGTACTTGGTGCACCAACCTCCGTAAGAAACTGCCAAATTTTTCATATAAATGAGACACGGCCTGAGCGGGGCTCGAACCCGTGACCATCAGAGATGATAGGTTATAGTGGTATACAAGTCACCGATCGTAACCACTCAACCAGGGAGGCGGTGCAAATGACTTTCGGCGTAGCACTATTTTTATAATAACATACAATGTATACTTAGAGGTTATTACGTGGCTAGTTTCATATCAGCCTAGGTATCCATCCGAGGTAATTTGATATCAGCCTGAAACCTCAAGTTAAAGAGAGTCGATACCTATGTTGATATGAAACTAGCCACGTAATAGCGTTTTTATTACTTTGCTATGGATTTGATCATGTAATATTCGAATTCATGCTCTCCGTTATCCATTTATCAGGAATAAATCACAATTACTGAATTAGATACACGAAAACGATTGAAATATTACCACGAAACTACAAACATCTGTTATCTGTCAAATTTGACTCCTGATACGCTACGGGAAGAAAACAAACAAACACCGAGAGCGCATGCGTTATTTTCGCAGGAACTAGTTATGATACGGATTTTCTGGGTTTGATACGTGCTCGTGACGCATCAAACCAACAAGCGTAATATCAGACTGGAAAACACATTGTATCGGCCTGGATGGTAGACAGTATTGTGACAAATAACGGCAAAAAATAGGCTAAAATTAGTATGTAAGTAATAAATATAGATACATATACTAATAAACAATATCGTGGCAGTATATATGTCAGGCTATAGTTAGTAGTTTAGTTGCCAAAAATCTAAAACTGAAGCTAAGTTGAGTATCGTATTATTTACGTAATAATTAACATATATAATGTGTGTGTGTGTTTTATTTTAGTTATCGTCGCTACCGGTTGCCCATATGAGCGACGCCTCCTGAAGAGATTAGTCATTTTAGATTTTTGGAGGATAGTGCAATGATACAGAGAGAGACCCATTCCAGAATCTCCTCTGGTTCTTTTACGTGCACGGTGTAAAGCACCGACACGAGACCTCGGTTTAATGTCCCATCTGAAAGACTGTTAATTTTATTAGGGTCAGACGGGCTATCGAACCTGCGATCCCTGGATTACCAGTCCAGCGTGTTACCACTGGACTACAGATCCGTCTGTAAAACACATATTTAAGTAATATAATTACACTTTTAGTAAGTACAATGTTTCACGATTTGAGATGCTTGTTTACATCTATTGCTAATTACATTATTTGTCCGCCTCTGTGGTCGAGTGGTTAAGGTCGCTGACTTGTATACCACTGTAACCTATCATCACTGATGGTCACGGGTTCGAGCCCCGCTCAGGCCGTGTCTCAAAAGTTGGCAGTTTCTTACGGAGGTTGGTGCACCAAGTACTGGTTAACCGCTAGAGCCTGCCCAGGAAAGGTGTTGTTAGGTAAACTGCCCGCCGGCGATATAGCCCAAAATGGTGCTGATGCAGGCTTAAAACCCGAAATATAACATATAACATAACTAATTACATTAAAATTTTAACTAAATACTTATATAACCTGCAATATTTCATATTATTTATAATAATAATAATTCAGCCTTTATTTATGTGGTTCACAATTTTCTATATCTACCGTACATATTAAAGCTTGATGAAAGCGTATATGTGGTCATTTCTGTGGGAGGAAACCGGGGAACGCGGAGTAAACCCACCCGTCCGATCTGGCGCCCACCATACCATCACCCGGTCCGAGGATCGAACCCTGGTTGCAATGGTGAGAAGCGCTAATCGGACAGCCACATCGGACTCAATATATTACTATGGAAACCTTGACAGACTGTTAGTCCATTTAAGCAACATTTAATCGACTATATGAGCTTAATAATTTATACTGCAACAATTGTGACAATAACACTAAATAATAATAAAGGCAGTTATGTGGATTTGAAAACTTGAAATATTGTTGAAAATGGCTTCCATCTTGAATAGTTGGTGTTGAATTATGACGTCATAGCTACGTATGTATTGCTTTCCTGTTTGAGCCAAAATAATTAAAAGATATGCACCCGACACAAGCATAAGTAAACTTGTTATATGATATATAATTATGTAGTTTCACAAGCATATTTCACTAGAAATGCTACAATTAAATGTGTGAGCAGATACACATGCACAATGAGTATAATGGGATTGCTTAAAACTAAAAGTCATGGGATTTGGTGTAACCAAGATGGCCGCCACCGTAATTTTATATTTGAGATATATTCAGCCTGTCTTAAGTTCTTTATTTGTAGTACTATTTTCAAAACTCTTTAACCATCTTCTAAGTTATAATGAGTTATATTGTTCAATATTAACATCAATCGTGTTAATGGTTTTTCTTAGGTTTTTCTAAGCTTAGTGAAAATTATATATGTCCATAATTTAGTGGTACTACCTGGTATGTTTTGAATAAGGTGTCCATCTTTGAACCAGCTATATGTCGCAGGAGGTCTCGCGACAGACTTGCATCTCCATACAACATCCTGATTTGGATCTACGAACATGTTTCCTATAGGATCCGCGAAATAGGGTCTAGCTGGAAAAATATGCAACTGATTACTGGGATCTTTATAAATACACAATATATTACTGGGAACTTTATAAATACACAATATATTACTGGGAACTTCAGAAATACATTACCGAATACTGGGAACTTCACAAATACACCACTGATTACTGGGAATTTCACAAATACACAACCGAATACCGGAACTTCACAAATACACAACCGAATACCGGAACTTCATAAATACACAACCGAATACCGGAACTTCACAAATACACAACCGAATACCGGAACTTCACAAATACACAACCGAATACCGGAACTTCACAAATACACAACCGAATACCGGAACTTCACAAATACACAACCGAATACCGGAACTTCACAAATACACAACCGAATACCGGAACTTCACAAATACACAACCGAATACCGGAACTTCACAAATACACAACCGAATACCGGAACTTCACAAATACACAACCGAATACCGGAACTTCACAAATACACAACCGAATACCGGAACTTCACAAATACACAACCGAATACCGGAACTTCACAAATACACAACCGAATACCGGAACTTCACAAATACACAACCGAATACCGGAACTTCACAAATACACAACCGAATACCGGAACTTCATAAATACACAACCGAATACCGGAACTTCACAAATACACAACCGAATACCGGAACTTCACAAATACACAACCGAATACCGGAACTTCATAAATACACAACCGAATACCGGAACTTCACAAATACACAACCGAATACCGGAACTTCACAAATACACAACCGAATACCGGAACTTCACAAATATACAACCGAATACCGGAACTTCATAAATACACAACCGAATACCGGAACTTCACAAATACACAACCGAATACCGGAACTTCATAAATACACAACCGAATACCGGAACTTCATAAATACACAACCGAATACCGGAACTTCACAAATACACAACCGAATACCGGAACTTCATAAATACACAACCGAATACCGGAACTTCACAAATACACAACCGAATACCGGAACTTCATAAATACACAACCGATTACTCTGAACTTTAGAAATACACAACCGATTATTGGGACCTTCACAAAATTTAATACACAACCGAATACTGGAACTTCATAAATACACAACCGAATACCGGAACTTCATAAATACACAACCGATTACTCTGAACTTTAGAAATACACAACCGATTATTGGGACCTTCACAAAATTTAATACACAACCGAATACTGGAACTTCACAAATACGCAACCGAATACCGGAACTTCAGAAATACACAACCGAATACTGGGAACTTCACAAATACACAACCGATTACTGGGAACTTCACAAATACACAACCGATTACTGGGAACTTCACAAATACACAACCGAATACTGGGAACTTCACAAATACACAACCGAATACTGGGAACTTCACAAATACACAGCAGATTACTGGAAACTTCACAAATACACAACCGATTACTCGGAAGTTTAGAAATACACAACCGATTACTAGGAACTTCACAAATACACAACTGATTACTGGGAACTTCACAAATACACAACCGAATACTGGGAACTTCACAAATACACAACCTGAATAAGGATTTAAGACAAAAATGTTTCTTGTGTTGGAAGTCGTATTAGCGCAGTTGTAGAGCGTTCGCCTCCGGTGCGAAAGGCCCGGAGTGCTCGCCCATCTGGAGCCGTTACGATGGTGCCCTTAGGCAAGGCATTTAAATGACACATTGCCTCTTCTCTCTCCCTAGTGGTGATGGATTCCATCAGGAATGAGGTCTCGAGAGTTATTATATAAAGTGTAGGAACTTGTTTCGCAATCGAGCTCAAATAAATTTGTATAAAGTAAAGTATCTTGGGATGGTTTTTTTCTAAGTGAAAGATAACACTTTTTTCTTAAAAGGAAGAAGTAAAGCTTTACATGTAGTTGTGTTTTAGTGTTATATGTATACGTAGTAGAGGCAGGATTCCAAAATAACAAAATCAAAATCATTTTGCGAAAGAGAGGTACATCCACCCCAGATAGCTTGTATATAGGGTGGTACACCTGTCTTGGGTGGATGTATAAACACAATTTAATCTTAAAGTAGCAAAGCCTCATTTACTGTAGTGTGAGTGGATATCATCGGAGTTAACATATAATGTAGTAGCCTTGCCGACGATGCTTCACAAATACATTTGGTGATGTATATGAATGGGGAACGAAATACTGAATATAATGAATATGGGGAGGGCTGTAAATAACAGACGGATCTGTAGTCCAGTTGTAGCACGCTGGGCTGGTAATCCAGGGATCGCATGTTCGATCCCCCCTCTGACCCTAATAAAATTAACAGTCTTTCAGCTGGGACTTCAGTGCATTACACCGTGCACATAAAAGAACCAGAGGCGGCTCTGGAATGGGTCTCTGTCTGTATCATTGCACTATCTTCCAACAATCTAAAATGACTAATATCTTCAGGAGGCGTCGCTCATATGGGCAACCGATATCGAAGATAAATAAACGTAAAACAAACACAGTAAATAATGTTGTCATAACTTGTAGCACAACCCATTTGTTTTTCCCCCCAGATTAAATCGTATACAGCAATACTAAGTAATCCTAATTTCATTTCTAATTGTTTCCCACGAATTTCATTCATTGTATGTTCATTTATTGTATAATTGTAATGTAATCTATGCAAAAAATGCAATAATATATTATTAAACCAAACTAAAATAGAATGAGTAACTCAGACTGTAGTACATACTTTCTAAAAGTAAAGTAATCACTGTTGATTTGACTGCACCGGGACGTGACGATGACGCCGGTCTTGTTACTGTGCAAATGTAACGTCCTTCCGCCTCCATTGGTGCTTTTGGTATTGTTAAAACTCGATTTCTGTCACTTGTTGAAGTTCCTTTGATGAATGACTGGCCATTTTCCCGTCGCCATTTGTATATCAACGTTTGTGGAGAACTGAGTGAACATTTATCATCTTTTGTTACTTCTTATTTTAACATAGATAATTAACAAATTCACAAAATCATCAATTTCTTTTTGGAGGGGGTTGGGGGTTAAATCGCAGTAACAGCTTACGTTATATGGCGATTCTATTATTGGTGGAGGTAGAAACCTTGTAGGTTGTATATACGTAAATAGGCAGAAGTGCATCCGCGGTCCACGAATCGAATGTATAATAACTAATATAGTTAATTTTTCTTTTTGGTAAAAATGCATGTTCATGGTCATTGCAAACTGAAGGTTGGTATACTGTATTATTTGGCGGAGGAATACAGTGTGTAAACACAGTAACGTTATTCACAGGCGAGCACTGGTTATTTGAACCTTAAAATTTGAAATATTCTTGGTGTGTTTCAGGCTGATTTGAATACCTCTTCACAGTGGATGTGAAAGATTGAAAATATAAATGAACAGACTGTATGCTTTTACTTTTTACTATGTATTTAATAGGCAATTTATTTGTTGTTTTACAACCTGGTACTCATATCAGACACAGACGGGACCCGGGTGGGTGGAACCACATACCTTCAACCAGCTAGCTGGATAGCTTCCCAGCATGCAATAAATCGACACATCCAGTAGGATTCGAATCTACTGCAGTAAGAGGCAAGTACTTTGAAGTCAACGAACGTAATCACTCGATCATGAAGACCTACATACAACCAAACATGCACTAGACGTGAAGAACTTGCGTACAATGCGATGGGAAATCATACATCTCGTATATTGTGCAAAGCCCATGCACAAACTATATGCAATAAGCGGCATTTGTGACATATATCAGAATCCATATTCTGAAGATATCGTACGAACTATTGAAATAATGGATAACCTTATGTTTAACATTATATCGTTGGATGCTGGTAATACATCGGTTAAATTTGGAATACTTTAATTTATCACATACACCCATTACATACTTTTTTATATGTCCACACGTGTAATAACACCTGCATGATTCTGATTGGTCGCGGCATGACATTGACAGCTTGCAATGCACATTCGAAATATGCACGTTGTTTGTTTTCAATCTTTTTTGTTGAAAATCAACTGCTTAAAGCAATAGAATGCTAAATATGCACTAGTGGAATATAATGATTAAACCTATTGTGTCTATTATTTGTGATTAGTTGTTCGAATATTAGGGACTATTTTCTATGGCGTACGTAGGTGTTGTTAATGTGATAAGGCTCAAGCATATACAGGAAAACAGAAACCTATTTGGTCTTTAACTGTATGGTTGTTGTTACTATGGTAAAAAGGCTCCCTTAATAGCAAAATTCCAAACTCGTTTCATAAAATATGGTATGAAATCACAACTCTTGTAAGATCCTATATATATATATTGAGCTTCAAAATTATTATTTTTTAGAGTTGCGTTTGATATATATTTTAACATAATTATAATAAATACAACTTACGAAGCATAGGCGATACATTCCAGTCGAACGAGACTTCCCTTTAGAGCTGGTGTTGGAAAGGCGTGTGTGTGAATAATGGGTCCGTAGTTATTGTCGGTCTCTAAGCGGAAAACAAAGGACAACCCGGTAATCTGTTATATAGAGGTTATTACGTGGCTGGTTCATATGAATTTGAACATGTAATGCTCGAAATAATGCTCTCCTTTATCCATTTATTAGGAATAAATCACAATTACTGAATTAGATAGTTTTACACGAACACGATTGGAATATTACCACGAAACTACAAACATTTTAACTTAAGTTTATGTTTACTGTCAAAATTTAAAAAAACAAAAAAACAAATGCATTAGTCTAAGAATATATTACTTAATAATTAACTGTTCATGGTAGAAAGAAAATAGCTAAAATACAACGGTACATCTAACAGCTCAGGAATACGAAACACAACCGGTTGCGATATAATGCCATCTTTCACTGTTTCAAAGCGGTGTATTAAAGATGAAGTTTTCTTTCACTGAGACAACTCTATCATTCATTGGAAAGCATACAAGAATAGTTGTGTTTCACAGTGTTTGATAAATTCGTACATACACGCGAGTGCTGTTAGCTACCAATATCCTCTATACCATGCCTCGTGTTCGCCGAGTTCAAGTTTCCGTTATAAACGTTGTACATCATGTATTAGTATATGTAATAGAAGGAGAAAATATTGAGGATATTTGATTGTTTTGAGTGAATATGGAATATATCTCACCTCGACTTGAGAACATTTCAATTATTTTCACGAGCGCGTATCGCGAGTGAAAATATGAAAATGTTCTCACTTCGAGGTGAGATATATTCCATATTCACTCAAAACAAACAAATTTTCTTTTTATTTTATGCTAATTGGTGAAAAACAAACACAAAATGAAGAAATTAAAATAGCTGGCCGCCGTGTTTTTGCGCCGATGAATACATCGACGACTATACGTCGTGAATCGATACACAAATATGCCGCCATCTTGAATTTAAAGTTGAATCGATGAAAAATACATGAAAACATTTATTAGATTTATTGTTACAATTTACAGTAACAAAATTCGAGACATTGTCAGGTGTATTTCGCTTTTGATTTGTTTCATAACCAAACAAAACAATAATACAGGTAAATAGTGTCATTCAAGGTAAACGGTGAAAATTAAATTACACGTGTGACACGGTGAAGAATAGTGTATTGGGAAGGGCGATAATAAAAAAGTAGTCCGGTAAAAGACAGTGAGTGATATGGATTATATCTCATTGATAGAACACTGTATTTCATCAATTAGCATACAATAAAATTGAATATCATACTTCCATCACGAATGATCAACTTCGTTCCAAGACCAACTCTACTAGGAGCCATGGATGTGTCGGCAACAAAATCCGCCGTCGTTACCAAAGTAACAACGCAATAGTACGTGCGATCGTCTGTATACTGGACCTCGGAGAAATATAGATAGCCAGACTGGGAGATGAAATGGACGGGGTGTCCAGGGAAGATATAGTTATGTGTGTTGTGATTCTTGAACCAGCCGTATCTCACAGCTGTAAGAAAACAATATTGTTGTTTGCGAGATGATGGAAGCGATCCACTTACTATACATGATGAGTATTATCTATACATAATACGCGGAATTTGTTTCTGTTTTTGTGTTTAACGTCGCACCAACAGCGTAGATCATATAGCGAGTGGTCACACTCCCAGCAGTATTTAACACACTTGCCGGCCGAGTAGAACCACTGACCGATTACAAATCAGCTGGCTATTTTCATCGCTTGAAATAATTGGACTTCAGTGGGATTCTAACAAACAGCGGTGATAGCAAATTATTTGAAGTATGCGACCATAACCAGTCGACCAAGGTGGCCCCCATAATTTAATCGAACAACCTATATTGAGTTGATATTTGTCGACAAATGTAATGAAAGCCTCAAGTATGAATCGCGAGTTAATAGTTCCCATTGAGGTGTGAACTACGTTGGGTGTGCTTCAAGTGCGTGAAGGCCGAACACGGTAACAGTAAACGCACCCAATGTACTTCATACTCCAATGGAAACTAATAACTCGCGAGTCACTACTTATATATTTACATTAATTATTCTTTTCAATTGTACAAAGAAAGAAATATCACACTTTCCATGTAAACGGTATTTAGTCCAAATTTGCGACTAACTGATTGGCGGGGATCTGATAATTAGATCATCCTTGGAACAGCGTAAACTGTAAGACACGCGACGAACGCTGCCTAACTTTACGAATACGCATGTCCATAACATCGAGTGCAAATATCAGCTGCCTATGATTAGTTGGGAACCATGATATATAATTGTATACAACCATTGCATAGTGGAAGTCGTGATAGCACAGTGGATGCGCGTTCGCTTCAGGTGCGAAAAGTCCGGAGTTCGAGCCCCAATGGAGCCGTTACGATTGTGCCCTTAGGCAAGGCATTTAAATTCCACATTGCCTCTTCTCTCACCTTCATGGCGATGGATTCCATCAGGAATGAGGTCTCGAGAGTGATTAATATAAGTTGAAAGAACTTGTTTCGCAATCGAGCTAAAATAAATTTGTATAAACTAACATACGTTCATCGAAGGAAATGCAATAGCTATGTGAATAGGCAGCTAACGCATACGCGTGTCCTAGTTTATTTTGACTAAATGTAGATACTGGACTAATCTATTGTGTTCCTTTATCATGCACATTGTATGCATCTGGACGCGCCACATAGCTTCATGATGCATGCTCATTGGATGTAGGTTATATATACGTAAATAGGCGGAAGTATGTAATCCTTATATATATAATATAGTTCAGTTTTCATTTTGGTAAAAAATGAATTTTCATGACATGCAATGCAGTGTATAGTTGTTGTGTTTTTGATATATTATGTGACTTGAGACTACATCAGACTAGTTGATGTGTAGACATTATGTGATATACGAAGTCAGACAATTGTAAACTGCAGGTGGGGTATACTGTAATATTTGGCGGAAGAATACAGCGTGTAAACACAGTGACGTCATTCACAGGTAACCGGTATCACTGTTTGGCATTGTATTTGTAATAGTTTTGCTGTTTTTCAGTTTGATTTGAATACCTCTTCACTGTGGATGTGGTATCAGAAGAAATGAAAGATTAGAACTATAAATGAACAGACTGTATGTTTTTACTATACATGTATTTAATTGGCAATTTACTTGTTGTTTTACAACCTGTACCTGGTTTATACGCTGGAGTGTTACAACTGACACGAACACCTTCAAACGCCGTCCCAATCTGATCGTTCGGTTTTACAGGAGAAAACGAATGCAAATCTAAAATAGGGAACATATATTGTCAATTAACCTACTGCCAGATAAACATAGTGAACAGACGGACGGCATCATTACATCGTGCACAAGTATTACAGAGACACATATGATACTGAGTCTGCCTAAATTCTTGCATAAACAACCAAAAGATGTTCATGCGTACATATATTACAGACTAAGCTTTCATTCTTGAATAAACAACCAAAGATGTTCATGCGTACATTTATTACAGACTCGGCCTTCATTCTTGAATAAACAACCAAAGATGTTCATGCGTACATATATTACAGACTCGGCCTTCGTTCTTGAATAAACAACCAAAGATGTTCATGCGTACATATATTACAGACTCGGCCTTCGTTCTTGAATAAACAACCAAAGATGTTCATGCGTACATTTATTACAGACTAAGCCGTCATTCTTGAATAAACAACCAAAGATGTTCATGCGTACATATATTACAGACTAAGCCTTCATTCTTGAATAAACAACCAAAGATGTTCCCCAGATTGTGACACAGTTCGATATTAATTGAAAAGAACAGTCACATTAGTTATGTCACGATCAATTATAGCTATGTCACGATCAGTTATAGCTATGTCACGATCAGCTATAGCTATGTCACGATCAGTTATAGCTATGTCACGATCATTTATAGCTATGTCACGATCAGTTAATGGAATAGATGAGAGAGTTAACGCTATCGTATTGCACGACAGTACTTAAATATGCGTCCAACTGAATCGTGTATCACTCAGTATTGTTCCAATGTCATGGTCTACAAGCCAATGATATTAAGTGGACATATTTTATTTTATGCTTTCCAATTAATTAAATTATCAGTGAAATAGTAAGAGGATACGTGTTTGTTTCAATGAATGATCGAATTATATTTCACCGAATGAACATGGAAGGCATTATTTTCAACCAATGGTGCACAGCAGTGAGAAATAGGAAATTAGGCTGTCCGATTTGCGCAGTGGTTAGCGCGCTCGCTTCTCACCAATGCAACTCGGGTTCGATCATCGGATCGGGAAGTATGTGAGATGGTACTGTTGTCGCCAGATCGGACGGGTAGGTTTTCACCGCGTATTCCGGTTTCCTCCCACATGAATGGCCACATTTACGCTTTCATCCTTACCAACGAGAGTGATTATTATATAAGTTGTTAGAACTTGCATCGCAATCGTTGTAAAATAAATAAAGTTTTAAGCAGTGAGAAATAAAATAAATGTGTTATTACCCTGGTTTCAACCTGTGGAATAACACATTTTATTTTACTGATTTCTTTGTTTCATGGGAAAGCATACAATACGTACATCTGTATACAGCATAGAGTGGTAAAACTGTATTACAGTACTCACATCCAAATGTAATTTGTGCAATAGTACTGAGTATTGTTCCAATGTCGTTCTCTGCTCTGCATTGGTAATACCCGGCATCATCTTCCTCGTTAGGGGAAACAATGGCAAGTCGTCCACCACTTAATATATATCTGCAATTATACAGTTAATAAAGCAAACGGAAACTCAATAAGTCCATACCAAAAAGATAGTTGTTTGCCATTTCCCGACTGACACGATACTTATTTCTCATTTCCCGACAGACTCGTTAACCTGTCCCACTGATTAAATATTTTTATTTGAAGTTTAAACTTGATTTATTTTACAGCGATTGCGAAACAAGTTTTAACAACTTATATTAATCACTCTCGTTGGCGCGGATGAAAGCGTATATTCAATTCAACAAATTTATTGCATAAAACATGTATATATATGTTTATAGCAATTACAAACATTTCAATACAAAGACATGGATTTTTAACAAAGAGCATATCATTCATGCGGATATTTCAATGTTATTGGCATGTAACAGCAGTTTTTACGACGTTACATTTCTTAACAGGTTAGCATGGTAAATGAATTTGCAAAGATTATTCAAAGTAATTTTGGAGTTTGTTGACATAAGATTGGCAAATTTTTGTTTTGTTGGCCAGGTATAATAATAGCGTTTTATGTATTTAGATCGCAATGTTGAATATTTTGGATATATGAGAAGGAAATGATATTCATTTTCAATCAATGAGTTGCAATTTATACATATTCGTTCAATCCTAGGTGTGTTTAAGTATCGACCACGTTCAATAGCTAGGTCATGTGACGATGTTCTAAAACGTGAGAGAGCATTTCTGTACCTTGGTTCCTTAATTATATGAAGATATGTTTCTAGTTTGAACGAATGTTTATACATACTATATGATTCAAGACGGGGGGAATTGTTAATAGATGCATACCAATTTTGATGGTATATGTCAAGCAATCTTTGTTTTATAATTTCAAAACTTATCAACGTATTATTTTGGTTTTCCCACATACATGATAAACCTATTTCATTCAATATTTGTTTCACATTGAATGCCCAATTTGAACCGTTGTACGTTAGCTCATTATCGGCATCGGATCTTAGCATATTATATGATTTAAATAATATGGTTTTATTTTCTAATGTTATCAATTTAATCCAATATTTGATAAGTAAAATCGTTCGATGTAAAGACATCGGAACTCCACCTAGTTCCCCGTATCATCAAGGTTTGTTGATCGTTTCACGCCTAACAGCTTTCTACAAAATTTGGAATGAATAATTTCCACATCGGGAGCAACATGGTTTCCCCACACCTCCGTCCCATAATTGAGATATGTATATGTGGTCATTAATGTGGAAGGAAACCGGAGTACCAGGAGAAACTCTGGTTACATTGGTGAGAAGCGAACGCACTAACCACTGCGCTAATCGGACTTAATTGACCTTGTTTAAAATGTTTGCTTAGAGAGTTGTGTACTAAGTTTACTAAGCACGTGTCAGACCGTTGTTTCTTATTAATACACCGATATTATCATACTCATGAAACATGTTGTGTAGAAAAAAATAATTATTTTCCAACCTACTAACCCACCTTCAAACACCAGGGTCGGTAAATGGGAAACAAACATTCTTTTAATTTTCAAATTGTATGGAACACTTAAGAATACTGTATAAGCAATGTAAGTATTGGGCTACACGTACAACCAAATTGTAATACATATCATATCCTTATCAATTTTCTTTAATCATTTTAGAAATATTTAGTCGTCCAGATTGTGTTGAGTTGGCGAGAATAAACACATACTATTTGGTTAGAATGTATGTCCTGGTCACGGCAACAAAAGGTAAAGGACTGTAAGTAAGAATAAACTGTACTTCAGGTTCATACAATTGAATGATACATGTAAGAAAACCACGGTGAATGTAGTTTATACAAAGTTATTTAGCTCGATTGCTAAACAAGTTCTTACAACTTATATTAATCACTCGCGAGACCTCATTCATCGCCACGAGGGAGAGAGAAGAGGCAATGTAGTATTTAAATGCCTTGACTAAGGGCATAATCGTAACGGCTCCGGCGGATCTCGAATTCTGGGCCTTTTGCACCTGAAGCGAACGCCCTACCACTGCGCTATCACGACTTCCGGTGAATGTGACGTATTTTGTAACGTGGACGCAGCACGAAGTCACGTGGTCGAACAACGACGTAATGTAAAATTAGGTATACTTCATTACAACGAGATCAAAGTCACCTACTGGATAAATCGTGTTAGTATTATTTGAATACAATGTCGATGGCGAGACTTAGTATTTTACATCGTTTATATGGCGCTTGGAATATATCCTTTAGCGTTAACTGTTTAATGAGTAATTGTTAGTTACAATGCTAAATACCCATAAAAACGAAAACAAAAAGAATTTCTTTTTCTCCAATCCCGATGCAAATTTATAATGTGGCTAATATATCGTTGAAATTTACCTTGAATTCGTATTTGAAGTAATGGTTGTGTTCTTGCGTTTCCATGTGTATTTGGAGTGTGGTCTACTAGCGGCCGAACATTCCAAGAATATATTCACACCTCCGAATCCCAGTATAAGTACACCCTTTGGTTCTGTAATCATATGTGGACCACGTGGGAGGCTGCCCTTGTCAGCGTAGCCCTGTCCATAATCTGCAATTCACAAATAGAATTGCACAATACTGATAAACATATAGTATAAGTATCTAGTCCGAATATGTAGACTTAAAAAAGTTGACGTTTTATATTAATCATTTTTATTCTGATATTTTATAGTTTACTATATAGCGATAACATATAACAGATTGAAATTAAAACATCACATACAATGAATATAAAAGGATCCTGGTGTGTGTTTTACGTTTATTTATCGTCGCTACCGGTTGTCCATATGAGCGACGCCTCCTGAAGATATTAAGTCATTTTAGATGTTTGGAGGATAGTGCAATGATACAGACAGAGACCCATTCCAGAGTCTCCTCTGGTTCTTTTAATTCAATACGTGCACGGTGTAAGTGCTTTTCGACGCGAGACCTCGGATTAAAGTCTCATCTGAAATACTATTATTCTGGGTTTATATAGAGTTCTTAACATACTGTCAACATAAAAATCTATGCATTTTTATATTGAGCGTTACATGTTTAATATAAATATTAGAATTATAGACATTACTATCACGAGTGAAGAAAATAATCCTTCACACAGTGCACTGATTTACCCAGTATTTAAGCGCGTAGACTTGTTGCTAAATGGATATAAGTTTTGCCTCTAAAAGACCTTTTTCTAAATGGATATAAATTTTACCTCTAAAAGACCCTTTTCTAAATGGATGTATATTTTATCTCTATTGCAAAAGCACAGTTTCTTTATTTTTGGTGTCGGTATATAGGACTAACATATAAAGCAATAAAAACGTTCGTTACTGACAAGCGGGGGCTAATTATTTCCATCCATACACGAGCCGTGAATGGCTAAGGGATTATTTCCATCCATACACGAGCCGTGAATGGCTAAGGGGTGTGCTTTAGGGATGCATTACCTGAGGGCATAATCGTAACGGCTCCAGCGGGGCTCGAACTCCGGACATTTCGCTCTTGAAGCGAACGCGCTACCAATGCGCTATCACGACTTCCACCACCACTCACAGGGATGCATGCACACAACAGAACGATGTTGCAATTAATATTTATATTCTATTTTCGAAGAATATACTTTATTACATGTATATAAATACAGTCCAAACACATTGTTATTGTAGAACATAATGTCACTGTCTTTGTTTGCAATAAATCAAACTATCTCTATGTGTGTTTGAGGACAACCAAATGTTTGTATCCAACTGCACTATCGTTGTCTGTATTTGTAAGCAATCACACTCACCATAATCTCTACCACTGATTCTATTGACTCTTACGTCAGCCAGTGCTATCTCACATATGAAACAGGCCGGACGACTTCCGGAAACGAGCGACCATCCGTAACTACGCTTCTCGTCTACACCATAAATAGAGAGAAAGCTATACAAAGCTGCAATGTTTGTGTACGTGTCAATGGAGAAAATAAAACAAAACAATAATAATAATATATAAATGTACAACATATAAATATAACGACATCGCAACAATTCAGCTGATGGTGATATAGAAAATGATAGAGTAACAAATCAGCTGAATAGAATTGACAACTACATCGCTACCAATCAGCTGATGGTGTGACAGACAACGACATTGCTACCAATCCGCTGATGGTATGAATAGACATGTACATCGCAACCAATCAGCTGATGGTAGAATAGACATCTACATCGCAACCAATCCGCTGATGGTAGAATAGACATATACATCGCAACCAATCCGCTGATGGTAGAATAGACATATACATCGCTACCAATCCGCTGATGGTAGAATAGACATCTACATCGCAACCAATCCGCTGATGGTAGAATAGACATATACATCGCTACCAATCAGCTGATGGTATGACAGACAACGACATTGCTACCAATCAGCTGATGGTAGAATAGACATATACATCGCTACCAATCCGCTGATGGTATGAATAGACATATACATCGCAACCAATCAGCTGATGGTATAATAGACAACTACATCAAATCCAATCCGCTGATGGTAGAATTGACAACTACATCGCAACCAATCCGCTGATGGTAGAATTGACAACTACATCGCAACCAATCCGCTGATGGTAGAATTGACAACTACATCGCAACCAATCCGCTGATGGTATGAATAGACATCTACATCGCAACCAATCCGCTGATGGTAGAATAGACATCTACATCACAACCAATCAGCTGATGGTATAATAGACAACTACATCACATCCAATCCGCTGATGGTAGAATTGACAACTACATCGCAACCAATCCGCTGATGGTAGAATTGACAGTACATCGCAACCAATCCGCTGATGGTAGAATTGACAACTACATCGCAACCAATCCGCTGATGGTAGACTAGACATCTACATCGCAACCAATCAGCTGATGGTATAATTGACAACTACATCGCAACCAATCAGGTGATGGTAGAATTGACAACTACATCGCATCCAATCAGCTGATGGTAGAATTGACAACTACATCGCAACCAATCCGCTGATGGTATGAATAGACATATACATCGCAACCAATCAGCTGATGGTATAATAGACAACTACATCAAATCCAATCCGCTGATGGTAGAATTGACAACTACATCGCAACCAATCCGCTGATGGTAGAATTGACAACTACATCGCAACCAATCCGCTGATGGTAGAATTGACAACTACATCGCAACCAATCCGCTGATGGTATGAATAGACATCTACATCGCAACCAATCCGCTGATGGTAGAATAGACATCTACATCACAACCAATCAGCTGATGGTATAATAGACAACTACATCACATCCAATCCGCTGATGGTAGAATTGACAACTACATCGCAACCAATCCGCTGATGGTAGAATTGACAGTACATCGCAACCAATCCGCTGATGGTAGAATTGACAACTACATCGCAACCAATCCGCTGATGGTAGACTAGACATCTACATCGCAACCAATCAGCTGATGGTATAATTGACAACTACATCGCAACCAATCAGGTGATGGTAGAATTGACAACTACATCGCATCCAATCAGCTGATGGTAGAATTGACAACTACATCGCAACCAATCCGCTGATGGTATGAATAGACATATACATCTCAACCAATCAGCTGATAGTAGAATTGACAACTACATCGCAACCAATCCGCTGATGGTAGAATTGACAACTACATCGCAACCAATCAGCTGATGGTATGAATATACATCTACATCACAACCAATCAGCTGATGGTATGAATAGACAACTACATCGCAACCAATCAGCTGATGGTAGAATTGACAACTACATCGCAACCAATCAGCTGATGGTAGACTAGACAACTACATCGCAACCAATCAGCTGATAGTAAAATTGACAACTACATCGCAACCAATCAGCTGATGGTAGAATATACAATTACATTGCAACCAATCCGCTGATGGTATAACAGACATCTACATCGCAACCAATCCGCTGATGGTATAATAGACAGCTACATCGCAACCAATCAGCTGATAGTAAAATTGACAACTACATCGCAACCAATCAGCTGATAGTAAAATTGACAACTACATCCCAACCAATCAGCTGATGGTAGACTAGATACGACATCGCAACCAATCAGCCGGTGGTAGAATTGACAACTACATCGCAACCAATCAGCTGATGGTAGAATTGACAACTACATCGCAACCAATCAGCTGATGGTAGAATTGACAACTACATCGCAACCAATCAGCTGATGGTAGAATAGACAACTACATCGCAACCAATCCGCTGATGGTAGAATTGACAACTACATCGCAACCAATCAGCTGATAGTAAAATTGACAACTACATCTCAACCAATCAGCTGATAGTAGAATTGACAACTACATCGCAACCAATCAGCTGATGGTAGACTAGATAACGCCATAGCAACCAATCCGCTGATGGTGATATAGAAAACGATAAGAGTAACACATCAGCTGATAGTATAATAGACAACTACATCGCAACCAATCAGCTGATGGTGATATAGAAATCGATAGAGTAACACATCAGCTGATGATGTCGAAATTATAATGGCGACAAGAAAGTTTAGGATCTAATAATTAATCAGAGTGCAAGTAAACTGTCAATAACTTTGCCTAGCTACCTAGATAGTAACACCATAACTACCTTCAATTTTGTACGCTAATCGATTGTATATGTGTGAACTCGACTGCGGAGGAACGTTCCAGAAATTGTCGATGTCACCGATGACGTCATTGGTTTCCCAAACAATAGCGTTATTGACGTAGTAGCCACCCGTAAACCACGTGCTCCGGCTGTAAAATAAACTCATTTATGTACATACAAACATGGCATGGAAGAGGAGCTTATCGCAACATCTAAGCATGTGATGCTATTTTGTTCCAATGTGTTTCTATTTAACAATTAGACTACATTTTGGACACAGAGAATGATAATCAATGCTTGCCTGTCGAATGAGGAGGCACTGTGAAGACATAGAGGATATTTATGTTTATTGGTGATTTTATTTCATCGAGTGATGATGATGATGATGATGATGATGATGATGATGATGATGATGATGATGAGTGAGTGAGCTTATATACCATTGCGTTGATCACCAGATGACCTTTTATAATCTTATATTTCTTTTTTGATTTCCTATCGCTTTGGCTAATATAATATTTGTTTTCAAATTATGTGTGTTTTACGTTTATTTGTCGTCGCTACCGGTTACCCATGTGAGCGACGCCTCCTGAAGAGATTAGTCATATTAGATTTTGGAGGAAAGTGCAATGATACAGACAGAGATACATTCCAGATTCTCCTCTGGTTCTTTTACGTGCACGGTGCTAAGCACCGACACGAGACCTCGGTTTAACGTCCCATCTGAAAGACTGTTAATTTTATTAGGGTCAGACGGGGGATCGAACTTGGACTACAGATCCGTCTGTGTTTTCTAATTATATTCATTTTAACTGCCCCTGTCTGGAGCCTTACTGCACTACGTGACACAACCGCACAACCACTTCTGTTAGTGTGAACGTCCGTCCGTAATAAGAAATAGAAGTTAGTTTCTGTTTGCTGTCAAAATTAAAAACTACAGACAAAACAAATTCATTAGAATATAATACTGTTCATGATAGTCAGAAAATAGCTAGAATACAAAATTACATCTAACCGCGCAGGAATACGATACGCAACCGGTGGCAGAGAAATGATGCCATCTTTCACCGTTTCAAAGCGGTTTTAGGATGAAGTTTTCTTTCACCTAGAAATGTATATCATTCATTAGAAACATTGACAGAAAATGAGAACATACTGACTAGCCCACTACATGCGCGTGGGTGATTTTGCGCCGGAGTACAATTCTACAGACACACACCGGAATAATATCTGTTAGAGGTACATGCTTGGACGACTAGAATGGGGTTGCTACGACTCATCCAAACTCTCGCTCCGACATAGCATAATTTATTAATGAACAGATTAACGACTACATTAACTGTAGCAGCGTCGATGAATCCAAGGCCGGTTCACAAAAGACAAAGGCTCCTTTGAGTGCCCATCGGCAATTATATACCTAGTCAGTGTATTTTCAACAGCAATTTATTCCACACTACCAACCAGAATAAAATGCATCTTTTCGAAACTCTGATCTACAAAGAATCTTCAAGTGTATTACAGCTATTAGGGAACATGGGATCTACTTACAATAGTATGTCATTTTTTGCCAGCCAACGGCTTATAAACTCATGCTCCGCATAATTGTTTATCACTAGCAATCCTGCACCATATGTCTGTAATAGATAACGTAATACACACGTATACATGTAGTAATGTTACTTAGAACTTGCTACTTATACTATTAGTTATCTAACATAGATTTATACAAATTTATTTTAGCTCGATTGCGAAACAAGTTCTTAAAACTTATACTAATCACTCTCGAGACCTCATTCCTGATGGAATCCATCACCACGAGGGAGAGAGAAGAGGCAACGTGGAATTTGAATGCCTTGCATAAGGGCACACTCGTAATGGCTCCAGCGGGGCTCAAATCCGGACCGTTCGCACCTGAAGCGAAGACGCTACCAATGCACTAATATAGAGTTAGACACATTTGCGTCTATGCATAATGCCTGTAAAACCTATACGAAGCAGTCAGCCAAGAGAATCATTGAAATTGGCTGCTTAACACAGGTGGCTGATTAATATAGGTCAAATACACAATAGAACAATGTGGGAATGTGGAAACTGGCTGCTTAATACAGGTTGGATTGTATTTATTCTTATGTATACAAATCAATCGTAGCTTTGCTTTAAGTCGCCATTGCCAAAGCATTGGTGCGAATGAATATACTTAGATGCTTATATCGAGGGATTCTAAGTTACTTGATTAACATCTGGAGGAAGCATGTTCTTCACGGTATGCTGTGGTGTTACTTCTTTCCAAATGATTCTTCTATGGGCCATATGTTGGTCAGCAGCATATTTATAAGTATATTTGCTTGTTCGGGTTTAACGCCTTCATCAGCACCATTTTGGGCTATATATTTACCTAACAACACCTTTCCTGGACAGGCTCCAGTGGTTAACCAGTACTGGGTGCACCAACCTCCGTAAGAAACTGCAAATGTTTTCATATAAACACACATGGTCTGAGCGGGTCTCGAACCGGTGACCATCGATGCTCTTTCCTTAATATCAAATATTCGGTCACATTTGTGCACACATCGTGACGCAGCCACTCTTTCTTCCGTTGTGCGACTTGTGATGGCAATATGACGTCACGGTTCAACATTATTAGTCGTACAAAACACAGGGACGTAAGGAAGGCGTTGTTGTGGCGTCCATGTTGTGTTCAAATTAAATAGTTGACGACAACACAAACAGTAACTACAACAACGAGAATTGATGCATACAAACAGTCACGTGTTTACTGTTTACTACAGTTTACAAAAATAGAAATGGTTCCTCTATATGCTGTTAATTTCTGTAAAAATACATGAAAATGATACTATATGTATGTACATGTGTTCTCAGAATTATCTGGGCGTCCATACATACTCCAGACGCCCCAATAGTTGATACGTTATTGCGGTGTCCATAGTCAGACGAGTTGTGAATACGTTACAGCCATCTATACTATTAAATTATACATTCTATATGTATAGGATATAAGCCGAAAACGATTCAATATGTAAACTATTGGACTGTGGGAGGCGCGTAACGCCGAAGACAGTGGCAATATTTTACATATTGGATCCGTTTGAAGCTTATATCTTGCTTAAAACACACACTTATATAACAAGAGCCTACTAATTAAAATTGTTAATTTCGTACATTAAATGTCATTAACTGTAACTTTGTATATGAGGTGACTTATAGGCCCACTGGGTCGGGTGCAACATTTTGTATATGAGGTGACTTATAGGCCCACTGGGTCGGGTGCAACATGTTGTATATGAGGTGACTTATAGGCCCACTGGGTCGGGTGCAACATTTTGTATATGAGGTGACTTATAGGCCCACTGGGTCGGGTGCAACATTTTGTATATATTTGTTTGTTATTTATGTTTAATGCACATGTCACTATAATAAACTAATTTCTTCTTCTTCTTCTTTCTTCTATACGCGTAGAATTTACTCTGGCCTTTTTGAAAGCAGTCCAATATTAAAAATAATGGACTGCAAGTACCAAGGCATGACGTCACGACAGTGTTTTAATACAGCAGAGAGATGTACATTCACATAATCGCCGTATAACTCAGTACATAACGCCACGGCGGTACCGTCCACACCAACCCAACGGAAGTCGTGATAGCGCAGTGGATGCGCGTTCGCTTCAGGTGCGAAAGGTCCGGAGTTCGAGCCCCGCTGGAGCCGTTACGATTGTGCCCTTAGGCAAGGCATTTAAATTCCACGTTGCCTCTTCTCTCTCCCTCGTGGCGATGGATTCCATCAGGAATGAGGTCTCGAGAGTGATTAATATAAGTTGAAAGAACTTGTTTCGCAATCGAGCTAAAATAAATTTGTATAAACTAAATGTGTATGCACTACGGTACCGTCCACACCAACTCAACTATACACAGTACCAGTATTAACGTCATACTGAATGTGCCTGGTAACGGATCATTGAATTCCATAATACATCATCGTTGTTAGATACATACCATATCCGTGAATCAGGTATGTATAACACGGACGGTATGTAGATAAGGAACATGTTTGGGGATAGTATGGTATGTGTGTACTACAGATGGTGGGTGACCCATATGGTTTGAAATTCAAAGGTTAAACAAGTACATTCGCTTTAGCGATAGCCTATACGTATGCACAATCTATGGCGATTTGTACATTAATTGACATATTAATTATCTAATAATAATAAAATTATGACGCACTTTCCATGGAAAATAAATAATAATAATAATAAAATTATGACGCACTTTCACTGGAAAATAAATAATATTAATATAATAAAAAAGTGTCTCTCCGATTAGCGCAGTGGTTAGCGCGATCGCCTCTCACCAATGCAATCCGGGTTCGATCCTCGGACCGGAAGGTATGTGAGATGGTACGGTGGGCTTTATGGAAGATTGACATTGTATAATACGTTCCCTCGCTAAATAATAATAATAATAATAATAATATTCCGCGATTATGCAATAAAACCACATTTTGCAAATTATACACACTATATTGTATGTATATTACGATAACGAGTGTCTGCGCAGTACACATTATATTGTATGTGCATTACGATAACGAGTGTCTGCGCAGTACACACTATATTGTATGTGCATTACGATAACGAGTGTCTGCGCAGTACACACTATATTGTATGTGCATTACGCTAACGGGTGTCTGCGCAGTACACACTATATTGTATGTGCATTACGATAACTAGTGTATGCGCAGTACACGCTATATTGTATGTGCATTACGATAACTAGTGTCTGCGCAGTACACACTATATGGTATGTTCATTACGATAACGAATGTCTGCGCAGTACACGTTATATTGTATGTGCATTACGATAACGAGTGTCTGCGCAGTACACACTATATTGTATGTGCATTAGGATAACGAGTGTCTGCGCAGTACACGCTATATTGTATGTGCATTACGATAATGGGTGTCTGCGCAGTACACACTATATTGTATGTGCATTAGGATAACGAGTGTCTGCGCAGTACACGCTATATTGTATGTGCATTACGATAATGGGTGTCTGCGCAGTACACACTATATTGTATGTGCATTACGATAACGAGTGTCTGCGCAGTACACACTATATTGTATGTGCATTACGATAACGAGTGTCTGCGCAGTACACACTATATTGTATGTGTATTACGATAACGAGTGTCTGCGCAGTACACGCTATATTGTATGTGCATTACGATAACGGGTGTCTGCGCAGTACACACTATATTGTATGTGCATTACGATAACGAATGTCTGCGTAGTACACACTATATTGTATGTGCATTACGATAACGAGTGTCTGCGCAGTACACACTATATTGTGTGTGCATTACGATAACGAGTGTATGCGCAGTACACACTATATTGTATGTGCATTACCATAACGGGTGTCTGCGCAGTACACACTATATTGTATGTGCATTACGATAACGAGTGTCTGCGCAGTACACACTATATTGTATGTGCATTACGATAACGGGTGTCTGCGCAGTACACACTATATTGTATGTGCATTACGATAACGAGTTTCTCAGCAGTACACACTATATTGTATGTGCATTACGATAACGAGTGGCTGGGCAGTACACACTATATTGTATGTGCATTACGATAACGGGTGTCTGCGCAGTACACGCTATATTGTATGTGCATTACGATAACGGGTGTCTGCGCAGTACACACTATATTGTATGTGCATTACGATAACGAGTGTCTGCGCAGTACACGCTATATTGTATGTGCATTACGATAACGGGTGTCTGGCAGTACACACTATATTGTATGTGCATTACGATAACGAGTGTCTCCGCAGTACACACTATATTGTATGTGCAGTACGATAACGAGTGTCTGCGCAGTACACACTATATTGTATGTGCATTACGATAACCAGTGTCTGCGCAGTACACGCTATATTGTATGTGCATTAAGATAACGAATGTCTGCGCAGTACACACTATATTGTATGTGCATTACGATAACGAGTGTATGCGCAGTATACACTATATTGTATGTGCATTACGATAACGGGTGTCTGCGCAGTAAACACTATATTGTATGTGCATTACGATAACGGGTGTCTACGCAGTACACACTATATTGTATGTGCATTGCGATAACTAGTGTCTGCGCAGTACACACTATATTGTATGTGCATTACGATAACAAGTGTATGCGCAGTACACGCTATATTGTATGTGCATTACGATAACGAGTTTCTGCGCAGTACACGCTATATTGTATGTGCATTACGATAACGAGTGTCTGCGCAGTACACATTATATTGTATGTGCATTACGATAACGAGTGTCTGCGCAGTACACACTATATTGTATGTGCATTAGGATAACGAGTGTCTGCGCAGTGCACGCTATGTTGTATGTGCATTACGATAATGGGATTCTGCACAGTACACACTATATTGTATGTGCATTAGGATAACGAGTGTCTGCGCAGTACACACTATATTGTATGTGCATTACGATAACGAGTGTCTGCGCAGTACACACTATATTGTATGTGCATTAGGATAACGAGTGTCTGCGCAGCACACGCTATATTGTATGTGCATTACGATAATGGGTGTCTGCGCAGTACACACTATATTGTATGTGCATTAGGATAACGAGTGTCTGCGCAGTACACACTATATTGTATGTGCATTACGATAACGAGTGTCTGCGCAGTACACACTATATTGTATGTGTATTACGATAACGAGTGTCTGCGCAGTACACGCTATATTGTATGTGCATTACGATAACGGGTGTCTGTGCAGTACACACTATATTGTATGTGCATTACGATAACGAATGTCTGCGTAGTACACACTATATTGTATGTGCATTACGATAACGAGTGTCTGCACAGTACACACTATATTGTGTGTGCATTACGATAACGAGTGTATGCGCAGTACACACTATATTGTATGTGCATTACCATAATGGGTGTCTGCGCAGTACACACTATATTGTATGTGCATTACAATAACTAGTGGCTTGGCAGTACACACTATATTGTATGTGCATTACGATAACGGGTTTCTGCGCAGTACACACTATATTGTATGTGCATTACGATAACGGGTGTCTGCGCAGTACACGCTATATTGTATGTGCATTACGATAACGGGTGTCTGGCAGTACACACTATATTGTATGTGCATTACGATAACGAGTGTCTCCGCAGTACACACTATATTGTATGTGCATTACGATAACGGGTGTCTGCGCAGTACACACTATATTGTATGTGCATTACGATAACTAGTGTCTGCGCAGTACACACTATATTGTATGTGCATTACGATAACAAGTGTATGCGCAGTACACGCTATATAGTATGTGCATTACGATAACGGGTGTCTGCGCAATACACGCTATATTGTATGTGCATTACGATAACGAGTGTCTGCGCAGTACACGCTATATTGTATGTGCATTACGATAACGAGTGTCTGCGCAGTACTCATTATATTGTATGTGCATTACGATAACGAGTGTCTGCGCAGTACACATTATATTGTATGTGCATTACGATAACGAGTGTCTGCGCAGTACACACTATATTGTATGTGCATTACGATAACGGGTGTCTGCGTAGTACACACTATATTGTATGTGCATTACGATAACGAGTGTCTGCGCAGTACACACTATATTGTATGTGCATTACGATAACTAGTGTCTGCGCAGTACACGCTATATTGTATGTGCATTACGATAACTAGTGTCTGCGCAGTACACACTATATGGTATGTTCATTACGATAACGAATGTCTGCGCAGTACACGTTATATTGTATGTGCATTACGATAACGAGTGTCTGCGCAGTACACACTATATTGTATGTGCATTAGGATAACGAGTGTCTGCGCAGTACACGCTATATTGTATGTGCATTACGATAATGGGTGTCTGCGCAGTACACACTATATTGTATGTGCATTAGGATAACGAGTGTCTGCGCAGTACACGCTATATTGTATGTGCATTACGATAATGGGTGTCTGCGCAGTACCCATTATATTGTATGTGCATTAGGATAACGAGTGTCTGCGCAGTACACACTATATTGTATGTGCATTACGATAACGAATGTCTGCGTAGTACACACTATATTGTATGTGCATTAGGATAACGAGAGTCTGCGCAGTACACGCTATATTGTATGTGCATTACGATAATGGGTGTCTGCGCATTACACACTATATTGTATGTGCATTACGATAACGAGTGTCTGCGCAGTACACACTATATTGTATGTGCATTACGATAACGAGTGTCTGCGCAGTACACACTATATTGTATGTGTATTACGATAACGAGTGTCTGCGCAGTACACGCTATATTGTATGTGCATTACGATAACGGGTGTCTGCGCAGTACACACTATATTGTATGTGCATTACGATAACTAGTGTCTGCGCAGTACACACTATATTGTATGTGCATTACGATAACAGTGTATGCGCAGTACACGCTATATTGTATGTGCATTACGATAACGGGTGTCTGCGCAATACACGCTATATTGTATGTGCATTACGATAACGAGTTTCTGCGCAGTACACGCTATATTGTATGTGCATTACGATAACGAGTGTCTGCGCAGTACACATTATATTGTATGTGCATTACGATAACGAGTGTCTGCGCAGTACACACTATATTGTATGTGCATTAGGATAACGAGTGTCTGCGCAGTACACGCTATGTTGTATGTGCATTACGATAATGGGATTCTGCGCAGTACACACTATATTGTATGTGCATTAGGATAACGAGTGTCTGCGCAGTACACACTATATTGTATGTGCATTACGATAACGAGTGTCTGCTCAGTACACACTATATTGTATGTGCATTAGGATAACGAGTGTCTGCGCAGTACACGCTATATTGTATGTGCATTACGATAATGGGTGTCTGCGCAGTACACACTATATTGTATGTGCATTAGGATAACGAGTGTCTGCGCAGTACACACTATATTGTATGTGCATTACGATAACGAGTGTCTGCGCAGTACACACTATATTGTATGTGTATTACGATAACGAGTGTCTGCGCAGTACACGCTATATTGTATGTGCATTACGATAACGGGTGTCTGTGCAGTACACACTATATTGTATGTGCATTACGATAACGAATGTCTGCGTAGTACACACTATATTGTATGTGCATTACGATAACGAGTGTCTGCACAGTACACACTATATTGTGTGTGCATTACGATAACGAGTGTATGCGCAGTACACACTATATTGTATGTGCATTACCATAATGGGTGTCTGCACAGTACACACTATATTGTATGTGCATTACGATAACGAGTGGCTGGGCAGTACACACTATATTGTATGTGCATTACGATAACGGGTGTCTGCGCAGTACACACTATATTGTATGTGCATTACGATAACGGGTGTCTGCGCAGTACACGCTATATTGTATGTGCATTACGATAACGGGTGTCTGGCAGTACACACTATATTGTATGTGCATTACGATAACGAGTGTCTCCGCAGTACACACTATATTGTATGTGCATTACGATAACGGGTGTCTGCGCAGTACACACTATATTGTATGTGCATTACGATAACTAGTGTCTGCGCAGTACACAC
This sequence comes from Archivesica marissinica, assembly GCA_014843695.1. Classification (NCBI taxonomy): domain Eukaryota; kingdom Metazoa; phylum Mollusca; class Bivalvia; order Venerida; family Vesicomyidae; genus Archivesica; species Archivesica marissinica. The sequence continues at coordinate 37,467,203 of CM026401.1, forward strand.
TATATTGTATGTGCATTACGATAACAAGTGTATGCGCAGTACACGCTATATAGTATGTGCATTACGATAACGGGTGTCTGCGCAATACACGCTATATTGTATGTGCATTACGATAACGAGTGTCTGCGCAGTACACGCTATATTGTATGTGCATTACGATAACGAGTGTCTGCGCAGTACTCATTATATTGTATGTGCATTACGATAACGAGTGTCTGCGCAGTACACATTATATTGTATGTGCATTACGATAACGAGTGTCTGCGCAGTACACACTATATTGTATGTGCATTACGATAACGGGTGTCTGCGTAGTACACACTATATTGTATGTGCATTACGATAACGAGTGTCTGCGCAGTACACACTATATTGTATGTGCATTACGATAACTAGTGTCTGCGCAGTACACGCTATATTGTATGTGCATTACGATAACTAGTGTCTGCGCAGTACACACTATATGGTATGTTCATTACGATAACGAATGTCTGCGCAGTACACGTTATATTGTATGTGCATTACGATAACGAGTGTCTGCGCAGTACACACTATATTGTATGTGCATTAGGATAACGAGTGTCTGCGCAGTACACGCTATATTGTATGTGCATTACGATAATGGGTGTCTGCGCAGTACACACTATATTGTATGTGCATTAGGATAACGAGTGTCTGCGCAGTACACGCTATATTGTATGTGCATTACGATAATGGGTGTCTGCGCAGTACCCATTATATTGTATGTGCATTAGGATAACGAGTGTCTGCGCAGTACACACTATATTGTATGTGCATTACGATAACGGATGTCTGCGCAGTACACACTATATTGTATGTGCATTACGATAACGAGTGTCTGCGCAGTACACACTATATTGTATGTGCATTACGATAACGAGTGTCTGCGCAGTACACACTATATTGTATGTGCATTACGATAACGAGTGTCTGCGCAGTACACACTATATTGTATGTGCATTACGATAACGAGTGTCTGCGCAGTACACACTATATTGTATGTGTATTACGATAACGAGTGTCTGCGCAGTACACGCTATATTGTATGTGCATTACGATAACGGGTTTCTGGGCAGTACACACTATATTGTATGTGCATTACGATAACGATGTCTGCGTAGTACACACTATATTGTATGTGCATTACGATAACGAGTGTCTGCGCAGTACACACTATATTGTATGTGCATTACGATAACGAGTGTCCGCAGTACACACTATATTGTATGTGCATTACGATAACGGGTGTCTGCGCAGTACACACTATATTGTATGTGCATTACGATAACGAGTGTCTGCGCAGTACACACTATATTGTATGTGCATTACGATAACGGTGTCTGCGCAGTACACGCTATATTGTATGTGCATTACGATAACGGTGTTGGCAGTACACACTATATTGTATGTGCATTACGATAACGAGTGTCTGCGCAGTACACACTATATTGTATGTGCATTACGATAACGAGTGTCTGCGCAGTACACGCTATATTGTATGTGCATTACGATAACGGGTGTCTGCGCAGTACACACTATATTGTATGTGCATTACGATAACGAGTGTCTGCGCAGTACACGCTATATTGTATGTGCATTACGATAACGGGTGTCTGCGCAGTACACACTATATTGTATGTGCATTACGATAACGAGTGTCTGCGCAGTACACACTATATTGTATGTGCATTACGATAACGAGTGTCTGCGCAGTACACACTATATTGTATGTGCATTACGATAACGAGTGTCTGCGCAGTACACGCTATATTGTATGTGCATTACGATAACGGGTGTCTGCGCAGTACACACTATATTGTATGTGCATTACGATAACGAGTGTCTGCGCAGTACACACTATATTGTATGTGCATTACGATAACGAGTGTCTGCGCAGTACACACTATATTGTATGTGCATTACGATAACGGGTGTCTGCGCAGTACACACTATATTGTATGTGCATTACGATAACGAGTGTCTGCGCAGTACACACTATATTGTATGTGCATTACGATAACGAGTGTCTGCGCAGTACACACTATATTGTATGTGCATTACGATAACGAGTTTCTGCGCAGTACACACTATATTGTATGTGCATTACGATAACGAGTGTCTGCGCAGTACACACTATATTGTATGTGCATTACGATAACGGGTGTCTGCGCAGTACACACTATATTGTATGTGCATTACGATAACGGGTGTCTGGCAGTACACACTATATTGTATGTGCATTACGATAACGAGTGTCTCCGCAGTACACACTATATTGTATGTGCATTACGATAACGAGTGTCTGCGCAGTACACGCTATATTGTATGTGCATTACGATAACGGGTGTCTGGCAGTACACACTATATTGTATGTGCATTACGATAACGAGTGTCTGCGCAGTACACACTATATTGTATGTGCATTACGATAACGAGTGTCTGCGCAGTACACACTATATTGTATGTGCATTACGATAACGAGTGTCTGCGCAGTACACACTATATTGTATGTGCATTACGATAACGAGTGTCTGCGCAGTACACACTATATTGTATGTGCATTACGATAACGGGTGTCTGCGTAGTACACACTATATTGTATGTGCATTACGATAACGAGTGTCTGCGCAGTACACACTATATTGTATGTGCATTACGATAACGAGTGTCTGCGCAGTACACGCTATATTGTATGTGCATTACGATAACTAGTGTCTGCGCAGTACACACTATATTGTATGTGCATTACGATAACAATGTCTGCGCAGTACACGCTATATTGTATGTGCATTACGATAACGAGTGTCTGCGCAGTACACACTATATTGTATGTGCATTACGATAACGAGTGTCTGCGCAGTACACGCTATATTGTATGTGCATTACGATAACGAGTGTCTGCGCAGTACACACTATATTGTATGTGCATTACGATAACGAGTGTCTGCGCAGTACACGCTATATTGTATGTGCATTACGATAACGGTGTCTGCGCAGTACACACTATATTGTATGTGCATTAGGATAACGAGTGTCTGCGCAGTACACACTATATTGTATGTGCATTACGATAACGAATGTCTGCGCAGTACACACTATATTGTATGTGCATTAGGATAACGAGTGTCTGCGCAGTACACGCTATATTGTATGTGCATTACGATAATGGGTGTCTGCGCAGTACACACTATATTGTATGTGCATTACGATAACGAGTGTCTGCGCAGTACACACTATATTGTATGTGCATTACGATAACGAGTGTCTGCGCAGTACACACTATATTGTATGTGTATTACGATAACGAGTGTCTGCGCAGTACACGCTATATTGTATGTGCATTACGATAACGGGTTTCTGGGCAGTACACACTATATTGTATGTGCATTACGATAACGAATGTCTGCGTAGTACACACTATATTGTATGTGCATTACGATAACGAGTGTCTGCGCAGTACACACTATATTGTGTGTGCATTACGATAACGAGTGTATACGCAGTACACACTATATTGTATGTGCATTACCATAACGGGTGTCTGCGCAGTACACACTATATTGTATGTGCATTACGATAACGAGTGGCTGGGCAGTACACACTATATTGTATGTGCATTACGATAACGGGTGTCTGCGCAGTACACGCTATATTGTATGTGCATTACGATAACGGGTGTCTGGCAGTACACACTATATTTTATGTGCATTACGATAACGAGTGTCTGCGCAGTACACACTATATTGTATGTGCATTAGGATAACGAGTGTCTGCGCAGTACACGCTATATTGTATGTGCATTACGATAATGGGTGTCTGCGCAGTACACACTATATTGTATGTGCATTAGGATAACGAGTGTCTGCGCAGTACACGCTATATTGTATGTGCATTACGATAATGGGTGTCTGCGCAGTACACAATATATTGTATGTGCATTAGGATAACGAGTGTCTGCGCAGTACACACTATATTGTATGTGCATTACGATAACGAATGTCTGCGCAGTACACACTATATTGTATGTGCATTAGGATAACGAGTGTCTGCGCAGTACACGCTATATTGTATGTGCATTACGATAATGGGTGTCTGCGCAGTACACACTATATTGTATGTGCATTACGATAACGAGTGTCTGCGCAGTACACACTATATTGTATGTGCATTACGATAACGATGGTCTGCGCAGTACACGCTATATTGTATGTGCATTACGATAACGGGTGTCTGCTCAGTACACACTATATTGTATGTGCATTACGATAACGAGTGTCTGCGCAGTACACACTATATTGTATGTGCATTACGATAACGGGTGGCTGCGCAGTACACACTATATTGTATGTGCATTACGATAACGAGTTTCTCCGCAGTACACACTATATTTTATGTGCATTACGATAACTAGTGGCTGGGCAGTACACACTATATTGTATGTGCATTACGATAACGGGTGTCTGCGCAGTACACGCTATATTGTATGTGCATTACGATAACTGGTGTCTGGCAGTACAAACTATATTGTATGTGCATTACGATAACGAGTGTCTCCGCAGTACACACTATATTGTACGTGCATTACGATAACGAGTGTCTGCGCAGTACACGCTATATTGTATGTGCATTACGATAACGGGTGTCTGGCAGTACACACTATATTGTATGTGCATTACGATAACGAGTGTCTCCGCAGTACACACTATATTGTATGTGCAGTACGATAACGAGTGTCTGCGCAGTACACACTATATTGTATGTGCATTACGATAACGGGTGTCTGCGCAGTACACACTATATTGTATGTGCATTACGATAACCAGTGTCTGCGCAGTACACGCTTAATTGTATGTGCATTAAGATAACGAATGTCTGCGCAGTACACACTATATTGTATGTGCATTACGATAACGAGTGTATGCGCAGTATACACTATATTGTATGTGCATTACGATAACGGGTGTCTGCGCAGTACACACTATATTGTATGTGCATTACGATAACGGGATTCTGCGCAGTACACACTATATTGTATGTGCATTACGATAACTAGTGTCTGCGCAGTACACACTATATTGTATGTGCATTACGATAACAAGTGTATGCTCAGTACACGCTATATTGTATGTGCATTACGATAACGGGTGTCTGCGCAATACACGCTATATTGTATGTGCATTACGATAACGAGTTTCTGCGCAGTACACGCTATATTGTATGTGCATTACGATAACGAGTGTCTGCGCAGTACACATTATATTGTATGTGCATTACGATAACGAGTGTCTGCGCAGTACACACTATATTGTATGTGCATTAGGATAACGAGTGTCTGCGCAGTACACGCTATGTTGTATGTGCATTACGATAATGGGATTCTGCGCAGTACACACTATATTGTATGTGCATTACGATAACGAATGTCTGCGCAGTACACACTATATTGTATGTGCATTAGGATAACGAGTTTCTGCGCAGCACACGCTATATTGTATGTGCATTACGATAATGGGTGTCTGCGCAGTACACACTATATTGTATGTGCATTACGATAACGAGTGTCTGCGCAGTACACACTATATTGTATGTGCATTACGATAACGAGTGTCTGCGCAGTACACACTATATTGTATGTGTATTACGATAACGAGTGTCTGCGCAGTACACGCTATATTGTATGTGCATTACGATAACGGGTGTCTGTGCAGTACACACTATATTGTATGTGCATTACGATAACGGGTGTCTGCGCAGTACACACTATATTGTATGTGCATTACGATAACGAGTTTCTCCGCAGTACACACTATATTTTATGTGCATTACGATAACGAGTGGCTGGGCAGTACACACTATATTGTATGTGCATTACGATAACTAGTGTCTGCGCAGTACACACTATATGGTATGTTCATTACGATAACGAATGTCTGCGCAGTACACGTTATATTGTATGTGCATTACGATAACGAGTGTCTGCGCAGTACACACTATATTGTATGTGCATTAGGATAACGAGTGTCTGCGCAGTACACGCTATATTGTATGTGCATTACGATAATGGGTGTCTGCGCAGTACACACTATATTGTATGTGCATTAGGATAACGAGTGTCTGCGCAGTACACGCTATATTGTATGTGCATTACGATAACGGGTGTCTGCGCAGTACACATTATATTGTATGTGCATTACGATAACGAGTGTCTGCGCAGTACACACTATATTGTATGTGCATTACGATAACGAATGTCTGCGCAGTACACACTATATTGTATGTGCATTAGATAACGAGTGTCTGCGCAGTACACGCTATATTGTATGTGCATTACGATAACGGTGTCTGCGCAGTACACACTATATTGTATGTGCATTACGATAACGAGTGTCTGCGCAGTACACACTATATTGTATGTGCATTACGATAACGAGTGTCTGCGCAGTACACACTATATTGTATGTGCATTACGATAACGAGTGTCTGCGCAGTACACACTATATTGTATGTGCATTACGATAACGGGTGTCTGCGCAGTACACACTATATTGTATGTGCATTACGATAACGATGTCTGCGCAGTACACACTATATTGTATGTGCATTACGATAACGAGTGTCTGCGCAGTACACACTATATTGTATGTGCATTACGATAACGAGTGTCTGCGCAGTACACACTATATTGTATGTGCATTACGATAACGGGTGTCTGCGCAGTACACACTATATTGTATGTGCATTACGATAACGAGTGTCTGCGCAGTACACACTATATTGTATGTGCATTACGATAACGAGTGTCTGCGCAGTACACGCTATATTGTATGTGCATTACGATAACGAGTGTCTGCGCAGTACACACTATATTGTATGTGCATTACGATAACGAGTGTCTGCGCAGTACACACTATATTGTATGTGCATTAGGATAACGAGTGTCTGCGCAGTACACGCTATATTGTATGTGCATTACGATAATGGGTGTCTGCGCAGTACACACTATATTGTATGTGCATTACGATAACGAGTGTCTGCGCAGTACACACTATATTGTATGTGCATTACGATAACGGGTGTCTGCGCAGTACACACTATATTGTATGTGCATTACGATAACGAGTGTCTGCGCAGTACACACTATATTGTATGTGCATTACGATAACGAGTGTCTGCGCAGTACACACTATATTGTATGTGCATTACGATAACGAGTGTCTGCGCAGTACACACTATATTGTATGTGCATTACGATAACGGGTGTCTGCGCAGTACACACTATATTGTATGTGCATTACGATAACGAGTGTCTGCGCAGTACACACTATATTGTATGTGCATTACGATAACGGGTGGCTGCGCAGTACACACTATATTGTATGTGCATTACGATAACGAGTTTCTCCGCAGTACACACTATATTTTATGTGCATTACGATAACTAGTGGCTGGGCAGTACACACTATATTGTATGTGCATTACGATAACGGGTGTCTGCGCAGTACACGCTATATTGTATGTGCATTACGATAACTGGTGTCTGGCAGTACAAACTATATTGTATGTGCATTACGATAACGAGTGTCTCCGCAGTACACACTATATTGTACGTGCATTACGATAACGAGTGTCTGCGCAGTACACGCTATATTGTATGTGCATTACGATAACGGGTGTCTGGCAGTACACACTATATTGTATGTGCATTACGATAACGAGTGTCTCCGCAGTACACACTATATTGTATGTGCAGTACGATAACGAGTGTCTGCGCAGTACACACTATATTGTATGTGCATTACGATAACGGGTGTCTGCGCAGTACACACTATATTGTATGTGCATTACGATAACCAGTGTCTGCGCAGTACACGCTTAATTGTATGTGCATTAAGATAACGAATGTCTGCGCAGTACACACTATATTGTATGTGCATTACGATAACGAGTGTATGCGCAGTATACACTATATTGTATGTGCATTACGATAACGGGTGTCTGCGCAGTACACACTATATTGTATGTGCATTACGATAACGGGATTCTGCGCAGTACACACTATATTGTATGTGCATTACGATAACTAGTGTCTGCGCAGTACACACTATATTGTATGTGCATTACGATAACAAGTGTATGCTCAGTACACGCTATATTGTATGTGCATTACGATAACGGGTGTCTGCGCAATACACGCTATATTGTATGTGCATTACGATAACGAGTTTCTGCGCAGTACACGCTATATTGTATGTGCATTACGATAACGAGTGTCTGCGCAGTACACATTATATTGTATGTGCATTACGATAACGAGTGTCTGCGCAGTACACACTATATTGTATGTGCATTAGGATAACGAGTGTCTGCGCAGTACACGCTATGTTGTATGTGCATTACGATAATGGGATTCTGCGCAGTACACACTATATTGTATGTGCATTACGATAACGAATGTCTGCTCAGTACACACTATATTGTATGTGCATTAGGATAACGAGTTTCTGCGCAGCACACGCTATATTGTATGTGCATTACGATAATGGGTGTCTGCGCAGTACACACTATATTGTATGTGCATTACGATAACGAGTGTCTGCGCAGTACACACTATATTGTATGTGCATTACGATAACGAGTGTCTGCGCAGTACACACTATATTGTATGTGTATTACGATAACGAGTGTCTGCGCAGTACACGCTATATTGTATGTGCATTACGATAACGGGTGTCTGTGCAGTACACACTATATTGTATGTGCATTACGATAACGGGTGTCTGCGCAGTACACACTATCTTGTATGTGCATTACGATAACGAGTTTCTCCGCAGTACACACTATATTTTATGTGCATTACGATAACGAGTGGCTGGGCAGTACACACTATATTGTATGTGCATTACGATAACTAGTGTCTGCGCAGTACACACTATATGGTATGTTCATTACGATAACGAATGTCTGCGCAGTACACGTTATATTGTATGTGCATTACGATAACGAGTGTCTGCGCAGTACACACTATATTGTATGTGCATTAGGATAACGAGTGTCTGCGCAGTACACGCTATATTGTATGTGCATTACGATAATGGGTGTCTGCGCAGTACACACTATATTGTATGTGCATTAGGATAACGAGTGTCTGCGCAGTACACGCTATATTGTATGTGCATTACGATAATGGGTGTCTGCGCAGTACCATATATTGTATGTGCATTAGGATAACGAGTGTCTGCGCAGTACACACTATATTGTATGTGCATTACGATAACGAATGTCTGCGTAGTACACACTATATTGTATGTGCATTAGGATAACGAGTGTCTGCGCAGTACACGCTATATTGTATGTGCATTACGATAATGGGTGTCTGCGCAGTACACACTATATTGTATGTGCATTACGATAACGAGTGTCTGCGCAGTACACACTATATTGTATGTGCATTACGATAACGAGTGTCTGCGCAGTACACACTATATTGTATGTGTATTACGATAACGAGTGTCTGCGCAGTACACGCTATATTGTATGTGCATTACGATAACGGGTTTCTGGGCAGTACACACTATATTGTATGTGCATTACGATAACGAATGTCTGCGTAGTACACACTATATTGTATGTGCATTACGATAACGAGTGTCTGCGCAGTACACACTATATTGTGTGTGCATTACGATAACGAGTGTATGCGCAGTACACACTATATTGTATGTGCATTACCATAACGGGTGTCTGCGCAGTACACACTATATTGTATGTGCATTACGATAACGAGTGGCTGGGCAGTACACACTATATTGTATGTGCATTACGATAACGGGTGTCTGCGCAGTACACGCTATATTGTATGTGCATTACGATAACGGGTGTCTGGCAGTACACACTATATTGTATGTGCATTACGATAACGAGTGTCTGCGCAGTACACACTATATTGTATGTGCATTAGGATAACGAGTGTCTGCGCAGTACACGCTATATTGTATGTGCATTACGATAATGTGTGTCTGCGCAGTACACACTATATTGTATGTGCATTAGGATAACGAGTGTCTGCGCAGTACACGCTATATTGTATGTGCATTACGATAATGGGTGTCTGCGCAGTACACACTATATTGTATGTGCATTAGGATAACGAGTGTCTGCGCAGTACACACTATATTGTATGTGCATTACGATAACGAATGTCTGCGCAGTACACACTATATTGTATGTGCATTAGGATAACGAGTGTCTGCGCAGTACACGCTATATTGTATGTGCATTACGATAATGGGTGTCTGCGCAGTACACACTATATTGTATGTGCATTACGATAACGAGTGTCTGCGCAGTACACACTATATTGTATGTGCATTACGATAACGGGTGTCTGCGCAGTACACACTATATTGTATGTGCATTACGATAACGAGTTTCTCCGCAGTACACACTATATTTTATGTGCATTACGATAACGAGTGGCTGGGCAGTACACACTATATTGTATGTGCATTACGATAACGGGTGTCTGCGCAGTACACGCTATATTGTATGTGCATTACGATAACTGGTGTCTGGCAGTACACACTATATTGTATGTGCATTACGATAACGAGTGTCTCCGCAGTACACACTATATTGTATGTGCATTACGATAACGAGTGTCTGCGCAGTACACGCTATATTGTATGTGCATTACGATAACGGGTGTCTGGCAGTACACACTATATTGTATGTGCATTACGATAACGAGTGTCTCCGCAGTACACACTATATTGTATGTGCAGTACGATAACGAGTGTCTGCGCAGTACACACTATATTGTATGTGCATTACGATAACGGGTGTCTGCGCAGTACACACTATATTGTATGTGCATTACGATAACCAGTGTCTGCGCAGTACACGCTATATTGTATGTGCATTAAGATAACGAATGTCTGCGCAGTACACACTATATTGTATGTGCATTACGATAACGAGTGTATGCGCAGTATACACTATATTGTATGTGCATTACGATAACGGGTGTCTGCGCAGTACACACTATATTGTATGTGCATTACGATAACGGGTGTCTGCGCAGTACACACTATATTGTATGTGCATTACGATAACTAGTGTCTGCGCAGTACACACTATATTGTATGTGCATTACGATAACAAGTGTATGCTCAGTACACGCTATATTGTATGTGCATTACGATAACGGGTGTCTGCGCAATACACGCTATATTGTATGTGCATTACGATAACGAGTTTCTGCGCAGTACACGCTATATTGTATGTGCATTACGATAACGAGTGTCTGCGCAGTACACATTATATTGTATGTGCATTACGATAACGAGTGTCTGCGCAGTACACACTATATTGTATGTGCATTAGGATAACGAGTGTCTGCGCAGTACACGCTATGTTGTATGTGCATTACGATAATGGGATTCTGCGCAGTACACACTATATTGTATGTGCATTAGATAACGAGTGTTGGGTTATATTGTATGTGCATTACGATAACGAATGTCTGCTCAGTACACACTATATTGTATGTGCATTAGGATAACGAGTGTCTGCGCAGCACACGCTATATTGTATGTGCATTACGATAATGGGTGTCTGCGCAGTACACACTATATTGTATGTGCATTACGATAACGAGTGTCTGCGCAGTACACACTATATTGTATGTGCATTACGATAACGAGTGTCTGCGCAGTACACACTATATTGTATGTGTATTACGATAACGAGTGTCTGCGCAGTACACGCTATATTGTATGTGCATTACGATAACGGGTGTCTGTGCAGTACACACTATATTGTATGTGCATTACGATAACGGGTGTCTGCGCAGTACACACTATCTTGTATGTGCATTACGATAACGAGTTTCTCCGCAGTACACACTATATTTTATGTGCATTACGATAACGAGTGGCTGGGCAGTACACACTATATTGTATGTGCATTACGATAACGGGTGTCTGCTCAGTACACGCTATATTGTATGTGCATTACGATAACGGGTGTCTGGCAGTACACACTATATTGTATGTGCATTACGATAACGAGTGTCTCCGCAGTACACACTATATTGTATGTGCATTACGATAACGAGTGTCTGCGCAGTACACGCTATATTGTATGTGCATTACGATAACGGGTGTCTGCGCAGTACACACTATATTGTATGTGCATTACGATAACGAGTGTCTCCGCAGTACACACTATATTGTATGTGCAGTACGATAACGAGTGTCTGCGCAGTACACACTATATTGTATGTGCATTACGATAACGGGTGTCTGCGCAGTACACACTATATTGTATGTGCATTACGATAACCAGTGTCTGCGCAGTACACGCTATATTGTATGTGCATTAAGATAACGAATGTCTGCGCAGTACACACTATATTGTATGTGCATTACGATAACGAGTGTATGCGCAGTATACACTATATTGTATGTGCATTACGATAACGGGTGTCTGCGCAGTACACACTATATTGTATGTGCATTACGATAACGGGTGTCTGCGCAGTACACACTATATTGTATGTGCATTACGATAACTAGTGTCTGCGCAGTACACACTATATTGTATGTGCATTACGATAACAAGTGTATGCGCAGTACACGCTATATTGTATGTGCATTACGATAACGGGTGTCTGCGCAATACACGCTATATTGTATGTGCATTACGATAACGAGTTTCTGCGCAGTACACGCTATATTGTATGTGCATTACGATAACGAGTGTCTGCGCAGTACACATTATATTGTATGTGCATTACGATAACGAGTGTCTGCGCAGTACACACTATATTGTATGTGCATTAGGATAACGAGTGTCTGCGCAGTACACGCTATGTTGTATGTGCATTACGATAATGGGATTCTGCGCAGTACACACTATATTGTATGTGCATTAGGATAACGAGTGTCTGCGCAGTACACACTATATTGTATGTGCATTACGATAACGAATGTCTGCTCAGTACACACTATATTGTATGTGCATTAGGATAACGAGTGTCTGCGCAGCACACGCTATATTGTATGTGCATTACGATAATGGGTGTCTGCGCAGTACACACTATATTGTATGTGCATTACGATAACGAGTGTCTGCGCAGTACACACTATATTGTATGTGCATTACGATAACGAGTGTCTGGGCAGTACACACTATATTGTATGTGCATTACGATAACGAGTGTCTGCGCAGTACACACTATATTGTATGTGCATTACGATAACGAGTGTCTGCGCAGTACACACTATATTGTATGTGCATTACGATAACGAGTGTCTGCGCAGTACACACTATATTGTATGTGCATTACGATAACGGGTGTCTGCGCAGTACACACTATATTGTATGTGCATTACGATAACGAGTGTCTGGCAGTACACACTATATTGTATGTGCATTACGATAACGAGTGTCTGCGCAGTACACACTATATTGTATGTGCATTACGATAACGAGTGTCTGCGCAGTACACACTATATTGTATGTGCATTACGATAACGAGTGTCTGCGCAGTACACGCTATATTGTATGTGCATTACGATAACGAGTGTCTGCGCAGTACACACTATATTGTATGTGCATTACGATAACGAGTGTCTGCGCAGTACACACTATATTGTATGTGCATTACGATAACGGGTGTCTGCGCAGTACACACTATATTGTATGTGCATTACGATAACGGGTGTCTACGCAGTACACACTATATTGTATGTGCATTACGATAACTAGTGTCTGCGCAGTACACACTATATTGTATGTGCATTACGATAACGAGTGTATGCGCAGTACACGCTATATTGTATGTGCATTACGATAACGAGTGTCTGCGCAGTACACGCTATATTGTATGTGCATTACGATAACGAGTGTCTGCGCAGTACACATTATATTGTATGTGCATTACGATAACGAGTGTCTGCGCAGTACACACTATATTGTATGTGCATTAGGATAACGAGTGTCTGCGCAGTACACGCTATGTTGTATGTGCATTACGATAATGGGTTTCTGCGCAGTACACACTATATTGTATGTGCATTACGATAACGAGTGTCTGCGCAGTACACACTATATTGTATGTGCATTACGATAACGAGTGTCTGCGCAGTACACACTATATTGTATGTGCATTACGATAACGAGTGTCTGCGCAGTACACGCTATATTGTATGTGCATTACGATAACGGGTGTCTGCGCAGTACACGCTATATTGTATGTGCATTACGATAACGAGTGTCTGCGCAGTACACACTATATTGTATGTGCATTACGATAACGAGTGTCTGCGCAGTACACACTATATTGTATGTGCATTACGATAACGAGTGTCTGCGCAGTACACATTATATTGTATGTGCATTACGATAACGAGTGTCTGCGCAGTACACACTATATTGTATGTGCATTACGATAACGGGTGTCTGCGTAGTACACACTATATTGTATGTGCATTACGATAACGAGTGTCTGCGCAGTACACACTATATTGTATGTGCATTACGATAACGAGTGTCTGCGCAGTACACGCTATTTTGTATGTGCATTACGATAAGCAGTGTATGCGCAGTCCACACTATATTGTATGTGCATTACGATAACGAGTGTCTGCGCAGTACACGCTATTTTGTATGTGCATTACGATAACGAGTGTATGCGCAGTACACACTATATTGTATGTGCATTACGATAACGAGTTTCTCCGCAGTACACACTATATTGTATGTGCATTACGATAACGAGTGGCTGGGCAGTACACACTATATTGTATGTGCATTACGATAACGGGTGTCTGCGCAGTACACGCTATATTGTATGTGCATTACGATAACGGGTGTCTGGCAGTACACACTATATGTATGTGCATTACGATAACGAGTGTCTCGCAGTACACACTATATTGTATGTGCATTACGATAACGAGTGTCTGCGCAGTACACGCTATATTGTATGTGCATTACGATAACGGTGTCTGGCAGTACACTATATTGTATGTGCATTACGATAACGAGTGTCTCGCAGTACACACTATATTGTATGTGCATTACGATAACGAGTGTCTGCGCAGTACACACTATATTGTATGTGCATTACGATAACGGGTGTCTGCGCAGTACACACTATATTGTATGTGCATTACGATAACGAGTGTCTGCGCAGTACACGCTATATTGTATGTGCATTAAGATAACGAATGTCTGCGCAGTACACACTATATTGTATGTGCATTACGATAACGAGTGTATGCGCAGTATACACTATATTGTATGTGCATTACGATAACGGGTGTCTGCGCAGTACACACTATATTGTATGTGCATTACGATAACGGGTGTCTGCGCAGTACACACTATATTGTATGTGCATTACGATAACTAGTGTCTGCGCAGTACACACTATATTGTATGTGCATTACGATAACAAGTGTATGCTCAGTACACGCTATATTGTATGTGCATTACGATAACGGGTGTCTGCGCAATACACGCTATATTGTATGTGCATTACGATAACGAGTTTCTGCGCAGTACACGCTATATTGTATGTGCATTACGATAACGAGTGTCTGCGCAGTACACATTATATTGTATGTGCATTACGATAACGAGTGTCTGCGCAGTACACACTATATTGTATGTGCATTAGGATAACGAGTGTCTGCGCAGTACACGCTATGTTGTATGTGCATTACGATAATGGGATTCTGCGCAGTACACACTATATTGTATGTGCATTAGGATAACGAGTGTCTGCGCAGTACACACTATATTGTATGTGCATTACGATAACGAATGTCTGCTCAGTACACACTATATTGTATGTGCATTAGGATAACGAGTGTCTGCGCAGCACACGCTATATTGTATGTGCATTACGATAATGGGTGTCTGCGCAGTACACACTATATTGTATGTGCATTACGATAACGAGTGTCTGCGCAGTACACACTATATTGTATGTGCATTACGATAACGAGTGTCTGCGCAGTACACACTATATTGTATGTGTATTACGATAACGAGTGTCTGAGCAGTACACGCTATATTGTATGTGCATTACGATAACGGGTGTCTGTGCAGTACACACTATATTGTATGTGCATTACGATAACGAATGTCTGCGTAGTACACACTATATTGTATGTGCATTACGATAACGAGTGTCTGCACAGTACACACTATATTGTGTGTGCATTACGATAACGAGTGTATGCGCAGTACACACTATATTGTATGTGCATTACCATAACGGGTGTCTGCGCAGTACACACTATATTGTATGTGCATTACGATAACGAGTGTCTGCGCAGTACACACTATATTGTATGTGCATTACGATAACGAGTGTCTGCGCAGTACACACTATATTGTATGTGCATTACGATAACGGGTGTCTGCGCAGTACACACTATATTGTATGTGCATTACGATAACGGGTGTCTGCGCAGTACACACTATATTGTATGTGCATTACGATAACGAGTGTCTGCGCAGTACACACTATATTGTATGTGCATTACGATAACGAGTGTCTGCGCAGTACACACTATATTGTATGTGCATTACGATAACGGGTGTCTGCGCAGTACACACTATATTGTATGTGCATTACGATAACGAGTGTCTGCAGTACACACTATATTGTATGTGCATTACGATAACGAGTGTCTGCGCAGTACACACTATATTGTATGTGCATTACGATAAGGTTGTCTGGGTTTTTGTTTGGTCAAGTGTATGCGCAGTACACGCTATATTGTATGTGCATTACGATAACGGGTGTCTGCGCAATACACGCTATATTGTATGTGCATTACGATAACGAGTGTCTGCGCAGTACACGCTATATTGTATGTGCATTACGATAACGAGTGTCTGCGCAGTACTCATTATATTGTATGTGCATTACGATAACGAGTGTCTGCGCAGTACACATTATATTGTATGTGCATTACGATAACGAGTGTCTGCGCAGTACACACTATATTGTATGTGCATTACGATAACGGGTGTCTGCGCAGTACACACTATATTGTATGTGCATTACGATAACGAGTGTCTGCGCAGTACACGCTATATTGTATGTGCATTACGATAACGGGTGTCTGCGCAGTACACACTATATTGTATGTGCATTACGATAACGAGTGTCTGCGCAGTACACACTATATTGTATGTGCATTACGATAACGAGTGTCTGCGCAGTACACACTATATTGTATGTGCATTACGATAACGAGTGTCTGCGCAGTACACACTATATTGTATGTGCATTACGATAACGGGTGTCTGCGCAGTACACACTATATTGTATGTGCATTACGATAACGAGTGTCTGCGCAGTACACACTATATTGTATGTGCATTACGATAACGAGTGTCTGCGCAGTACACACTATATTGTATGTGCATTACGATAACGAGTGTCTGCGCAGTACACGCTATATTGTATGTGCATTACGATAACGGGTGTCTGCGCAGTACACACTATATTGTATGTGCATTACGATAACGAGTGTCTGCGCAGTACACACTATATTGTATGTGCATTACGATAACGAGTGTCTGCGCAGTACACACTATATTGTATGTGCATTACGATAACGAGTGTCTGCGCAGTACACATTATATTGTATGTGCATTACGATAACGAGTGTCTGCGCAGTACACACTATATTGTATGTGCATTACGATAACAAGTGTATGCGCAGTACACGCTATATTGTATGTGCATTACGATAACGGTGTCTGCGCAGTACACGCTATATTGTATGTGCATTACGATAACGAGTTTCTGCGCAGTACACGCTATATTGTATGTGCATTACGATAACGAGTGTCTGCGCAGTACATATTATATTGTATGTGCATTACGATAACGAGTGTCTGCGCAGTACACACTATATTGTATGTGCATTAGGATAACGAGTGTCTGCGCAGTACACGCTATGTTGTATGTGCATTACGATAATGGGATTCTGCGCAGTACACACTATATTGTATGTGCATTAGGATAACGAGTGTCTGCGCAGTACACACTATATTGTATGTGCATTACGATAACGAATGTCTGCTCAGTACACACTATATTGTATGTGCATTAGGACAACGAGTGTCTGCGCAGCACACGCTATATTGTATGTGCATTACGATAATGGGTGTCTGCGCAGTACACACTATATTGTATGTGCATTAGGATAACGAGTGTCTGCGCAGTACACACTATATTGTATGTGCATTACGATAACGAGTGTCTGCGCAGTACACACTATAGTGTATGTGTATTACGATAACGAGTGTATGCGCAGTACACGCTATATTGTATGTGCATTACGATAACGGGTGTATGTGCAGTACACACTATATTGTATGTGCATTACGATAACGAATGTCTGCGTAGTACACACTATATTGTATGTGCATTACGATAACGAGTGTATGCGCAGTACACACTATATTGTATGTGCATTACCATAATGGGTGTCTGCGCAGTACACACTATATTGTATGTGCATTACGATAACGAGTGGCTGGGCAGTACACACTATATTGTATGTGCATTACGATAACGGGTGTCTGCGCAGTACACACTATATTGTATGTGCATTACGATAACGGGTGTCTGCGCAGTACACGCTATATTGTATGTGCATTACGATAACGGGTGTCTGGCAGTACACACTATATTGTATGTGCATTACGATAACGAGTGTCTCCGCAGTACACACTATATTGTATGTGCATTACGATAACGGGTGTCTGCGCAGTACACACTATATTGTATGTGCATTACGATAACTAGTGTCTGCGCAGTACACACTATATTGTATGTGCATTACGATAACAAGTGTATGCGCAGTACACGCTATATTGTATGTGCATTACGATAACGGGTGTCTGCGCAATACACGCTATATTGTATGTGCATTACGATAACGAGTGTCTGCGCAGTACACGCTATATTGTATGTGCATTACGATAACGAGTGTCTGCGCAGTACTCATTATATTGTATGTGCATTACGATAACGAGTGTCTGCGCAGTACACATTATATTGTATGTGCATTACGATAACGAGTGTCTGCGCAGTACACACTATATTGTATGTGCATTACGATAACGGGTGTCTGCGTAGTACACACTATATTGTATGTGCATTACGATAACGAGTGTCTGCGCAGTACACACTATATTGTATGTGCATTACGATAACTAGTGTCTGCGCAGTACACGCTATATTGTATGTGCATTACGATAACTAGTGTCTGCGCAGTACACACTATATGGTATGTTCATTACGATAACGAATGTCTGCGCAGTACACGTTATATTGTATGTGCATTACGATAACGAGTGTCTGCGCAGTACACACTATATTGTATGTGCATTAGGATAACGAGTGTCTGCGCAGTACACGCTATATTGTATGTGCATTACGATAATGGGTGTCTGCGCAGTACACACTATATTGTATGTGCATTAGGATAACGAGTGTCTGCGCAGTACACGCTATATTGTATGTGCATTACGATAATGGGTGTCTGCGCAGTACACACTATATTGTATGTGCATTAGGATAACGAGTGTCTGCGCAGTACACGCTATATTGTATGTGCATTACGATAATGGGTGTCTGCGCAGTACACACTATATTGTATGTGCATTAGGATAACGAGTGTCTGCGCAGTACACGCTATATTGTATGTGCATTACGATAATGGGTGTCTGCGCAGTACACACTATATTGTATGTGCATTACGATAACTAGTGTCTGCGCAGTACACACTATATTGTATGTGCATTACGATAACAAGTGTATGCTCAGTACACGCTATATTGTATGTGCATTACGATAACGGGTGTCTGCGCAATACACGCTATATTGTATGTGCATTACGATAACGAGTTTCTGCGCAGTACACGCTATATTGTATGTGCATTACGATAACGAATGTCTGCGTAGTACACACTATATTGTATGTGCATTACGATAACGAGTGTCTGCGCAGTACACACTATATTGTGTGTGCATTACGATAACGAGTGTATGCGCAGTACACACTATATTGTATGTGCATTACCATAACGGGTGTCTGCGCAGTACACACTATATTGTATGTGCATTACGATAACGAGTGTCTGCGCAGTACACACTATATTGTATGTGCATTACGATAACGGTGTCTGCGCAGTACACGCTATATTGTATGTGCATTACGATAACGGTGTCTGGCAGTACACACTATATTTTATGTGCATTACGATAACGAGTGTCTGCGCAGTACACACTATATTGTATGTGCATTACGATAACGAGTGTCTGCGCAGTACACGCTATATTGTATGTGCATTACGATAACGGGTGTCTGCGCAGTACACACTATATTGTATGTGCATTACGATAACGAGTGTCTGCGCAGTACACGCTATATTGTATGTGCATTACGATAACGGGTGTCTGCGCAGTACACACTATATTGTATGTGCATTACGATAACGAGTGTCTGCGCAGTACACACTATATTGTATGTGCATTACGATAACGAGTGTCTGCGCAGTACACACTATATTGTATGTGCATTACGATAACGAGTGTCTGCGCAGTACACGCTATATTGTATGTGCATTACGATAATGGGTGTCTGCGCAGTACACACTATATTGTATGTGCATTACGATAACGAGTGTCTGCGCAGTACACACTATATTGTATGTGCATTACGATAACGGGTGTCTGCGCAGTACACACTATATTGTATGTGCATTACGATAACGGGTGTCTGCGCAGTACACACTATATTGTATGTGCATTACGATAACGAGTGTCTGCGCAGTACACACTATATTGTATGTGCATTACGATAACGGGTGTCTGCGCAGTACACACTATATTGTATGTGCATTACGATAACGAGTTTCTGCGCAGTACACACTATATTGTATGTGCATTACGATAACGAGTGTCTGCGCAGTACACACTATATTGTATGTGCATTACGATAACGGGTGTCTGCGCAGTACACGCTATATTGTATGTGCATTACGATAACTGGTGTCTGGCAGTACACACTATATTGTATGTGCATTACGATAACGAGTGTCTCCGCAGTACACACTATATTGTATGTGCATTACGATAACGAGTGTCTGCGCAGTACACGCTATATTGTATGTGCATTACGATAACGGGTGTCTGCGCAGTACACACTATATTGTATGTGCATTACGATAACGAGTGTCTGCGCAGTACACACTATATTGTATGTGCATTACGATAACGAGTGTCTGCGCAGTACACACTATATTGTATGTGCATTACGATAACGGTGTCTGCGCAGTACACATTATATTGTATGTG
Organism: Archivesica marissinica; assembly: GCA_014843695.1. NCBI lineage: Eukaryota > Metazoa > Mollusca > Bivalvia > Venerida > Vesicomyidae > Archivesica > Archivesica marissinica. The sequence continues at coordinate 37,488,621 of CM026401.1, forward strand.
CATTACGATAACGAGTGTCTGCGCAGTACACACTATATTGTATGTGCATTACGATAACGGGTGTCTGCGTAGTACACACTATATTGTATGTGCATTACGATAACGAGTGTCTGCGCAGTACACACTATATTGTATGTGCATTACGATAACGAGTGTCTGCGCAGTACACGCTATATTGTATGTGCATTACGATAACTAGTGTCTGCGCAGTACACACTATATTGTATGTGCATTACGATAACGAATGTCTGGCAGTACACGCTATATTGTATGTGCATTACGATAACGAGTGTCTGCGCAGTACACACTATATTGTATGTGCATTACGATAACGAGTGTCTGCGCAGTACACGCTATATTGTATGTGCATTACGATAATGGGTGTCTGCGCAGTACACACTATATTGTATGTGCATTACGATAACGAGTGTCTGCGCAGTACACACTATATTGTATGTGCATTACGATAACGGTGTCTGCGCAGTACACACTATATTGTATGTGCATTAGGATAACGAGTGTCTGCGCAGTACACACTATATTGTATGTGCATTACGATAACGAGTGTCTGCGCAGTACACACTATATTGTATGTGCATTAGGATAACGAGTGTCTGCGCAGTACACGCTATATTGTATGTGCATTACGATAATGGTGTCTGGCAGTACACACTATATTGTATGTGCATTACGATAACGAGTGTCTGCGCAGTACACACTATATTGTATGTGCATTACGATAACGAGTGTCTGCGCAGTACACACTATATTGTATGTGTATTACGATAACGAGTGTCTGCGCAGTACACGCTATATTGTATGTGCATTACGATAACGGGTTCTGGGCAGTACACACTATATTGTATGTGCATTACGATAACGAATGTCTGCGCAGTACACACTATATTGTATGTGCATTACGATAACGAGTGTCTGCGCAGTACACACTATATTGTATGTGCATTACGATAACGAGTGTCTGCGCAGTACACACTATATTGTATGTGCATTACGATAACGAGTGTCTGCGCAGTACACACTATATTGTATGTGCATTACGATAACGAGTGTCTGCGCAGTACACACTATATTGTATGTGCATTACGATAACGGGTGTCTGCGCAGTACACGCTATATTGTATGTGCATTACGATAACGGGTGTCTGGCAGTACACACTATATTTTATGTGCATTACGATAACGAGTGTCTGCGCAGTACACACTATATTGTATGTGCATTAGGATAACGAGTGTCTGCGCAGTACACGCTATATTGTATGTGCATTACGATAATGGGTGTCTGCGCAGTACACACTATATTGTATGTGCATTACGATAACGAGTGTCTGCGCAGTACACGCTATATTGTATGTGCATTACGATAATGGGTGTCTGCGCAGTACACACTATATTGTATGTGCATTAGGATAACGAGTGTCTGCGCAGTACACACTATATTGTATGTGCATTACGATAACGAATGTCTGCGCAGTACACACTATATTGTATGTGCATTAGGATAACGAGTGTCTGCGCAGTACACGCTATATTGTATGTGCATTACGATAATGGGTGTCTGCGCAGTACACACTATATTGTATGTGCATTACGATAACGAGTGTCTGCGCAGTACACACTATATTGTATGTGCATTACGATAACGAATGTCTGCTCAGTACACACTATATTGTATGTGCATTAGGATAACGAGTGTCTGCGCAGCACACGCTATATTGTATGTGCATTACGATAATGGGTGTCTGCGCAGTACACACTATATTGTATGTGCATTACGATAACGAGTGTCTGCGCAGTACACACTATATTGTATGTGCATTACGATAACGAGTGTCTGCGCAGTACACACTATATTTTATGTGCATTACGATAACGAGTGGCTGGGCAGTACACACTATATTGTATGTGCATTACGATAACGGGTGTCTGCGCAGTACACGCTATATTGTATGTGCATTACGATAACTGGTTTCTGGCAGTACACACTATATTGTATGTGCATTACGATAACGAGTGTCTCCGCAGTACACACTATATTGTATGTGCATTACGATAACGAGTGTCTGCGCAGTACACGCTATATTGTATGTGCATTACGATAACGGGTGTCTGGCAGTACACACTATATTGTATGTGCATTACGATAACGAGTGTCTCCGCAGTACACACTATATTGTATGTGCAGTACGATAACGAGTGTCTGCGCAGTACACACTATATTGTATGTGCATTACGATAACGGGTGTCTGCGCAGTACACACTATATTGTATGTGCATTACGATAACATGTCTGCGCAGTACACGCTAATTGTATGTGCATTAGATAACGAATGTCTGCGCAGTACACACTATATTGTATGTGCATTACGATAACGAGTGTATGCGCAGTACACGCTATATTGTATGTGCATTACGATAACGGGTGTCTGCGCAGTACACACTATATTGTATGTGCATTACGATAACGGGTGTCTGCGCAGTACACACTATATTGTATGTGCATTACGATAACTAGTGTCTGCGCTGTACACACTATATTGTATGTGCATTTCGATAACAAGTATATGCTCAGTACACGCTATATTGTATGTGCATTACGATAACTGGTGTCTGCGCAATACACGCCATATTGCATGTGCATTACGATATCGAGTTTCTGCGCAGTACACGCTATATTGTATGTACATTACGATAACGAGTGTCTGCGCAGTACACATTATATTGTATGTGCATTACGATAACGAGTGTCTGCGCAGTACACACTATATTGTATGTGCATTAGGATAACGAGTGTCTGCGCAGTACACGCTATGTTGTATGTGCATTACGATAATGGGATTCTGCGCAGTACACACTATATTGTATGTGCATTAGGATAACGAGTGTCTGCGCAGTACACACTATATTGTATGTGCATTACGATAACGAGTGTCTGCGCAGCACACGCTATATTGTATGTGCATTACGATAATGGGTGTCTGCGCAGTACACACTATATTGTATGTGCATTACGATAACGAGTGTCTGCGCAGTACACACTATATTGTATGTGCATTACGATAACGAGTGTCTGCGCAGTACACACTATATTGTATGTGTATTACGATAACGAGTGTCTGCGCAGTACACGCTATATTGTATGTGCATTACGATAACGGGTGTCTGTGCAGTACACACTATATTGTATGTGCATTACGATAACGGGTGTCTGCGCAGTACACACTATATTGTATGTGCATTACGATAACGAGTTTCTCCGCAGTACACACTATATTTTATGTGCATTACGATAACGAGTGGCTGGGCAGTACACACTATATTGTATGTGCATTACGATAACGAGTGTCTGCGCAGTACACACTATATTGTATGTGCATTACGATAACGGGTGTCTGCGCAGTACACGCTATATTGTATGTGCATTACGATAACGAGTGTCTGCGCAGTACACACTATATTGTATGTGCATTACGATAACGAGTGTCTGCGCAGTACACGCTATATTGTATGTGCATTACGATAATGGGTGTCTGCGCAGTACACACTATATTGTATGTGCATTAGGATAACGAGTGTCTGCGCAGTACACGCTATATTGTATGTGCATTACGATAACGGGTGTCTGCGCAGTACACATTATATTGTATGTGCATTACGATAACGAGTGTCTGCGCAGTACACACTATATTGTATGTGCATTACGATAACGAGTGTCTGCGCAGTACACACTATATTGTATGTGCATTAGATAACGAGTGTCTGCGCAGTACACGCTATATTGTATGTGCATTACGATAATGGGTGTCTGCGCAGTACACACTATATTGTATGTGCATTACGATAACGAGTGTCTGCGCAGTACACACTATATTGTATGTGCATTACGATAACGAGTGTCTGCGCAGTACACACTATATTGTATGTGTATTACGATAACGAGTGTCTGCGCAGTACACGCTATATTGTATGTGCATTACGATAACGGGTTTCTGCGCAGTACACACTATATTGTATGTGCATTACGATAACAATGTCTGCGTAGTACACACTATATTGTATGTGCATTACGATAACGAGTGTCTGCGCAGTACACACTATATTGTGTGTGCATTACGATAACGAGTGTATGCGCAGTACACACTATATTGTATGTGCATTACCATAACGGGTGTCTGCGCAGTACACACTATATTGTATGTGCATTACGATAACGAGTGTCTGCGCAGTACACACTATATTGTATGTGCATTACGATAACGGGTGTCTGCGCAGTACACGCTATATTGTATGTGCATTACGATAACGGGTGTCTGGCAGTACACACTATATTTTATGTGCATTACGATAACGAGTGTCTGCGCAGTACACACTATATTGTATGTGCATTAGGATAACGAGTGTCTGCGCAGTACACGCTATATTGTATGTGCATTACGATAATGGGTGTCTGCGCAGTACACACTATATTGTATGTGCATTACGATAACGAGTGTCTGCGCAGTACACGCTATATTGTATGTGCATTACGATAACGGGTGTCTGCGCAGTACACACTATATTGTATGTGCATTACGATAACGAGTTTCTCCGCAGTACACACTATATTTTATGTGCATTACGATAACTAGTGGCTGGGCAGTACACACTATATTGTATGTGCATTACGATAACGGGTGGCTGCGCAGTACACACTATATTGTATGTGCATTACGATAACGAGTTTCTCCGCAGTACACACTATATTTTATGTGCATTACGATAACTAGTGGCTGGGCAGTACACACTATATTGTATGTGCATTACGATAACGGGTGGCTGCGCAGTACACACTATATTGTATGTGCATTACGATAACGAGTTTCTCCGCAGTACACACTATATTTTATGTGCATTACGATAACTAGTGGCTGGGCAGTACACACTATATTGTATGTGCATTACGATAACGGGTGTCTGCGCAGTACACGCTATATTGTATGTGCATTACGATAACTGGTGTCTGGCAGTACAAACTATATTGTATGTGCATTACGATAACGAGTGTCTCCGCAGTACACACTATATTGTACGTGCATTACGATAACGAGTGTCTGCGCAGTACACGCTATATTGTATGTGCATTACGATAACGGGTGTCTGGCAGTACACACTATATTGTATGTGCATTACGATAACGAGTGTCTCCGCAGTACACACTATATTGTATGTGCAGTACGATAACGAGTGTCTGCGCAGTACACACTATATTGTATGTGCATTACGATAACGGGTGTCTGCGCAGTACACACTATATTGTATGTGCATTACGATAACCAGTGTCTGCGCAGTACACGCTTAATTGTATGTGCATTAAGATAACGAATGTCTGCGCAGTACACACTATATTGTATGTGCATTACGATAACGAGTGTATGCGCAGTATACACTATATTGTATGTGCATTACGATAACGGGTGTCTGCGCAGTACACACTATATTGTATGTGCATTACGATAACGGGATTCTGCGCAGTACACACTATATTGTATGTGCATTACGATAACTAGTGTCTGCGCAGTACACACTATATTGTATGTGCATTACGATAACAAGTGTATGCTCAGTACACGCTATGTTGTATGTGCATTACGATAACGGGTGTCTGCGCAATACACGCTATATTGTATGTGCATTACGATAACGAGTTTCTGCGCAGTACACGCTATATTGTATGTGCATTACGATAACGAGTGTCTGCGCAGTACACATTATATTGTATGTGCATTACGATAAC
>CM026401.1:37495411-37530517 GCA_014843695.1 Archivesica marissinica
GTCAGTGGTAGGGTGCGGACTTACTGTCGATGTACCATGTCAGTGGTAGGGTGCGGACTTACTGTGAAGTTGCATGCCAGTGGTAGGGTGCGGACTTACTGTCGATGTACCATGTCAGTGGTAGGGTGGGGACTTACTGTCGATGTACCATGTCAGTGGTAGGGTGCGGACTTACTGTCGATGTACCATGTCGGTGGTAGGGTGGGGACTTACTGTCGATGTACCATGTCAGTGGTAGGGTGCGGACTTACGTCGATTACCATGTCGTGGACACACACACACTTACTGCGAGTACATGTCGGGTAGGGTGCGGACTTACTGTCGATGTACCAGTCAGTGGTAGGGTGCGGACTTACTGTCGATGTACCATGTCAGTGGTAGGGTGCGGACTTACTGTCGATGTACCTCAGTGGTAGGGTGCGGACTTACTGTCGATGTACCATGTCAGTGGTAGGGTGCGGACTTACTGTCGATGTACCATGTCAGTGGTAGGGTGCGGACTTACTGTGAAGTTGCATGCCAGTGGTAGGGTGCGGACTTACTGTCGATGTACCATGTCAGTGGTAGGGTGCGGACTTACTGTCGATGTACCATGTCAGTGGTAGGGTGCGGACTTACTGTCGATGTACCATGTCGGTGGTAGGGTGGGGACTTACTGTCGATGTACCAGGTCAGTGGTAGGGTGCGGACTTACTGTCGATGTACCATGTCAGTGGTAGGGTGCGGACTTACTGTCGATGTACCATGTCAGTGGTAGGGTGCGGACTTACTGTGAAGTTGCATGCCAGTGGTAGGGTGCGGACTTACTGTCGATGTACCATGTCAGTGGTAGGGTGCGGACTTACTGTGATGTACCATGCCAGTGGTAGGGTGCGGACTTACTGTCGATGTACCATGTCAGTGGTAGGGTGCGGACTTACTGTCGATGTACCATGTCAGTGGTAGGGTGCGGACTTACTGTCGATGTACCATGTCAGTGGTAGGGTGCGGACTTACTGTCGATGTACCATGTCAGTGGTAGGGTGCGGACTTACTGTGAAGTTGCATGCCAGTGGTAGGGTGGGGACTTACTGTCGATGTACCATGTCGGTGGTAGGGTGCGGACTTACTGTCGATGTACCATGTCAGTGGTAGGGTGCGGACTTACTGTCGATGTACCATGTCGGTGGTAGGGTGCGGACTTACTGTCGATGTACCATGTCAGTGGTAGGGTGCGGACTTACTGTCGATGTACCATGTCAGTGGTAGGGTGCGGACTTACTGTCAAGTTGCATGCCAGTGGTAGGGTGCGGACTTACTGTCAAGTTGCATGCCAGTGGTAGGGTGCGGACTTACTGTCAAGTTGCATGCCAGTGGTAGGGTGCGGACTTACTGTCAAGTTGCATGCCAGTGGTAGGGTGCGGACTTACTGTCAAATTGCATGTCAGTGGTAGGGTGCGGACTTACTGTCAAGTTGCATGCCAGTGGTAGGGTGCGGACCTACTTTCAAGTTGCATGTCAGTGGTAGGGTGCGGACTTACTGTGAAGTTGCAGGGTATACATGCAAAGTTTCAAAGCAATACCTATGTTGGATTTTTTAGTTTATTTGGACGCATACATAATTTCTGAGGATATTTTGGGTCATTATTCAACTTTAATTTCAATCTTGGGGGTGGAATTTGTTAGGTGGGCAGGGAGCAATCCCTAGAATCAGTAAGCATGTTATTAAAGCATTACATCTGACGGTTATTTAGTTATATGCATATATGCAATTATTGACAGTGCCGTCACCACAACCACCGCCGGACGCATTCCATACTTGGTTAGAGAAGTAGGCGGTCCACGGACTTATGCCGATATTTGGTTAGAGTAGTAGGCAATGGTACGCGGACTCATGTCGATATGGTACTAGGTTGTTCTAGGCAATGTTCCGCGAATTCATATTGATATGCGTTAGCATAGTAGGCAATGGTCCACGGATTCATATTGATATGTGTTAACATAGTAGGCAATGGTCCGCGGATTCATATTGATATGTGTTAGCATAGTAGGCAATGGTCCGCGGATTCATATTGATATGTGTTAGCATAGTAGGCAATGGTCCGCGGATTCATATTGATATGTGTTAGCATAGTAGGCAAGGGTCCGCGGATTCGTGTGGATATTTAAACAACCCACATGTTAGGGTAGTAGGCAAGGGTCCGCGGACTCGTGTGGATAGTTGCCCCCCCCCCCCCCCCCCTAGTACATTACACATCATAATGGTGCGTATTGGTCCTGTTTACATAATTGAGTAAAACAAAATAACTATTATATGATCTGGATTAATTATTATAAATAAATTATTAAATTAAATAAATACCCCAAAAAATGAATAAAAATGTAATACAAGTACACTGTACCTAATTGGTATAGTCTTACCATTTAGATTAAACTGAGCACGGCTGCTATGGGTTAATATTCCAATACATGCTATTAAAGTAATCCCGTAGTTATACATTATAATACAGTATATACACATAAGACAATTAATAAAAATTATTAAATTAAAAATGACACTGAATACAAAAATATGCACAGCCGATACCAACTCGACTTTGACTAATATGATGCACCGCGATGGTCACATGATTACCATAGTATATAGCGCTAAGTATTTCGAACATCATTTAGGATCGGCTGACTGGTTTACCGTCTGTGTACATGTATGACATATTGGTAGATCAAACAGCGCATGTCTCTGTAGTATTATCTATTTTAATACCCGCGGTTGATTAGGGGCGCTGCGTGGCTTATAAGAAGCATGTTTTGGTTGTCGTACACTCCTTAAAGGCTCTATATACATTCTTCTTTCTTCAGGTGAAAAAATAATACTATAATTCATATGCAATTATTTTTTTATTATTTATCGTCGCTACCGGTTGCCAATTTGAGCGACGGACAGTTTACCTAACAACACCTTCCGTGGGCAGGATCCAGCGGTTAACCAGTACTTGGTGCACCAATCTCAGTAAGAAACTGCCAACTTTTTCATATAAAGAGACACGGTCGGCTCGAACCCGTGACCATCAGTGATGATACGTTAGTGGTATGCAAGTCATGCAGCGACCTTAACCATTCGACAACGGAAGCGGTCCATATGCAAATTTATCCTAGTGTTAACTTTAGTAAATCACCATTTACAGCATGACTTTCTTAATTAATAAACATAAAGGGAGGTAATTTACAAATGTTAATTTCACAACAACAGGTTCGTTTGTGGGCGTATGTTCCAAATTCTACTTTTTACCGTAATAATTTATTATTGAAAAATGAAAATATAAGACTGATAATAATCACAATATCTAATCATCCGCTTCTTACACTATCTCATTGTGTAGCACATTCTAATTAAACGCATATTTGGCATTACTATCATCAACTATAATTGTATAGAGGGCAACGCTCCCCCGTCTGACACTAATAACATTAGCAGTCTTTCAGATAGGTCGTTAAACCGAGGTCTCGTGTCGGTGCTTTACACCGTGCACGTAAAAGAACCAGAGGAGATTCTGGAATGGGTCTCTGTCTGTATCATTAACTATCCTCCAACATCTAAAATAACTAATCTCTTCAGGAGGCGTCGCTCATATGGACAACCGGTAGCAACGATAAATAAACGTAAAAACACACACACGATACAATAAAACATATAAACTATGAAACACTAAGATACAACTAAACAAGAACATAGATTGAACCAACTGCAACTCCTCTTCAGAGAGTTCAACCGATTTTTAAGTTTTGTTGTGTAGATAACTGTTGTACGGTGTACTAATCCAAACCCGGCAGAGTGGAGCAGAGGTATGCACTAAATACACGTACTAATCCAGACCCGGCAGAGTAGTGCAGGGGTATGCACTAAATGCACGTACTAATCCAGACCCGGCAGAGTGGAGCAGGGGTATGCACTAAATACACGTACTAATCCAGACCCGGCAGAGTAGTGCAGGGGTATGCACTAAATGCACGTACTAATCCAGACCCGGCAGAGTGGAGCATGGGTATGCACTAAATACACGTACTAATCCAGACCCGGCAGAGTAGAGCAGGGGTATGCACTAAATGCACGTACTAATCCAGACCCGGCAGAGTGGAGCATGGGTATGCACTAAATACACGTACTAATCCAGACCCGGCAGAGTAGAGCAGTGGTATGCACTAAATACACGTACTAATCCAGACCCGGCAGAGTGGAGCATGGGTATGCACTAAATACACTTACTAATCCAAACCAGGCAGAGTAGTGCAGGGGTATGCACTAAATACACGTACTAATCCAAACCAGGCAGGGTGGAGCAGGGGTATGCACTAAATGCACGTACTAATCCAAACCAGGCAGAGTAGTGCAGGGGTATGCACTAAATACACGTACTAATCCAGACCCGGCAGAGTAGAGCAGGGGTATGCACTAAATACACGTACTAATCCAGACCCGGCAGAGTGGAGCAGGGGTATGCACTAAATACACGTACTAATCCAGACCCGGCAGAGTGGAGCAGGGGTATGCACTAAATACACGTACTAATCCAGACCCGGCAGAGTGGAGCAGGGGTATGCACTAAATAGACTTACTAATCCAGACCCGGCAGAGTGGAGCAGGGGTATGCACTAAATAGACTTACTAATCCAGACCCGGCAGAGTGGAGCAGGGGTATGCACTAAATAGACTTACTAATCCAGACCAGGCAGAGTGGAGCAGGGGTATGCACTAAATACACGTCCTAATCCAGACCCGGCAGAGTGGAACAGGGGTATGCACTAAATACACGTACTAATCCAGACCCGGCAGAGTGGAGCAGGGGTATGCACTAAATACACGTACTAATCCAGACCCGGCAGAGTGGAGCAGGGGTATGCACTAAATACACTTACTAATCCAGACCCGGCAGAGTGGAGCAGGGGTATGCACTAAATAGACTTACTAATCCAGACCCGGCAGAGTGGAGCAGGGGTATGCACTAAATAGACTTACTAATCCAGACCCGGCAGAGTGGAGCAGGGGTATGCACTAAATATACTTACTAATCCAGACCCGGCAGAGTGGAGCAGGGGTATGCACTAAATAGACTTACTAATCCAGACCCGGCAGAGTGGAGCAGGGGTATGCACTAAATAGACTTACTAATCCAGACCCGGCAGAGTGGGGCAGGGGTATGCACTAAATAGACTTACTAATCCAGACCCGGCAGAGTGGAGCAGGGGTATGCACTAAATGCACGTACTAATCCAGACCCGGCAGAGTAGTGCAGGGGTATGCACTAAATACACTTACTAATCCAAACCCGGCAGAGTGGAGCAGGGGTATGCACTAAATGCACTTACTAATCCAAACCCTGTGGAGTGGAGCAGTGGTATGCGTATCCTAAATGCGCTTATTAATCCAGACCCGGGGGAGTGGAGCAGTGGTATGCGTATCCTAAATGCGCTTATTAATCCAGACCCGGTGGAGTGGAGCAGTGGTATGCGTATCCTAAATGCATTTATTAATCCAGACCCGGTGGAGTGGAGCAGTGGTATGCGTATCCTAATTGCGCTTATTAATCCAGACCCGGTGGAGTGGAGCAGTGGTATGCGTATCCTAAATGCGCTTATTAATCCAGACCCTGTGGAGTGGAGCAGTGGTATGCGTATCCTAATTGCGCTTATTAATCCAGACCCTGTGGAGTGGAACAGTGGTATGCGTATCCTAAGTGCGCTTATTAATCCAGACCCGGTGGAGTGGAGCATGGGTATGCGTATCCTAAATGCGCTTATTAATCCAGACCCGGTGGAGTGGAGCAGTGGTATGCGTATCCTAAATGCGCTTATTAATCCAGACCCTATGAAGTGGAGCAGTGGTATGCGTATCCTAAATGCGCTTATTAATCCAGACCCTATGGAGTGGAGCAGTGGTATGCGTATCCTAAATACACCTATTAATCCAGACCCGGTGGAGTGGAGCATGGGTATGCGTATCCTAAATGCACTTATTAATCCAGACCCTATGGAGTGGAGCAGTGGTATGCGTATCCTAAATGCGCTTATTAATCCAGACCCGGTGGAGTGGAGCAGTGGTATGCGTATCCTAAGTGCGCTTATTAATCCAGACCCGGTGGAGTGGAGCAGTGGTATGCGTATCCTAAGTGCGCTTATTAATCCAGACCCGGTGGAGTGGAGCAGTGGTATGCGTATCCTAAGTGCGCTTATTAATCCAGACCCGGTGGAGTGGAGCAGTGGTATGCGTATCCTAAGTGCGCTTATTAATCCAGACCCGGTGGAGTGGAGCAGTGGTATGCGTATCCTAAGTGCGCTTATTAATCCAGACCCGGTGGAGTGGAACAGTGGTATGCGTATCCTAAATGCGTTTATTAATCCAGACCCGGTGGAGTGGAGCACTGTTATGCGTATCCTAAATGCGTTTATTAATCCATACCCGGGGGAGTGGAGCAGTGGTATGCGTATCCTAAATACACTTATTAATCCAGACCCTGCGGAGTGGAGCAGTGGTATGCGTATCCTAAATACACTTATTAATCCAGACCCTAAGGAGTGGAGCAGTGGTATGCGTATCCTAAATACACTTATTAATCCAGACCCTGTGGAGTGGAGCAGTGGTATGCGTATCCTAAATGCGCTTATTAATCCAGACCCGGTGGAGTGGAGCAGTGGTATGCGTATCCTAAATGTGCTTATTAATCCAGACCCGGTGGAGTGGAGCAGTGGTATGCGTATCCTAAATACACCTATTAATCCAGACCCTGCTGAGTGGAGCAGTGGTATGCGTATCCTAAGTGCGCTTATTAATCCAGACCCGGTGGAGTGGAGCAGTGGTATGCGTATCCTAAGTGCGCTTATTAATCCAGACCCGGTGGATTGGAGCAGTGGTATGCGTATCCTAAATGTGCTTATTAATCCAGACCCTATGGAGTGGAGCAGTGGTATGCGTATCCTAAATACGCTTATTAATCCAGACCCTATGGAGTGGAGCAGTGGTATGCGTATCCTAAATACACCTATTAATCCAGACCCTGCTGAGTGGAGCAGTGGTATGCGTATCCTAAGTGCGCTTATTAATCCAGACCCGGTGGAGTGGAGCAGTGGTATGCGTATCCTAAGTGCGCTTATTAATCCAGACCCCGTGGAGTGGAGCAGTGGTATGCGTATCCTAAATGCGTTTATTAATCCAGACCCGGGGGAGTGGAGCAGTGGTATGCGTATCCTAAATACACTTATTAATCCAGACCCGGTGGAGTGGAGCAGTGGTATGCGTATCCTAAATGCGTTTATTAATCCAGACCCGGTGGAGTGGAGCAGTGGTATGCGTATCCTAAATACGCTTATTAATCCAGACCCTATGGAGTGGAGCAGTGGTATGCGTATCCTAAATACACTTATTAATCCAGACCCTGCGGAGTGGAGCAGTGGTATGTGTATCCTAAATGTGCTTATTAATCCAGACCCGGTGGAGTGGAGCAGTGGTATGCGTATCCTAAATGTGCTTATTAATCCAGACCCGGGGGAGTGGAGCAGTGGTATGCGTATCCTAAATACACTTATTAATCCAGACCCGGTGGAGTGGAGCAGTGGTATGCGTATCCTAAATGCGCTTATTAATCCAGACCCGGTGGAGTGGAGCAGTGGTATGCGTATCCTAAGCGCGCTTATTAATCCAGACCATGTGGAGTGGAGCATGGGTATGCGTCCCCTAAATACACTTATTAATCCAGACCCTGCGGAGTGGAGCATGGGTATGCGTATCCTAATTGCGCTTATTAATCCAGACCCTGTGGAGTGGAGCATGGGTATGCGTATCCTAAATGAGCTTATTAATCCAGACCATGTGGAGTGGAGCATGGGTATGCGTATCCTAAATGCGCTTATTAATTCAGACCCTGTGGAGTGGAGCATGGGTATGTGTAGCATAAATGCACTAAGTAATCCAGACCCTGCGGAGTGGAGCATGGGTATGCGTATCCTAAATGCGCTTATTAATCCAGACCATGTGGAGTGGAGCATGGGTATGCGTAGCATAAATATACTATTAATCCAGACCATGTGGAGTGGAGCATGGGAATGCGTATCCTAAATATACTATTAATCCAGACCATGTGGAGTGGAGCATGGGTATGCGTAGCATAAATATACTATTAATCCAGACCCGGCAGGGTGAAGAATTGACAGTTCTGTGCGTTACCTAGTATAGCCCAGAACGAATGTCTCAACGTAAGGAGGCACAACACACACTATAAGTTGTGCTAACCACTGACGCGGAGCGGGTCATGTAGTTTCTGGTGGGTTTTGTGCATGTGGCGTTTAGAGTAAACCAGTTCTAGGCTGGACTTCATCACTGTAACAGATACTTTCGCTATTCGAATTCAGTCAGTGAATATCAGCCAAACGTTAGTAAGTTATTTAAATTTACTCTATGTATAATTAATGTATAGAATTAAAAATATTCTACATATGACTCTAGTTTTGGAAGTGCGTATGGAGATGAGACACGACATACAGTAGCAAGACAGTCGCGGTAACTCTGAAATGACAAACGAGTTGGAGTTTCCGGCATAATTCCCCTCAAATATTGAAGGCGGTATTGTCAGGTTTACTCGGCCAGTCGACCACGTCCGTAAGCGTTTTAATAACCTTGTAAACTTCAGTAATTATTTGAATATGTACGACATATCACATGAGTACCTTAAATATATTCGATTGCCCCGATGTTTATCGATATTTGTTAAAATTAATATTACGAATTGGATATATCTATATATATATATGTACTATGTTGTAAACAATGGAAGTCGTGGTAGCGCAGTGGATGCGCGTTCGCTTCAGGTGCGAACGGTCCGGAGTTCGAGCTCCGCTGGAGCCGTTACGATTGTGCCCTTAGGCAAGGCATTTAAATTCCACGTTGCCTCTTCTCTCTCCCTCGTGGCGATGGATTCCATCAGGAATGAGGTCTCGAGAGTGATTAATATAAGTTGAAAGAAATCGTTTCGCAATCGAGCTCAAATAAATTTGTAGAAACTAAACTAAGCAATGAAACATTGAATTGTCGTACATTTGATTGCCGGTACCACCGTCAATATTCGTACACGATTTATGCGCCTGCCTTTCGTCCAAATAAATAGCAAGCAAGTCTTGCCCAAGCAAACTATGTTGTTTGTCTGTGTACGTAGTTACGTTAAGACGGAATATGTACATTCTAAATACGATTATAATTTCTTCAGATCCGGTATTGTGAAGCATGCTTATCTATCTATTAGATCAGATGTGACGTAATCACGGATGTATCTTGTATGTATTGGTTCTTGATCCGTGAGCGTCAGTGGTAAGCGTATACAAAACGTATTACGTAACGTAAAAGTATTAAGGAAATACAACCTTTTAAAAACAATATTAAAGCTTATTTAACGTCGCTATCAGTTGCCCATTTGAGCGACGGGCAGTTTACCTAACAACACTTTTCCTTGGCAGGCACCAGAGGTAACCAGTACTTGGTGCACCGAACTCCGTAAGAAACTGCCAACTGTTTCATATAAATGAGACACGGTCTGAGCGTAGCTCGAACCAGTGACCACCAGTGATGATAGGTTTGCGCGGTATACAAGTCAGCGACCGTAACCACTCGACCACGGAGGCGGACTTGAACTACAACCTTTAATTAAGTATTACACATTAACAAGCCTAACTTACACGATGTCTCCATTATAATCAACACGGCCGATATTCGCCTATGCAAAAGTGATATTATGATCAGTTATACTTGCACCATCAGCACTTTATAATGTCAATTCATTGTGCAACTGCATCAAGTTATAATATTGTGCTGTATGTATTTTGGAAATACACCCTCTGAAATAACGTAACGTTCAAAATATCTATATTAACTATATTGTCAAGAATTTAGTCCTCTATGTCACCAAACGCAAATCCGTATATATATCTATACAGTGAAAGTTAATATCAAGCATCCAATATCTCATTAATGTATCATTTAAAGAAATCAATATACATGTACATGGTCGTATCCACACAAGTGGCTATACTACACAGGTCATGTAGAGTTATGTAAATATACATGTACACGGTCGTATGCACACAAGTGGCTATACTACACAGGTCATGTAGAGTGATGTAAATATACATGTACATGGTCGTATCCACACAAGTGGCTATACTACACAGGTCATGTAGAGTGATGTAGATATACATGTACATGGTCGTATCCACACAAGTGGCTATACTACACAGGTCATGTGGAGTGATGTAAATATACATGTACATGGTCGTATCCACACAAGTGGCTATACTACACATGTCATGTAGAGTGATGTAAATATACATGTACACGGTCGTATCCACACAAGTGGCTATACTACACAGGTCGTGTAGAGTTATGTAAATATACATACAGGTACATGGTCGTATCCACACAAGTGGCTATACTACACAGGTCATGTGGAGTGATGTACATGTACATGGTCGTATCCACACACGTGGCTATACTACACAGGTCATGTGGAGTTATGTAAATATACATACAGGTACATGGTCGTATCCACACAAGTGGCTATACTACACATGTCATGTAGAGTGATGTACATGTACATGGTCGTATCCACACAAGTGGCTATGCTACACATGTCATGTAGAGTGATGTACATGTACATGGTCGTATCCACACACGTGGCTATGCTACACAGGTCATGTAGAGTTATGTAAATATACATGTACATGGTCGTATCCACACACGTGGCTATGCTACACAGGTCATGTAGAGTTATGTAAATATACATGTACATGGTCGTATCCACACACGTGGCTATGCTACACAGGTCATGTAGAGTTATGCAAACATTAGGTGAAAGCAATACACATGTTATTTAACTACGTTAATGTTAACACACGCCATTACCGAATGGCTAGGGGCCTATTTCCTTAAATTTCGGAATATCAAGATAAAATAGGAGTGTTTGTTCTAAACTGTACCACTTTCATATCAGACATAGTGTACTAAATTCATGCTGTATCTCTCAAACGAAAGATGGATAAACGCCTCATCGTACATAGCACCACAGGAACTTGAAATTGTATCCATAAGCCACCAAAGGTCTCGTACCTCTATCATAGGACACTCCCTCTATTAATAGCGGTGTCCTAGGATAGAGGTACGAGACCTTTGGTGGTTTATGGATACAATTTCAAGTTCCTGTGGTATCTATCATAGGACACACCCTCTATTAATAGGGGTGTCCTAGGATAGAGGTACGAGACCTTTGGTGGCTTATGGATACAATTTCAAGTTCCTGTGGTATCTATCATAGGACACACCCTCTATTAATAGGGGTGTCCTAGGATAGAGGTACGAGACCTTTGGTGGCTTATGGATACAATTTCAAGGTAAATAGATGGGGTGTCCTAGGATAGAGGTACGAGACCTTTGGTGGCTTATGGATACAATTTCAAGTTCCTGTGGTATCTATCATAGGACACACCCTCTATTAATAGGGGTGTCCTAGGATAGAGGTACGAGACCTTTGGTGGCTTATGGATACAATTTCAAGTTCCTGTGGTATCTATCATAGGACACACCCTCTATTAATAGGGGTGTCCTAGGATAGAGGTACGAGACCTTTGGTGGCTTATGGATACAATTTCAAGGTAAATAGATGGGGTGTCCTAGGATAGAGGTACGAGACCTTTGGTGGCTTATGAATAAAATGTCAAGTTCCTGTGGTAGCACACACTTCTATATATATATCTGACCTATCACATACACACTATCGGTAAGGTGTGCCTGAACATCAGAACAGGAAGACTATGTCGTCACGAAACTGTCCGAATTATAAATGGGTGGGGGAATTAACAATATAAATTACAAAGACGGATCTGTATAGTCCAGTGGTAACACGCTGGACTGGTAATCCAGGGATCGCAGGTTCGACCCCCCGTCTGACCCTAATAAAATTAACAGTCTTTCAGATGGGACGTTAAACCGAGGTCTTGTGTCGGTGCTGTACACTGTGCACGTAACAAAACCAGAAGAGGAGATTCTGTAATGGGTCTCTGTCTGTATCATGCACTATCCTCCAAAAATCTAAAATGACTAATCTCTTCAGGAGACGTCGCTCATATGGGCAACTGATAGCGACGATAAATAAACGTAAAACACACACGCAATATAAAATTTGAGGCACGTTGAAATATATCAATTAAGGATTACTAGACTTTGGTCAACGTAACTAAATTGTATCCTACTTCCATGCGTAGTAATTGTCAACACGTTCTACCTAGTTAACTTTGCTTTATTCGTCACCAGCGCCTAATAAACAGATTGTGACGTCATAGCACGGCGTGTATAACGTCATATGTTCACAGTATTTGTTTACGGTATAATAAACTTCAGGTAATGAATAGTCGGTGATATGTCCTCTCTAATAATAATAATAAAGACTGTATTTAACGAGAGAACTCATTTGAACAATTAAGCCAATCTACCATGAGGCCCTCAACAAATTAAAACATGAAATAACATAATGAAACATGTAGCCTAAACAGTAACCAGTAATACTTTAATAGGAAATAAATAAGAGATAAGTTGCAAGAACTAATACTTATATTCATGTATAATTGTATATTATCAGTTTATTGGGTTATTGGTCTGTTATTTAAACCACCTGATATATAAAGCTTTGAAGTGTGGAACAGAATGTGCTGTTTGATGTGATATGGGGGGGAATTCCACAAGTGTGACCCTGAATATAAGAAAGATTTCCTAAACATTTCAGTAGTTGGCTTAGGAGGGTAACGTTAGACGTCAGTAGTTGGCTTAGGAGGATGAAGTTAGACGTCAGTAGTTGGCTTAGGAGGATAAAGTTAGACGTCAGTAGTTGGCTTAGGAGGATAAAGTTAGACGTCAGTAGTTGGCTTAGGAGGGTAAAGTTAGACGTCAGTAGTTGGCTTAGGAGGGTACAGTTAGACGTCAGTAGTTGGCTTAGGAGGGTAAAGTTAGACGTCAGTAGTTGGCTTAGGAGGGTAAAGTTAGACGTCAGTAGTTGGCTTAGGAGGGTAAAGTTAGACGTCAGTAGTTGGCTTAGGAGGGTAAAGTTAGACATATTTAGGGGGGGAGGACTACATAAGTTTACTTTTGTTCTAATAACGTTCAGTTTACTCTGCATGGGTCATTCCATTCAATCACTTTAAGGTAATTTAGTTTAAACATGATTTATTTCAGTATTTGTACATGTAATCAAGAAATGAACATTTTACATATAATTTAACAGCAGTAGACTGAAAGGGATTAGAACTAAAGAAAACGTATATAGTTCTTCTCCCTATCAATTGATTGGTATATACAATAGGCAGGAAAATAATATATAATATAACAATGAAAATATGTGAAATCTATTCTATGTATTTGCTAAAGAATTTCAGAACTTAATGTATTAGTGAGTCAATAGTTTTGGATGTAAAAAAGAAAATGGTTAATATTTAAAGGAATATAAGAAGAAAGTTCAAGAACATGAACTATCAAATCGGAGCACTTGGAGAAAAAGAGATTAGTATAGAGAAACGTGGTTGAATAGGGTCGGTTGTTGTGTCAATAACGACAGCATTCAGATTGGAATCCGCCATATGAACCTTTTAGAAATCATCCATCTCAGAACCTTTCAGTGCCAATAATGTATTCGTGTACAGCAAGGAAAATTACGGTGTTGGTTGCAATATCCTTATAAGTGTCACCGAGAAGTAGTGTGTTTAAGTTGACATTACAAATTGTGGACAGCTTATTGAAGAGTGTTATACGTAGTTGATCATAGAAATGGCATTGAAAGAAGAAGTGGAAGTTATCTTCTATGCCACCACATCTGCATAATGTAAGGTAATTTATATGTAAAATGTTCATTTCTTGATTACACATAAAGATACTGAAATTAAAACTTATTTTTTATCAATATATATGATAAATAGAATATTAGGTTACTGTAACGTCTCCGAAAAAATACAAGGCTCGGCAGAGACTCAGCTTGTTTAGTTTCTCCAACTCTTCTAATACATTATAAAAAATGTATAATACAACTAGAGTACTGTCAGTCAGTCAGTCAGTCAGTCAGTCAGTCAGTTCAGTCAGTCAGGTCAAGTCAAGCGTCAGTCAGTCAGTCAGTCAGTCAGTAAGTCAGTCAGTCAGTCAGCAGTCAGTCAATCAGTCAGTCAGCAGTCAGCAGTCAGTCAGTCAGTCAGTCAGTCAGTCAGGTCAGTCAGTCAGTCAGTCAGTCAGTAAAGTCAGTCCAGTCAGTCAGTCAGTCAGTCAGTCAGTCAGTCAGTCAGTCAGTCAGTCAGTCAGTCAGTCAGTCGTCAGTCAGTCAGTCAGTCAGTCAGTCAGTCAGTCAGTCAGTCAGTCAGTCAGTCAGTCAGTCAGTCAGTCGTCAGTCAGCAGTTCAGTCAGTCAGTCAGTCAGTCAGTCAGTCAGTCAGCAGTCAGTCAGTCAGTCAGTCAGTCAGTCAGTCAGTCAGGCAGTCAGTCAGTCAGTCAGTCAGTCAGTCAGTCAGTCAGTCAGTCAGTCAGTCAGTCAGTCAGTCAGTCAGTCAGTCAGTCAGTCAGTCAAAATATTATTTTTACATTGATTTTACATAGTACACATTGTACAATGTTGTCAATCGTGGGCACCAACATAAATTAATAGCCATATTGATCCCAGAGCCTAGCCTGGGTTCCAGACTTTTTAACATCTGGCAAAACGACACATTGATATGATCAGAAACTCAATACGGCCCAATTAATAGTATCGGTGTTAAAATATATTGATTTGACTGACCAGGCAAAATATATCGACGCCTGTTCCCAGGCTACCAAGTGTCGATAACCGACAACATCATACCGAGTAGAGATATATATCTTAATTACATGATTATTTAATAGTTCGATCGTTTCAGTGATGGACAATTATACACGTCTGTGATGACATAATACGCCATCGCCAGTGTCCACTTCCGAACATTGTATCACCGAGTGTCATAGGTCAAGTCCTAACAACTGGGCTCTCGCCACATATGTGATACCTTTCCCGGAAGAAACGCTGTATGGCATATTAAACTGTTCCTGTTCCCAAGTAGAACTATGAGTTAATTGCCATATATCGCAACGCCTTCCGAAACGAAACATAGGAATTACTGTTACAAATTAGTTTCAATATTTGATAACTTGAGTATCTATTGCATTCTATGTTTACACCATATCAAAATAGCCGAGGGAATAACGAAACAGCAGACATGTAGTTAGTAGATACATGCCACGTTCAAAATATCGTATACTATTGCCTATCCCTCACCCCCTGTAGGTTCGAACCCCATCGGCTAGCATGTGATCGGTCGGTGGTTCTACCCATTATCATACTACCACCAACAGCTCACCCCCAGGACAAATGCCGAGTTTCCGCAAGTCGGTTGGATATCGTCCCCACATAAACTAATTCGAAACCCCAGTGGGATTTGAACCTAGGACGGCGCGGATGCCCTCATAATTAAATAAGTAAGTGCGTGTATGGTAGAATGGGTTTTAAACTCAAATAAACTCACTATCTTATCAGTAGGGTCAACTATCAACATTTTGAAATTGAAAATGTTTTCCAAATGCAAATTGCAAAGCTGTTATATCCTTATCTAACGTACATGGTCATTTATCTATATAAAGGAGCCTAGCCCCAGCACGCTATTCAGATCACACTGTGTCACCGATTGCACAGCAGACGTGCCAGTAAGGACGTTACATTGTCCTAGGTGAGACATATCTTCGCTATTCAGATCATACTGTGTCACAGATTGCACAGTAGACGTTGCCAGTAAGGACGTTACATTGTCATAGGTGAGACATATCTTCTATGTATACGTTTTTTTTATATAAGTGCAAACATACAGTTGATAACACTCATGGTAAATATGTCACCGGCCAATTGGGCCTATATGTCACAAGCAATTGAACACTATTTTATATAATTTATGTATATTTTAGATTTGTGTGACATATATACAACCATTACAAGAAGATATTTGTCTTAATACGTGTGCTTAAAACGCATACTTTAAATATAGTAGGTTATATTGTCTTATAACATACCCAATTAATTGCCAACCGGAGGAATATTGATACCAGTATATATAGCAATTAATTGCCCATTGGAGGTCTCTCGAGTTAACAAGAACAATTATTGCATATACATATGTAATAGAAGGACGATTGAAAACTCACACTGCATAATACACACCCGAATAGTGTATTGAGTGAATGTATATAAATTATAAAGTGCATACTTTAGTAATTAAATGTAAGCATGTTAGGTAAACATGTTGACAATAATATGAAGCCCTGTCCAACATAATAGTATATACCACATCCCTGCTGGAACATCCGCGAATCACATGATAATTAAATATTGTTACAGAATTTCAACTACATAAAAAGATTGACCTGGTCAGTTCTTGATTCTCGCTCAAGTCAGTATTTCTATGCGCACACAAGTGAACGTTTGTAACTAGTTCCCTGAAAACAATTGGGCAATTATAATACCTATAATACGAATACATAGCAGTATTTTTATCACATAAATTCCCATTCACCCGTATTTCATTTATAAGAAAAAAGTTGGCAGTTTGTTACGGAGGTTGGTGCACCAAGTACTGGTAAACCGCTGGAGCCTGCCCAGGAAAGGTGTTTGTTAGGTAAACTGTCCATCGCTCAAATGGGCAACCGGTAGCGACGTTAAATAAACTTAAAAATTAAAATTAAAAAGTGTAGACTTGAGCTTGTAGTTCGTGCATTGTAGGTATCAGGTCTACGGTCTATGGCCTAACTGTAGTGCACAGAATCACCTCGAACATTTACGAGAGATTAATACACCATGACTACAGCAATGAAAACAAAATCATGAACTGCGACACAAATAATCATACACAAACATTTTAAAAGACACCAGTATTATGTGGTTTATTTTCAGAGATCAAGAATAACAGTGAATATACGCATTCCCCACAGAAATTCAAACGTAACAGTCTAACTATGATTGTAAGTACATAAATGATACAACGGTGCGGGGCAAGTGATTTAGAGCCAACGACCTTAACAACTCGACCACGGGGACACTCATAAATAAATGATACAGTTGGTCTGTGTAAAATGAAAGTTCGTTTCAGCTGTGTTATTTGGCAATATTTAAGTTCCAATGTAGTGCGTATAATTGTTAATGAGATACGTTAACACCAATTGATTATCGACAGACCAAGCTAAAAAGAGGCATTAACTAAGACAAGTTGTAAAGTTCTAGATCATAACATATATCAGTAGTCTAGAAATAATATATTATGTTTTGTTTTTACTATTCATTCATTGTCATGGTGAAGACGTTTTAACCAATCACAGAGAAAAACGTCTTGCCAAATACTTGATCACAATGTATGAGCTAAACAAATGTTGAAATATGTTGACAGATGACCGGACCCTGATTGACGGATCAGACGAATGGACGGACGGAAATAACCAAGCACGCATTTGCTTCGATAATATATCAAGGACATTTCTATGCAACGATGTATATGTATATCTGTTTTAAATCCAACGCGATATCCTTGACAACATAAATTAGTCATGAATTTATACACAACTCACATACGTAAACAACACGGATATAATGCAATATATAACACATCAATAACTTATATATATTCACAATGCATATAGCTTCCTGCGCATATACAGCACTGCTCCTCTTGCTAAAGGTATGTTAACCCTTTCAACACCATACATGTATATCTCTAAATAGGCTTACAAAAAGTGTAGATCCAGATGAGCCGTCTCATCAGGATATGCACTTTTTGCCAGTAGTATTACTACTTTTTAGACAAAATTATCCATGTTGATAAATGACCTGGGTTCAAATGTAATTTTCTTATTAATTTATTGGTCTAAGAATATCAAACATCAGTCCATGTCAGTTACTTGGTTATTCAAAAGCATAAAAAGTGGTCGAGTGGTTATGGTCGCTGACTTGTATATCACTCATGGTCACGGGTTCGAGTCCCGCTCAGGCCGTGTCTCATTTACATGAACACGTTGGCAGTTTCTTACGAACGTTGGTGCACCACGTACTGGTTAACCGGAGCCTGCCCAAAAGGTAGGTTGTTAGGTTAACTGCCGGTGAACTAGCCCAAAAATGGTGCTGATACAGGAGTGAACCCGAACAAACAAATACTGTTTCAAATAATATACTATATACCACTTTCAATGAAGTTTAAGCTTGAAATCCTTATATGAAAATATCAATGGCCGCTAAGTATGATTATATGGGTTTCGATCAATACCTGCTACAGCGAGACAGTACCAGCTACCAAGCAGTATCCAGCGTGACAGTACCTGTTACCAAGCAGTATCCAGCGATACAGTACCGGCTAC
Source organism: Archivesica marissinica (assembly GCA_014843695.1). Lineage (NCBI taxonomy): Eukaryota > Metazoa > Mollusca > Bivalvia > Venerida > Vesicomyidae > Archivesica > Archivesica marissinica. The sequence goes on from CM026401.1 coordinate 37,513,856, forward strand.
CAAGCAGTATACAGCGTGACAGTACCTGCTACCAAGCAGTATACAGCGAGAGAGTACCGGCTACCAAGCAGTATACAGCGAGAGAGTACCTACTACCAAGCAGTATACAGCGAGACAGTACCTGCTACAAAGCAGTATACAGCGAGGCAGTAACTGCTACCAAGCAGTATACAGCGATACAGTACCTGCTACAAAGCAGTATTCGGCGTAACAGTACCTGCTACCAAGCAGTGTACAGCGAGACAGTACCTGCTACCAAGCAGTATACAGCGAGACAGTACCTGCTACCAAGCAGTATACAGCGAGACAGTACCTGCTACCAAGCAGTATCCGGCGAGACAGTACCGGCTACCAAGCAGTATACAGCGTGACAGTACCTGCTACCAAGCAGTATACAGCGAGACAGTACCTGCTACAAAGCAGTATACATCGTGACAGTACCTGCTACAAAGCAGTATCCAGCGTGACAGTACCTGCTACAAAGCAGTATACAGCGTGTAAATACCGGCTACCAAGCAGTATACATGCGAGACAGTACCTGCTACCAAGCAGTATGCAGCGAGACAGTACCTGCTACCAAGCAGTATGCAGCGAGACAGTACCTGCTACCAAGCAGTATGCAGCGTGACAGTACCTGCTACAAAGCAGTATACAGCTAGACAGTACCTGCTACCAAGCAGTATACAGGCGAGACAGTACCTGCTACAAAGCAGTATACAGCTAGACAGTACCTGCTACCAAGCAGTATACAGGCGTGACAGTACCTGCTACAAAGCAGTATACAGCGAGACAGTACCTGCTACCAAGCAGTATACAGGCGAGACAGTACCTGCTACAAAGCAGTATACAGCGAGACAGTACCTGCTACCAAGCAGTATACAGGAAAGCATGTATAGTTAGTGTGTACAACTTTAATTCATTTAATGTCGCACCAACAGATTAGGTCCAACGGTGACCCTCAAGAGAAGGAAGACACTGGGTGCTCCTGAAGTATTATTGCAGGTGCCGAAGGAAACCCGTGTAGAACAACCGACCTACCACAATGCAGCTGTATAGATTCCTCACATGAAATAATTCGACACCCCTAGTGAGATTCTAACCTTCAGCGGCGAGGGACAAATGATTTGAAGCAAACGACCGTTACCCGTCGGACACAGCGGCCACCTCAGTTTATTATAAGTCTTTTAAATATAGCATTTAGAATATCTGAAGTAGTCAGGGTTTCTTCCGCAGTTACATATTACCATTATTGGTTAACGATGACCGGGACGTATGCGAGACGGTACCGTGGTCGCCAGATCGGGCAGGTGGGTTTTCTCCGGGTACTCCGGTTTCCTCCCACACGAATGACCACATATACGCTTTCATCCGTGCCAACGAGTGATTAATATAAGTTGTTAAAACTTGCTTCGCAATCGTTGTAAAATAAATAAACTTTAAACATTGCTTAACGATGCTTGATTATTCTGTTCGTGAATGTCCGAGTAATCCAACGTTTTACTCGTTGTTAGTATTATTATAAAGTTCCCTACACGACATTGATCAATCACTATGTTAAGTATATTTAATTGTTATTATTTATAATTTTGCTAATTTATAGATTGTGATTCTCGGTCTCTGTCTTCTTCGTGTCAGTACGGCGTTCCTGCTGGCAGATGAGTGTCCAGCACCGTCACCATGTACTTGTTCCGGAAGTTCAAGCTCGTATATCTACATTCGCTGCGACAGCAAGACGCTTACAGAGATACCAAAGTTCACACCATCAGCCCAGCATGTTAATAGGCTGGAAGTTTACTTGTCAAGTAATACGCTGACGTCACTGTCTTCCGACGTTTTTCAAAATCTAAGTAGCATCAATGCTACAGTATTAAATATTCGTCTGAATAGCAACCACATATCCCACATTGACACCAATGCATTTAATGGTATCGAGAATACGACAACAGCTTACCTTTATCTCCAGAATAATAACCTTACAAGTATACCAGCGGCAGTTGGCAAATTGAAAGGTCTTGTATACCTTGATATCAGAAACAATCCAATCCGCTCTATGTCTACCTTGGGTTATGCCATCCAAACACTTTATATTGATTTGAACTTATTTACACAATGGCCTAAAGAACTACGCCAGTTGAGTTCCCTTCATACGTTAGATATTCAGAATATACCATTTGCACATCTGGAATCAGATATATTTCATGGCTTTGAACAGTCTCTGACTAGTGTTACAATGACCTCTAACCACCTGGAGAAAGTTCCATTTGCTGTGTGCAATTTACCACTGTTACAATCTCTCGCATTTAATAACTGTCCTAATATGAAGGAAAACAGATCCTCCATTTTTGAACATTGTCAAGGTCGCCACACATCTGTTACTTCCATATCCCTACAAAACAACGGGTTACACATGTTCCCGGGTGTGTTACATTTGTTTCCTTCTCTCACTAATCTTTACTTAAACGGAAATAACCTAGATATTATCGAAGCGGAAAAAATACCCTACAATAATGTTTTGTCTGTTATCAATCTTAGTTCAAATAAGTTCAAGCGTATTCCAGCAGCCTTACATAAGCTAAGACATATTACCCAACTTCGGCTGAATAATAATGAAATAACCAGCATAGAAGATTACGATCTGAATGTCCTCAGAAACTTACAGTATCTCTACATGTACAGCAACCCGTTACACTACATATCCAATAACGCATTCAGAGGGAATATCAAACTATATTACTTAGATCTCGACTATACTAAGCTTACATCAATACCGTCCTCTGTCCTCGCCTTGCACAACCTACGCGACTTTTACATCAGTGGAGGGGCTATTGAATGTTCCTGCGACATGGCTTACTTGAAGCACTGGAACGTAACTGCTATGTACACCTTTAGTGGCCAGTGCGCCTCTTCAACTGAAACAATAAAAACATACATCTCCACTTCACTCCAGCATTGCCCGTAAGTTCGCACATACGACGTGCCCGTAAGTTCGCACATACGACGTGCCCGTAAGTTCGCACATACGACGTGCCCGTAAGTTCGTACATACGATACAAGTTGTATGGTTGGTCAAAATTATCTGCGCATGATTTCATTAAATATGTACACAGTAATTATTATCAGACTCATTAAAGCGACATTACATCGCAAAAAGCAAATAAAATGCATTTTGTTCACGTATAAATGCATAGCTGCTACAAATTCTTCCGAATATATTCGAACACTAACATTGAATCATTAACATTGAATAAACAGTGCTTTTGTGGTCTACAAGCTTTTAAAATTGAAAGTATGATTTCATATAACGGTCATCCATGCTCCTGAATTGCCGTTTGTTTGTCATCTTGGTCAATACTAAACGCGAGGTAATGTCGCTTAGAGATAATTTAACTAAGATTATTCTACAAATAAATATATACGATTCTCGAGTATGGTGATATTCTATTTGACAACTGTACCCAATATGAAAAACTAGATTTGGAACAAATTCAACAAGAGGCTGCCAGAATTGTTACCGGGACTACGAAACTGGTATCAATTGCTAAGCTTATGACAGAAGTTGGATGGGAATCACTTGAAACAAGACGATTCAAGCATAAACTAATTCTCTTCTATAAAATGAAAAACAATTTTACTCCAGCCTATCTTTCAAATCGTGTTCCATCATATGTTGGTAATGTTCATCGGTATCCATTAAGAAATTCACAAAATATACAGACCATATTCACACGTACAGATTTTTATTACAAGTCATTTCTTCCATCAGTTATTAGAGATTTTAATGCTCTTCCCGTTTTGACACAAAATGCAGGCACAATAGCAGCCTTCAAACGTCTGTTAAACAATGACTTACCGAAAGTGCCAGGTTATTTCTATACAGGAGATCGAAAACTTCAATTACTTCACACAAGATTACGTACTCACTGCAGTTCTCTCTGTTCTGATTTGTTTGATAAGAACATAATTAATTCGCCATATTGCGAATGTGGAGCAATTGAAAATTCTCACCACTATTTCCTTGTTTGTTCACAATACACACATTTACGGACAAAAATGCTGAATTCAATCTCTCAAGTTTGTAGTCCTACAATGGATGTCATTCTGCAAGGAAATCCGACGCTTACATATGAATCGAACGCAGCATTGTTCAGTGTTATACGTAATTATATTAGAGACACAAAACGGTTTTACTTCAGTTAGTTTGTGAAATGAAGTAGGTATACAATGGTTTATAATACATTTTATTTCGAATGAGTAGATGTTCCTTTCCATCACTGACAATGTAGTGCAATTTCGTGTCGAAATTCTCGCCCTGTCGCTTCCAAGAATCATAGTGGAGTGTTGTTCATTCATTCTGTATATCTCTTTTCTCCTCTATGTTCATTTACTTTTTGTTTCTCATCTTCTAATTGTTGTTTCTCTTTCATTTAATTTTCAAAACCTGTCATGTTCTGTACTTATGTTACATATTTACATAAATATTATGAATTAAGTTTAGTAATGTTATATGTAAGTACATATATGTTATCATTCTAAAACATTACATTTTCCCTAAAGAAAAATCATTGATATATGAAATTGTAAACTATTATGCCATGAAATGTTTGTGTATATTATTTAGAAAGGAGAGGACAATCATAAGCTATACAGCTTTCTGTCCAATTCCTTATATCAGTTGTTGTAAATGATCATGTATTGACAGAAAATAAATATGTTTAAACTAAATAAATATATACTAGAGGACATACAAAACGCACACTTCGGATAAGTGTGTTTTTACATGAAAACAATAACTATATAAATACATATATGCATTTTCTTAAAGACCAAATCATTGTCATTTTGACACCAACGGATGTAAAATTGATGTAGTAATAAAGCAATTATCGTAAGATAAAGATAGTGCTCCAAAAATCGAACACTGTTGGCTAATTGTTATTAGAATGCAACTGTGAACGTGATGAACCAACTTTTCGCGCTTACTTTAAGAAATAAAAGTATTCTAACTTTTTAAGCAGTAACAGTATTTTCGCAGCGATAATTTTGTTTCAACATAATTCCACACACTTTAAAGTAATAACTTCCACAATTGAGTAATTAATGTATATATAATAATAATCATATAATGTAGGTGCGCGTTTTCTATGTCCTCTAGTATATATAATAATAATCATATAATGTAGGTGCGCGTTTTCTATGTCCTCTAGTATATATAATAATACTCATATAATGTATGTGTGCGTTTTCTATGTCCTCTAGTATATATAATAATACTCATATAATGTATGTGTGCGTTTTCTATGTCCTCTAGTATATATAATAATAATCATATAATGTAGGTGCGCGTTTTCTATGTCCTCTAGTATATGTACTAATAATCATATAATGTAGGTGTGCGTTTTCTATGTCCTCTAGTATATATAATAATAATCATATAATGTAGGTGTGCGTTTTCTATGTCCTCTAGTATATATAATAATACTCATATAATGTAGGTGCGCGTTTTCTATGTCCTCTAGTATATATAATAATAATCATATAATGTAGGTGTACGTTTTCTATGTCCTCTAGTATATGTACTAATAATCATATAATGTAGGTGTGCGTTTTCTATGTCCTCTAGTATATATACTAATAATCATATAATGTAGGTGTGCGTTTTCTATGTCCTACGGCAAATCTGTTCCATATATCGTGTTAGCATGATACACGCACGAGTTGTAAGATGCACCTTTCAATGAAAGGAAATGCAATGTATGTAACAAGTTAGAGGATGAATACCATTTTATTATTGAATGCTCACTTTAGACTGATTAAAGAACACTTTACACCAAGAAATAGTATTGCCTCCCATAACTGTTTGTTGCGTCACCATATTACAATATATGTTTCACTATGATTTATATTGATGCTTTTTTCACTGAGCAAGAAAAGGCTTATTACGAAATAAAGATCCATCCCATCCCATCCCATCCCATCCATCCATCCATCCAATCCAGTCCAATCCAGTCCAATCCATCCATCCATCCATCCATCCATCCATCCATCCATCCATCCATCCATCCATCCATCCATCCATCCATCCATCATCCATCCATCCATCATCCATCATCCATCCATCCATCCATCCATCCATCCATCATCCATCATCATCCATCCATCCATCCATCCATCCATCCCCCATCCATCCATCCATCCATCCATCCATCCCATCCATCCATCCATCCATCCATCCATCCATCCATCCATCCATCATCCATCCATCCATCCATCCATCCATCCATCCATCCATCCTCCATCCATCCCATCCATCATCATCCATCCATCCATCCATCCATCCATCCATCCATCCATCCATCCATCCATCCATCCATCCATCCATCCATCCATCCATCCATCCATCCTCCATCCATCCATCCATCCATCCATCCATCCATCCATCCATCCATCCATCCATCCATCCATCCATCCATCCATCCATCCATCCATCCATCCATCCATCCATCCATCCATCCATCCATCCCCATCCCTCCATCCATCCATCCATCCATCCATCCATCCATCCATCCATCCATCCATCCATCCATCCATCCATCCATCCATCCATCCATCCATCCATCCATCCATCCATCATCCATCCATCCATCCATCCATCCATCCATCCATCCATCCCCATACATCCATCCATCCATCCATCCATCCATCCATCATCCATACATCCATCCATCCATCCATCCATCCATCATCCATACATACATCCATCCATCCATCCATCCATCCATCCATCCATCCATCCATCCATCCATCCATCCATCCATCCATCCATCCATCCATCCATCCATCCATCCATCCATCCACATCCATCCATCCATCCCATCCATACATCCATCCATCCATCCATCCATCCATCCATCCATCCATCCATCCATCCATCCATCCATCCATCCACCATCCATCCATCCATCCATCCATCCATCCATCCATCCATCCATACATACATCCATCCATCCATCCATCCATCCATCCATACATCCATACATCCATACATCCATACATCCATCCATCCATCCATCCATCCATCCATCCATACATCCATCCATCCATCTCTCTATCTATATATCATACATCTATATATCTATATAAATTGTACAAATGATAAACTTTTAAGTTCAAATTGGAAATTAAAATGTCTTCTTCTTTTATAATAAAATAAATATGGTGTAATATTCTTCATATTGCCCTCTCAGGGATGCAATATTTATATAGTCTATTACTAATAAACACAGCTATCCTCTAGGTAACAGACTAATGATCACACACTGGTAGTATTGCAAGTTTGTGCAAACTGATAACAATAAATGTACCATAATAGTATATATTAATTTGTCTGTAATTGTGCTATTAGGAATAAATCATAGAGTATAATCAAATGGTGTTTCTTGTATATGTGTCTTTAGTTTAGACAATACCTTCATTGAGGCTCGAACCCTGTACGTTCGACGCCACAAACATTCTTTATTGCCACTACACCACCAATGAGGCTGACGTTTCCACTACCTATAATGTCAAGGCGATATATAATACCTATTGTGACTGTACTATGACCTAAGGTCGACTTAATATGCAGATGTCTCAAGTAAATTTAAGCTTGTAATATCAAGGAATTGGACAGAAAGCTATAACGTTTATTTATCGTCGCTACCGGTTATCCATATGAGCGACGCCTCCTCAAGAGATTGGTCATTTTAGATGTTTCGACTATAGTGCAATGATACAGACAGAGACCCATTACAGAGTATCATCTGATTATGTTACGTGCACGGTGTAAGCAACGACACGAGACTCAGATTTAAGTCCCATCTGAAAGACTGTTAATAATAATAGTGTCAGACGTGGGATCGAACCTGCGATCCCTGGATTCGCAGACCACCGTGTTAACCACTGGACTACTGGCCCGTTTATTCAGCTTACGGTTTTCCTCTCCTTACATATATACATATACATGTATAAGCCTTTATGCAAATTACACCAAAGAGACGAATATGTAGTCCAGTGACTGGTAATCCAGGGATCGCAGGTTCGATTCCCCGTCTGACCCTAATAAGATTAACATTCTTTCAGATGGGACGTTAAACCGAGGTCTCGTGTCGGTGCTTTACACCGTGCACGTAAAAAGACCAAGAGGAGCCTCTGTCTGTATCATTGCACTATCCTCCAAAAATCTAAAATAACTAATCTCTTCAGGAGGCGTCGCTCATTTGGGTAACCGGTAGCGACGATAAATAAACGTAAAACACACACGGCCCAAATAATAGTCTCGGTGTTAAAATATATTTATTTGACTGACCAGGCAAAATATATCGACGCCTGTTCCCAGGCTGGGTTGAACTATCAATTGAGATGTATTTCTTTATATTTCATACTTTTTGCACCAGTTTGCTTAAAGTTTAAACCTTTATTTATTTTACAACGATTGAGAAGCAAGTTTTAACAACTTATATTAATCACTCTCGTTGGCGCGGATGAACGCGTATTTGTGGTCATTCGTGTGGGAGTAAATCGGAGTACCGTGAGAAAACCAACCTGTCTGATCTGGCGACAATCGAACCCGTGTTGCATTGGTGAGAAGCGCGCTCGCTAACCACTGCGCTAATCGGGCAGCCTGTGCTGCATCTTCAGCCACTGTTATTATACTACATTTAGGTTAATAAAAATAAAAATAAATATAAATTGTTATCATTGCCCCCTCCCCCAAGGGGTTAGTTATTACAATGAAGTAAAAACCAGAGAATGCTTTTTAACTAGTTGATGTTGGTTCGCCCAGGTAGATTTGAGATTTTTAGTTTAAACTTTATTTATTGTTCTTCTATTGTACAAAGGGCATATATGCATCGAAATTATATAAACACACAGGTTGCAGGAAGATAACAAAGGATTGGAAAACAAGATAAATACAATCTTATATAAATTCCTCTCCTAAATGTTTAATCTTGGTCATACAATGATCAACCTCATTGACTGCTGCTTAACTCTTTCACCGCCAATGTCGCCAAAGCGACTTTGTAAAAAAGTAGAGAACCCGATCGGACAGAACAGAACATGCCGTCTGATCAGGCTATATGCTGATTGCTCTTCAGACAGTGGAGCTGAAGCACCTGTCTGAATAGCAAACAACATAGATCCTGATCAGACGCGGCGTTACGCCGCGGCTGATCTGGATCTATGTTGTTTGCACATGCTCTGAATTTATTCGGCGCTGAAAGAGTTAAACAAATAGGTTATAGTAATCCCCGGATGGTGGTAATATGACACCATACCCTAGACTGACATAATACTCACCAATGACTGACATTTATGGTACCATAGATCAACACGGTGCCAGAGTGACATATGTTTAGTTTTTGAAAACACTTAACTACTAATATACTAATAATTTAGTAAAGTAAATGTGACCTCTCATGATAGATAACTTAATGAAACGACCATTTGAATACTTACAAGTGGTCTTAAATTGGTCAAACAACATATGCCATGGACCAATACATAGACATTAGTTAGGAAATAATATTTGTAATGGCTTTATTATTATTGGGGAATAAAATATGGTTTGGAGTACTCACGCATATATAGGAATTAACAACATAGGCCGTAGGCACCACAGACCTCTCAATAGGCTTACACAAAAGTGTAGATCCAGATGAGCCGGCTCGTGATGAGCCGTCTCATCAGGATCTGCACTTTTTGCAAGTAATATTACTATTTTTAAACAAAAATTACCACTTTTGATAAATGAACTGGTCCAAATGTAATTTTCTTATTCATTTATTGGTCTGAAAATATCATGGACCAGTCCATGTCAGTTACTTGGTATTGAATGGGTTAATTCCTGCGCCCAGAATGCCACTAAAACACGATCGTCACGTCATACCTTTGTACTTGCAGTGCACTATTATTAATATTGGACTGCTGACAAAAAGGCCAGAGTATTATATTAAATCCTACGTGTAAATGTATGAAATTAACAATTTTAATTAGTAGGATATTGTTGATTAAGTATGTTTTTTAAGTAAGATATAATCCCCAAACGGATCCAATATGTTTTAAACTTTATTTATTTTACAACGATTGCGAAGCAAGTTTTAAAAACTTATATTAATAATTACTTTCGTTGGCGCGGATGAAAGCGTATGTGTGGTCTTTAGTGTGGGAGGAAACCGGAGTACCCGGAGAAATCCACCTGTCCGATATGGCGACCACTGTACCATCTCACATCCCATCACTGATGGTCACGGGTTCGAGCCCCGCTCAGACCGTGTCTGTTTATATGAAATGGTTGGCAGTTTCTTTCGGTGGTTCGTGCATCAAGTACTGGTTAACCGCTGGAGCATGCCCAGGAAAGGTGTTGTTAGGTAGATTGCCCGTCGCACAAATGGACAACCGGTAGCGACGTTAAATAAACTTTAAAAAAACACACACAACAATAGTATATAGCGCATGCATTTAATAAAAAAAACACCCACCAGCAACAGCAATCATCTCATTGCCTGTGTAGCTGAAGCATATCATGATTAAGAATATTGTGTATTGCCTATCAACAGCTTACGGCGATTTTCCAACTGTTATTGGTGGAGGACGACTCCGGATACCCACCCGAGCAGCATTTCTGGCACGGGCGAGCCATCGTGTAGATCCACCGACCTACCGAAGTCAACTGGATAGCTTTCTCACTGGAAATAAGTCGATACCCCAAGTGGAACTCGAACCTTCAGCGGTGGGGGACAACTGATTTGAACTCAACGACCCGAACAACTCAACCACGGATCGAGGTTCCTGGTAGATGACTAATATGCATGTATATATGATGATAATCGTAGACTTGTCTGTACATAGAAAAGAAACTCGTTTTATCTGTGGGTCAAGTAGGCTTAATCATACCAACCTAGCCCAGGCAATCATCTTATGGTGATGCACCATAGCTCATTGACGTGTAACAAAATTCCAATTGACTCGATACTGACGACGTTTTCTCTTGGTCTTATCTCCTGTAGCTATATAACTACATTCGCATTTGGAGGGAAAGTAAAACTGCAAACTGATTTAAGATATTTCATGAAACCGGTGTCAGTTACTTTCATTTGACATATATTACAGTACGTCTAGAGATTGGATAGGCACGAGTGGATGAGTCGTCGCATCGTAGCACGCTTGACTCATAATACAGCAACCGCATGTTCGATCCCGCCCCCCGGTATGTCATGCTAGAATGACTAATATCAGTGTTGTATTTCGGATTAACTCAACGTATCAATTGATACTCGCATATTGAATTATGCATATTTTCTTTTGATATATCGGTATTACCGGCTGTCCACACGAGCGACGATCGACCCCAAAACCCAGACGAGATTAGTCATTGAAATAGCACCTACAGAGCTCCATTCAAGAAGCTTCTCTGGTTGTGTGTGTTTTACGTTTATTTATCATCGCTACCGGTTTCCCATATGAGCGACGCCTCCTGAAGATATTAGTCATTTTAGATTTTGGAGGATAGTGCATGATACAAAGAGACCCATTCCAGAGTCTCATCTGGTTATTTTACGTGCACGGTGTAAAGCACCGACACGAGACCATCTGAAAGACTGTTAATTTTATTAGGGTCAGACGGGGGATCGAACCTGCGATCCCTGGATTACCAGTCCAGCGTGTTACCACTGGACTGCAGATCCGTCTTCATACTACGTGCACATCGTAAAACACCTGCATGACATTATTGGTGTGTGAGTCGATATACGATGAGTTGATAGGGTAATATGATTCGACATGCTTATATGACAGGATTGGATTTCAAATGAATTAGCTATACAAAAGCATTACTCCATAGCGGTATTTGCAATTTGGAGTACATGTGAAACAAGCGAAGATTTCTTTACAGTATTCAAAAGAGGCTAGATAAACATATTAAAAGTGTGTTTACCTTGACTGATATGATGCCCTTTTCATTTAAACTTTGAACCAATCTCCAATCAGGGTGAGTGAGTATTTGGTTTAACGCCCGTCTGAAATGCGCCTTTGCATTGCAAGTTCGGACGATTAAGCAACTGCGACTGGGGCAGTTACTCCATGCATCGAGAACTTAATTAATGCACACAAATAGTACGGATATAGATGAAATATTCTCTAATGACAACCTGATAGAGATATGTACGCGATATAATTGTTAAACAGTTAATGAAACAGTAGCAGAGGACTGCATGCTTCATACCACCGCTAATAATACGAACAATTCGATAGTAGTTGTGATCTGAAGCGAGAGTTTGGGCTATACAGACATATAGGAGAACGTGTACTATTATATACTAGCGTGTGTGTATTATAACAGTGTTATCCAAAGCCCCTATTAGCCAGCATAATGAGTACCTCAAGGGGAGTGTTAGCCTTTCTCTGCGCGTGTGTCCTTCTTGCTGGAGTTACGCACGTGCATTCTCAATTAGACGCATCTACTATATTGAGCATGGCGAAGAATATGCCAACAACAGCCAAACTGGCATTACTTAACCAGTTATTAGCAGGAAATCCACAAGTTTATCAACAAATCGAGAACACACTGCTTGCCGCACTGCCTATTCTCGGGTTCGATAAGCCACACGGGCGATTCATGGGTTACATGTTACCATGGGCAATAGCCCATCTTCCGGACCTACTTAAAAACGACGATTTTCTTGGAGTAATGAAGATTTTTATTGAAGAACTGAATGCGCACAATGCAACTGCTGATTGGAATCTGGGATCTGGCAATGTGACGATAGATAGAGAATATTTTGTTGCGCACTTACTGTCATCGTTAGATTACTCCGCAATGGGGGTCGATATGCTTCAGAGGAAAGGTTCGCAGGACTACTTTCCGTATAACTCCACTGACAGGGTTCTAAATGACCAATGCTACACAGACACCATGGTATTATTTGACAGGCTGTTTCATGGTGACAAATGGGCTCTGGACAGTAAGTATTACCTACAAGAGTTGTTCACTCAGCAGTGCTAATGCAAGTGATAATTTGGCATTGATGTTATTCATACAGACAGACAGGCGGGGCGGGGACAATGACATACATACAGACAGGCAGATAGGTCGGGGACACACATACATACAAACCGGACCGGCAGACAGACAGACTAACTGTGTGTAGTGTGTAGTGAGTAATGGCCTACTGTACTGCTAGCAATGAGCCGTGTATAGTGACCTACTGTACTGCTAGCAGTGTGTAGTGAGCAGTTGCCTACTGTACTGTAGCAGTGAGCAGTGTGTAGTTAGCAGTGGCATATTGTACTGCTATCAGTAATCAGCAAGTAGTGACCTACTGTACTGCTAGCAGTGAGGCAGTGAGCAGTTGTCTACTGTACTGCTAACAGTGAGCAGTGTGTAGTTAGTAGTGGCCTATTGTACTCCTAGCAGTGTGTAGTGAGCAGTGGCCTACTGTACTGCTAGCAGTGAGCAGTGTGTAGTGAGCAGTGACGTACTGTACTGCTAGCAGTGTGTAGTGAGCAATGGCCTACTGTACTGCTAGCAGTGAGCAGTGTGTAGTGAACAGTGGCCTAATGTACTGCTAGCAATGAACAGTGTGTAGTGAGCAGTGACGTACTGTACTGCTAGCAGTGAGCAGTGTGTAGAGAGCAGTGGCCTACTGTACTGCTAGCAATGAACATTATGTAGAGAGCAGTGGCCTACTGTAGTGCTAGCAGTGAGCAGTGTGTAGAGAGCAGTGGCCTACTGTACTGCTAGCAGTGAGCAGTGTGTAGTGAGCAGTGGCCTACTGTACTGCTAGCAATGAACAGTGTGTAGTGAGCAGTGGCCTACTGTACTGCTAGCAATGAGCAGTGTGTAGTGAGCAGTGTGTAGTGAGCAGTGGCCTACTGTACTGCTAGCAATGAGCAGTGTGTAGTGAGCAGTGTGTAGTGAGCAGTGGCCTACTGTACTGCTAGCAATGAGCAGTGTGTAGTGAGCAGTGTGTAGTGAGCAGTGGCCTACTGTACTGCTAGCAGTGAGCAGTGTGTAGTGAGCAGTGGCCTACTGTACTGCTAGCAGTGAGCAGTGTGTAGTGAGCAGTGGCCTACTGTACTGCTAGCAGTGAGCAGTGTGTAGTGAGCAGTGGCCTACTGTACTGCTAGCAATGAGCAGTGTGTAGTGAGCAGTGGCCTACTGTACTGCTAGCAATGAGCAGTGTGTAGTGAGCAGTGTGTAGTGAGCAGTGGCCTACTGTACTGCTAGCAATGAGCAGTGTGTAGTGAGCAGTGTGTAGTGAGCAGTGGCCTACTGTACTGCTAGCAACAAACACCACACACATGAGCAGTGTGTAGTGAGCAGTGGCCTACTGTACTGATAGCAGTGAGCAGTGTGTAGTGAGCAGTGGCCTACTGTACTGATAGCAGTGAGCAGTGTGTAGTGAGCAGTGGCCTACTGTACTGCTAGCAGTGAGCAGTGTGTAGTGAGCAGTGGCCTACTGTACTGCTAGCAATGAGCAGTGTGTAGTGATCAGTGTGTAGTGAGCAGTGGCCTACTGTACTGCTAGCAATGAGCAGTGTATAGTGAGCAGTGGCCTACTGTACTGCTAGCAATGAGCAGTGTGTAGCGAGCAGTGGCCTAATGTACTGTTAGCATTGAACAGTGGCCTACTGTACTGCTAGCATTGAGCAGTGTGTAGTGAGCAGTGGCCTACTGTACTGTTAGCAATGAGCAGTGTGTAGTGAGCAGTGGCCTACTGTACTGCTAGCAATGAACATTATGTAGAGAGCAGTGGCCTACTGTACTGCTAGCAGTGAGCAGTGTGTAGTGAGCAGTGGTCTACTGTACTGCTAGCAGTGAGCAGTGTGTAGTGAACAGTGGCCTACTGTACTGCTAGCAGTGAGCAGTGTGTAGTGAGCAGTGGCCTACTGTACTGCTAGCAATGAGCAGTGTGTAGTGATCAGTGTGTAGTGAGCAGTGGCCTACTGTACTGCTAGCAATGAGCAGTGTATAGTGAGCAGTGGCCTACTGTACTGCTAGCAATGAGCAGTGTGTAGCGAGCAGTGGCCTAATGTACTGTTAGCATTGAACAGTGGCCTACTGTACTGCTAGCATTGAGCAGTGTATAGTGAGCAGTGGCCTACTGTACTGTTAGCAGTGAACAGTGTGTAGTGAGCAGTGGCCTACTGTACTGCTAGCAGTGAGCAGTGTGTAGTGAGCAGTGGCCTACTGTACTGCTAGCATTGAGCAGTTGTAGTGAGCAGTGGCCTACTGTACTGTTAGCAGTGAACAGTGTGTAGTGAGCAGTGGCCTACTGTACTGTTAGCAGGAACAGTGTGTAGTGAGCAGTGGCTACTGTACTGCTAGCAGTGAGCAGTGTGTAGACACCACACCACATGAGCAGTGGCCTACTGTACTGCTAGCAGTGAGCAGTGTGTAGTGAGCAGTGGCCTACTGTACTGTTAGCAATGAGCAGTGGCCTACTGTACTGCTAGCAGTGAGCAGTGTGTAGTGAACAGTGGCCTACTGTACTGCTAGCAGTGAGCAGTGTGTAATGAGCAGTGGCCAACTGTACTGTTAGCAGTGAGCAGTGGCCTACTCTACTGCTAGCAGTGAGCAGTGTGTAGTGAGCAGTTGCCTACTGTACTGTTAGCATTGAGCAGTGTGTAGTGAGCAGTGGCCTACTGTACTGCTAGCAGTGAGCAGTGTGTAGTGAGCAATGGCCTACTGTACTACTAGCAGTGAGCAGTGTGTAATGAGCAGTGACCTACTGTAGTGCTAGCAGTGTGTAGTGAGCAGTGACGTACAGTAGTGCTAGCTGTGTGTAGTGTAATCCAGCAGTGAGTGCTGTATTCTAGTATATAGTGAATGATGTGTAAATGCAAATTTTGGAAAATATAAACAAATTGTTTTTAGTAAGTTTAATTAAAAATAATGTGAACTTATTTTGTTACCAACATTCTTTAAGGGTCGGTTGGATAACCGGAAACAGCTTTAGTTCAGCAATGAGCTTCACACACATGATAACAAGGACGAAATGACGCAACAATTTCAATTTTAAATGTTTGAGAAGTTTTGGTTGTCAGGGATGTAGCTTGAAAACAACCATTAGAGGACTTAGTCCAAGGCCGCAGCTTTCTTATCAATCGAGTGTGAGTGAGTGAGTATTTAGTTTAACGCCACATAAGCACAGTTCAAGCTATATCGCGCCGGGTTAAGTATATTGTACACAAGATAATTATCTACAATTAAACATATTGTGTAGATAACATACTGTATGTATTAAAATTGTAATGACGAAAGGTCAATTGCAACACAATTTATCAAGCTGTAAAAAAACGTCAGTTGTAAAACTTAACAATTTATGGTAAAGATGTGATTCTTTTCAAAATGCAATAATGTATTTAAAAGTACAGTGTCGAAAAGCTCCTTCATTGTCATAACTATAATATTTTCGACGAATGAGTGCTAAATCTACACAGTGAATAAAGATGTGTTCAACATTTATAGAAGAATGGCATGGTATACACCATGGTTTTCAATAAAAATGAGTGTGTAAGACGGGTATGTCCAAGTCTCAACCGTGACATTACTGTTTCCTCTCTACGGTTGGAGTGATAAATAAAACATGATTTGCCAATGTTTGGCTTAATTGGTTGTAGTGT
>CM026401.1:37531517-37604017 GCA_014843695.1 Archivesica marissinica
GAACAGTGGCCTACTGTACTGCTAGCATTGAGCAGTGTGTAGTGAGCAGTGGCCTACTGTACTGTTAGCAATGAGCAGTGTGTAGTGAGCAGTGGCCTACTGTACTGCTAGCAATGAACATTATGTAGAGAGCAGTGGCCTACTGTACTGCTAGCAGTGAGCAGTGTGTAGTGAGCAGTGGTCTACTGTACTGCTAGCAGTGAGCAGTGTGTAGTGAGCAGTGGCCTACTGTACTGTTAGCATTGAGCAGTGTGTAGTGAGCAGTGGCCTACTGTACTGCTAGCAGTGAGCAGTGTGTAGTGAACAGTGGCCTACTGTACTGCTAGCAGTGGGCAGTGTGTGGTGAGCAGTGGCCTTCTGTACTGTTAGCATTGCGCAGTGTGTAGTGAGCAGTGGCCTACTGTACTGCTAGCAGTGAGCAGTGTGTAGTGAGCAGTGGCCTACTGTACTGCTAGCATTGAGCAGTGTGTAGTGAGCAGTGGCCTACTGTACTGCTAGCATTGAACAGTGGCCTACTGTACTGCTAGCATTGAGCAGTGTGTAGTGAGCAGTGGCCTACTGTACTGTTAGCAGTGAACAGTGTGAAGTGAGCAGTGGCCTACTGTACTGCTAGCAGTGAGCAGTGTGTAGTGAGCAGTGGCCTACTGTACTGCTAGCAGTGAGCAGTGTGTAGTGAGCAGTGGCCTACTGTACTGCTAGCAGTGAGCAGTGTGTAGTGAGCAGTGGCCTACTGTACTGCTAGCAGTGAGCAGTGTGTAGTGAGCAGTGGCCTACTGTACTGCTAGCAGTGAGCAGTGTGTAGTGAGCAGTGGCCTACTGTACTGCTAGCATTGAGCAGTGTGTAGTGAGCAGTGGCCTACTGTACTGTTAGCAATGAGCAGTGGCCTACTGTACTGCTAGCAGTGAGCAGTGTGTAGTGAGCAGTGGCCTACTGTACTGTTAGCAATGAGCAGTGGCCTACTGTACTGCTAGCAGTGAGCAGTGTGTAGTGAACAGTGGCCTACTGTACTGCTAGCAGTGAGCAGTGTGTAGTGAGCAGTGGCCTACTGTACTGTTAGCAATGAGCAGTGGCCTACTGTACTGTTAGCAGTGAACAGTGTGTAGTGAGCAGTGGCCTACTGTACTGCTAGCAGTGAGCAGTGTGTAGTGAGCAGTGGCCTACTGTACTGCTAGCATTGAGCAGTGGCCTACTGTACTGCTAGCAGTGAGCAGTGTGTAGTGAGCAGTGGCCTACTGTACTGTTAGCAATGAGCAGTGGCCTACTGTACTGCTAGCAGTGAGCAGTGTGTAGTGAACAGTGGCCTACTGTACTGCTAGCAGTGAGCAGTGTGTAATGAGCAGTGGCCAACTGTACTGTTAGCAGTGAGCAGTGGCCTACTCTACTGCTAGCAGTGAGCAGTGTGTAGTGAGCAGTTGCCTACTGTACTGTTAGCATTGAGCAGTGTGTAGTGAGCAGTGGCCTACTGTACTGCTAGCAGTGAGCAGTGTGTAGTGAGCAATGGCCTACTGTACTACTAGCAGTGAGCAGTGTGTAATGAGCAGTGACCTACTGTAGTGCTAGCAGTGTGTAGTGAGCAGTGACGTACAGTAGTGCTAGCTGTGTGTAGTGTAATCCAGCAGTGAGTGCTGTATTCTAGTATATAGTGAATGATGTGTAAATGCAAATTTTGGAAAATATAAACAAATTGTTTTTAGTAAGTTTAATTAAAAATAATGTGAACTTATTTTGTTACCAACATTCTTTAAGGGTCGGTTGGATAACCGGAAACAGCTTTAGTTCAGCAATGAGCTTCACACACATGATAACAAGGACGAAATGACGCAACAATTTCAATTTGAAATGTTTGAGAAGTTTTGGTTGTCAGGGATGTAGCTTGAAAACAACCATTATAGGACTTAGTCCAAGGCCGCAGCTTTCTTATCAATCGAGTGTGAGTGAGTGAGTATTTAGTTTAACGCCACATAAGCACAGTTCAAGCTATATCGCGCCGGGTTAAGTATATTACACAAGATAATTATCTACAATTAAACATATTGTGTAGATAACATACTGTATGTATTAAAATTGTAATGACGAAAGGTCAATTGCAACAAAATTGATCAAGCTGTAAAAAAACGTCAGTTGTAAAACTTTTATGGTAAAGATGTGATTCTTTTCAAAATGCAATAATGTATATAAAAGTACAGTGTCGAAAAGCTCCTTCATTGTCATAACTATAATATTTTCGACGAATGAGTGCTAAATCTACACAGTGAATTAAGATGTGTTCAACATTTATAGAGGAATGGCATGGCACTGTAGGCCACCATGGTGGATCCTCTCTTTTCAATAAAAATGAGTGTGTAAGACGGGTATGTCCAAGTCTCAACCGTGACATTACTGTTTCCTCTCTACGGTTGGAGTGATAAATAAAACATGATTTGCCAATGTTTGGCTTAATTGGTTGTAGTGTATTGAATTGTATGTTATTCCAAGTGGTTTGCCACTTTGAAGTAATTTAAGAAAGAATCGATTGCCTAGCATCAGTGCATGGTACATGTATTTTAGAATGTATACAGTCTAGTTTAAGTGCATCTGTTGCACGTTGATCAGCCAATTCATTGCCACGAATACCAATATGACTTGGTATCCAGCAATATATAACATGTTTAGTCGATGTAATATGTGTGTGCTTAATATTAAGTAATTTGTGAATAAGGTTTTTTAACGTTCATGTTGTCTACTGATTGTAGTACAGATAAAGAATCTGACAGGATCATAAATATTCTATCACGTGATGCATCAGCAAAATTCAAAGCTAAATCAATAGCCTCTACTTCTGCTGAAAATATAGACACGTGATCAGGTAGTCGTAATTTAGAAGCATGTAGTTTACTGACAACAGCACAGCCAACTTTGTTGCCGGCTTTAGATCCATCTGTGTATATTGGTGTATAATATGAAAACATGGTTCTGATTTCATTTCATTTTGATCTAAACATCAGCGGGTTAGTATATGAGTTCAGGTTATCATGAAGTTGTAAAATAACGTTGGGTTTAATCAGGTCAAAAGGAGCTATATCTGATATAAAAGTTTCATGAACATTGTCAATGTTAAAATCTACGTTATGAATAGGTTCCTCGTGTGTACTCCAATTCGAAACTAATAAGGTTTACAAATCGGAGGCGACGGCAGGGTGAGAAGAGATACGACGCATATAATGCTTTCCTGTAAATACTTTTATGGCCTTAACTAACTTAGAAAACGAATGTTCATTTGAAAATTTCTTTCAAGTTAGGAAGCTACTCAGCCTGTGATAGGTCGGTAGTTCTACCGGTGTGGCCTTAAATACTGCTTGGAGGGGGCATCCGGGATCTTCCACCACCAATAATAGCTGGGTATAGTCGCCATATGATCTAAGCTGACGGTGCGACGTTAAAGAACGGTATTAACGAATGTGTACATATTGTTATCATAGAATAATCGAAGGCGAGTATCATTTTATTCTTATTTGCCCTAAATTTAAAGATCTAATAATAAAAAACTATATAAAACGTTACTATCACACTTGGCTTACCAAACAAAAGTGTATCACTTTACTTACAGAGGCTAATCAGATGGTTATACACATGTATATAAAACAGTACATGGAGTTGCTCCGGAATACTTAAAATCGTCCTTCACCTTTACCTCTGATATACATCCTATAATTCGCAGATCAACCTCAGAGCATCAGTTATACACGCCAAGATCAAACTGTGAATTATTTCGTAATACATTTGCATTTTCAGGACCATCCATTTGGAATTCATTGCCTCACTAATTTCAAAATGCTCTAACTAGCCAACAATCAAAATTCTCTACTCAATGTGGAACAATAACAATACAAACAAACAATACATAGAGGATATTTGTTTGTTTTGAGTGAATACGGAATATATCTCAATGAGAAGTGAGAACATTTCAAATATTTTCACGAGCGCGTAATATATTCACTCAAAACAAACACATTTTCTTTTTATTTTATGCTAATTGGTGGGAAAAAAATACAAAATGAAGAAATTAAAATAGCTGGCCGCCGTGTTTTTGCGCGGATGAATACATTGACGACTATACGTCGTGAGTCGATACACAGATCTGCCGCCATCTTCCATATTCACTCAAAACAAACACATTTTCTTTTTATTTTATGCTAATTGGTGAAAAACAAACACAAAATGAAGAAATTAAAATAGCTGGCCGCCGTGTTTGTATGACTTTACATATTGCATTCTAACTTCCTTATATAAAGTACATTCCAACAGAGTGTTCTTTCATTTCTAGGAATTTTGGGATATTTGTCTCTTCCAAAAGTATGACTTTACATATTGCATTCTAACTTCTTTATATAAAGTACATTCCAACAGAAAGTGTTCTTTCATTTCTAGGTGTTAGGTATATAATATATATATACATTGAATCCCCAAAATCAAATAAGTCGTGATAGCGCAGTGGATGCGCGTTCGCTTCAGGTGCGAAAGGTCCGGAGTTCGAGCCCCATTGGAGCCGTTACGATTGTGCCCTTAGGCAAGGCATTTAATTTCCACGTTGCCTCTTCTCTCTCCCTCGTGGCGATGAATTTCATCAGGAATAAGGTATCGAGAGTGATTAATATAAGTTATAGGAACTTGTTTCGCAATCGATCTAAAATACATTTGTATAAACTAATCAAACAATCATCATACGCAAGTTGACTCTCACGAAGGAACACACAGTATGTCGCCCGATTTCCGGTTATCTAATCTACAGGTACTATTTAAACACGAATTAGATCAATAGAAATATCTTGTAGTAAACGTGTTTATTTTGTTTATTTAAAACAATCAAATATACACGATGTCAATTGATAACAATGTTTTAAAACGGTCATGTCCTCGTATTGCGCTGGTTATTGGCGACAACGTTAACGTGTTCTGTTTTGCACTATATTCAAGTTCACATTAAAAAGTTACAAGACGCTTACAATGTTATATAATAATATAGCGTTTACCATATGTACATGGGTAATACAGCTTGAGTTATAAATACATTGTATATGTGTAAGTGAGTTATAAATACATTGTATATGTGTAAGTGAGTTATAAATACATTGTATATGTGTAAGTGAGTTATAAATACATTGTATATGTGTAAGTGAGTTATAATACATTGTATATGTGTAAGTGAGTTATAAATACATTGTATATGTGTAAGTGAGTTATAAATACATTGTATATGTGTAAGTGAGTTATAAATACATTGTATATGTGTAAGTGAGTTATAAATACATTGTATATGTGTAAGTGAGTTATAATACATTGTATATGTGTAAGTGAGTTATAAATACATTGTATATGTGTAAGTGAGTTATAAATACATTGTATATGTGAAGTGAGTTATAAATACATTGTATATGTGTAAGTGAGTTATAAATACATTGTATATGTGTAAGTGAGTTATAAATACATTGTATATGTGTAAGTGAGTTATAAATAATTGTATATGTGTAAGTGAGTTATAATACATTGTATATGTGTAAGTGAGTTATAAATACATTGTATATGTGTAAGTGAGTTATAAATACATTGTATATGTGTAAGTGAGTTATAAATACATTGTATATGTGTAAGTGAGTTATAAATACATTGTATATGTGTAAGTGAGTTATAAATACATTGTATATGTGTAAGTGAGTTATAAATACATTGTATATGTGTAAGTGAGTTATAAATACATTGTATATGTGTAAGTGAGTTATAAATACATTGTATATGTGTAAGTGAGTTATAAATACATGTATATGTGTAAGTGAGTTATAAATACATTGTATATGTGTAAGTGAGTTATAAATACATTGTATATGTGTAAGTGAGTTATAAATACATTGTATATGTGTAAGTGAGTTATAAATACATTGTATATGTGTAAGTGAGTTATAAATACATTGTATATGTGTAAGTGAGTTATAAATACATTGTATATGTGTAAGTGAGTTATAAATACATTGTATATGTGTAAGTGAGTTATAAATACATTGTATATGTGTAAGTGAGTTATAAATACATTGTATATGTGTAAGTGAGTTATAAATACATTGTATATGTGTAAGTGAGTTATAAATACATTGTATATGTGTAAGTGAGTTATAAATACATTGTATATGTGTAAGTGAGTTATAAATACATTGTATATGTGTAAGTGAGTTATAAATACATTGTATATGTGTAAGTGAGTTATAAATACATTGTATATGTGTAAGTGAGTTATAAATACATTGTATATGTGTAAGTACTATAATATGTAATAACTATTGATATAAAACATATTAGAAAATGGACAAAAAAACAACAATGATATGAGTGTATACATTTTCGTATGAGGGATCCCAACTAATGATATGCAGCTGACATGCGCATTCGCAGTGTTAGGCAGCGTTCTTCTCGAGAAAATGCGAAAGGCGTGTCATATTATATTTTACGCTGTTCCAAGGATGATCTATTTACCTGTTGCAAAGTAACAAAGTTACAACTCTGGACTAAAACCAGTTTTAATGCAATGC
Organism: Archivesica marissinica; assembly: GCA_014843695.1. Lineage (NCBI taxonomy): Eukaryota > Metazoa > Mollusca > Bivalvia > Venerida > Vesicomyidae > Archivesica > Archivesica marissinica. Next base: position 37,538,076 of record CM026401.1, read on the forward strand.
ATGCTATATTTTGTTTGTACAGAATAATGAATGTAAATATAAGTAATGAATCTCTGATTAATAGTTTCCATCGGAGTATGAACTACATTGGGCGTGCTTAAAGTTAGCGTGGATGCATTCGGCCTCCACACACATTAGCCACGCCCAATGTAGTCCATACCCCGATGGAAACTATTAACCCTGCATGGGCCATATGAGACTAACTCTAAAGTGTGTCCTGTGCCGTCCGTATGAAAGACCCGATGCATTAATCTTAAAGCCGCCATTCTTCATTCCAGAACATTTATATCATAGTTTTGGCTGGCTTAGTTTATACAAATTTATTTGAGCTCAATTGCGAAACAAGTTCTTTCAACTTATATTAATCACTCTCGAGACCTCATTCCTGATGGAACCAAGGAGAGAGAAGAAGCATGTGGAATTTAAATGCCTTGCCTAAGGGCACAATCGTAACTGCTCCAGCGGGGCTTCGCACCTGAAGCTAGCGCGCATCCACTGCGCTATCACGACTTCCATTGGCTGGCTTAACTTGCATTAAACCTAATGCTACAAATGCGCAAGGACATCACCACCGTGGTTCTTGCAGGGTTCGAACTCACAGCCTCTCGATCACGAGGCTGCCATGGTACCCACAGAGGCTACACGGAAATGATTTGGTTGATGATAGACGAATATCTCTCACAACTGTATCTTCCTAGTTTGTGTCATATATACGGTATTTATAATTACTAGCGGACAGAAATCGTTTAGAATAATGTAATGCACATGCGTGATTAGGATGAGGCATGGCATTAGTCCCAGTAGGAGGCACGGCATGGTCGGCTGAAAAATGTATTTATAGTTCAGGTCGCGCAACAACAAGTCAAATTATAGCAGTTACTGTAAACATTTGCATTGCTTTTATTACTTCAAGTGATCGACGCCGTCGGCAAGCCAACAACCGGGATAATGAGAGGGGTTCTGTACTTCGTCGGTAGCTATGACCAGTGCCAGAACGTGCGAGCCGAAATCCCTATCAATGCCAGCCTGGGAGAGCATCGGGCTCAAACAGATGTGACATTTCAAGGACGTTACTGTAGGGCGACATTCACACCACCCAGGAATCTAATAGAGGTCATTGCCGGAGATCACATTAACGTACGTTTAGTTATCCGTATTAAAATGTTATCATTTCAAATTTATTTTAGCTCTATTTCGAAACATGTTTTTACAATATTAGATTAATCGAGAGAGAGAGACCTAATTCCTGGAATTCATTGCCAAGAAAGAGAGAGATAGAGAGCGAGAGGGACATTTCTATATATATATATATATAGAGAGAGAGAGAGAGAGCACGAGAGCGCGCTCGAGAGAGGGACATTTCTATATCTATATATATATAGAGAGATATATATATATAGAGAGAGATGGAGCAAACATGACACCACATGTCAACTTGACACCACTATGACACCGGCTGCCAACTTGAACATGACACAACCAGTTAACTTGACCATAATGCTAGCATGACACCACCAGTCAACCAACATTGTCAAGCATATTTTATATTAATTGAAGCTGTCAAACGATATATACGCACAATTTGTATTTGATATATATATATATATACAGCACATATGCAATAAAATCTTAAAGTACACATTCAATACAACTACACGGAACATTGTGTCTTCAGAAAACATACGGAGTTCCGATGACAATTTCGCTCGGTGTGTGTCTTCCGGACTCGTGCCACAAAGAAGACATCGAGGGTCTACTTCATTTAGGTAATTACAAAGTCTACGAACAGTGTACATGGACACGTGACAAACATCACATTGCGGGATTCTTCATCTAGACAAGTCCATGGTCACATATGACGTACCTGATAACATGACAGACGAAGTAGGTGGTCACGTGGGAACGAGAGCTGATCAGTAGCAATGCCATAGCCGAGTGTTCGATCATCAGTTCCATCGTATTAATTCATGTAGTAGACTTTCGGAATAGACTATAAACGGAGGTTCATCGAATCTGTATTACGCTTGGTATATACAAACTTGCATCTCGGGCAAATAGCGATAGCGGCATTATCAGATCGAATCTTTCGAATTTATAACCTGAATTGCAGCAGTTGTAGACTGCAACCGTGCCAGCCAGGTATCACAACTGGTATGACGATATTGGTTGCCAGTAATGCATCATAAATACAGAATATCGACTTGCTACTGTCACAAGTGTTTCCCTGGCAGCACCGTGACTTGCTACTGTCATAACTGTTTCCCTGACAGCATCGTGACTTGCTACTGTCACAACTGTTTCCCTGGCAGCATAGTGACTTGCTACTGTCACAACTGTTTCCCTGACAGCATAGTGACTTGCTACTGTCACAACTGTTTCCCTGGCAGCATAGCGACTTGCTACTGTCACAACTGTTTCCTTGACAACACAGTGTCCTCCTACTGTCACAACTGTTTCCCTAGCAGCACCGTGACTTGCTACTGTCATAACTGTTTCCCTGGCAGCATAGCGACTTGCTACTGTCACAACTGTTTCCCTGACAGCATAGTGACTTGCTACTGTCACAACTGTTTCCCTGGCAGCATAGTGACTTGCTACTGTCACAACTGTTTCCCTGACAGCATAGTGACTTGCTACTGTCACAACTGTTTCCCTGGCAGCATAGCGACTTGCTACTGTCACAACTGTTTCCCTGGCAGCACAGTGACTTGCTACTGTCACAACTGTTTCCCTGGCAGCACCGTGACTTGCTACTGTCACAACTGTTTCCCTGGCAGCATAGTGACTTGCTACTGTCACAACTGTTTCCCTGACAGCATAGTGACTTGCTACTGTCACAACTGTTTCCCTGGCAGCACCGTGACTTGCTACTGTCACAACTGTTTCCCTGGCAGCATAGTGACTTGCTACTGTCACAACTGTTTCCCTGACAGCACAGTGACTTGCTACTGTCACAACTGTTTCCCTAGCAGCACAGTGACTTGCTACTGTCACAACTGTTTCCCTGGCAGCATAGTGACTTGCTACTGTCACAACTGTTTCCCTGACAGCACAGTGTCTTGCTACTGTCACAACTGTTTCCCTGACAGTACAGCATAGTACTTGCTACTGTCACAACTGTTTCCCTGACAGAATAGTGACTTGCTACTGTCACAACTGTTTCCCTGACAGAATAGTGACTTGCTACTGTCACAACTGTTTCCCGGTTTTATGTGTTTATAGGTTTACTGGGCTCGATGTTGAATATTACTGTCGATAAAGCCGTCTGCACTGAAGATCTAGAGTTTGAAACCGATGACAAAGCTCACACTGTAATGTAAGTTGAAAGTACGCATGTGCATGTGGTGTTGCTTGTGATGAAAACTGATTGATCTGCTTGGCTTTCTTGTGCAGTCTGATGTTTTGTTTGTTTTGTTTTGACAACATGTTAGGTCATACGGCTGCTCGGCAGTTATTATTGGTAGAGGAATACACCGGGTGCCCATTCGAACACTATGTCAGGCACAGACGGACAGTCCGCCGCACCGACATTCCGCTATCCAGATAGATAGTTTTCTCGCATGAAATAAGTTTACACCCCAACTGGGTTTCGAACCTACAGCGGTGAGGGGCAAGTGATAACTACTATAATAAATTGGACTAATGCATTGCTGAAGTATATACATACCGACATGTGTATATAGTGTGGTATAATGTATACAAGGAGTCTAAGAACTTCACCAATTAGCTAAAGTCGTAAATGCATGCTTAAAAGGTTCAAATCAGTGTACACTCGCTCAAAATCCCACACCTCTTTGCTCATGAATTAAGAGATGCGCGGACCCCAACTGAAATACGGGGAGATTAGACTGAAATACGGGGAGATTAGACTGAAATACGTGGAGATTAGGCTGAAGCAGAGCATTTGTCAAGTTGTCAAGTTGTCCAAGGTTACCCACCGATAGTAGGAGGTCAACAAGTATTGGTACCGGATTATCATCCCCTCTTATATAAAGTCAAAGGTCACTAAAGGTTCAACAATACAACAGGCTACTTCAGATTAGCTACATATAATCACATTGATACCGCTTCTCGAGTGTTGCTTACCGCACCCATCCATCCACAGTCGCGTGTGGCCTGGACAAATAGGTTCGGGTTCAATACCACAAAGCTAAAAATAAGCCCCGATAACGACTGGGTGTCATCTTTAAACTCGAATACTGGAATGACATAAACATGTATGTATAGTGTCAAGCCTATATAGTGTCACACCTATTGTGTATCATAGTTCTTGCAGCTTATATCTTATTTCCTATTAAAGTATTACTGGTTACTGTTTAGGCTACATGTTTCATTATGCTATTTCATGTTTTAATTTGTTCAGGGCCTCGTGGTAGATTGATTTAATTGTTCAAATGAGTTCTCTCGTTAAATAAAGTCATTATTATTATTATTATATTATTATTATATTATTTTTTTATTTATTTTTTTATTATTATTATTATATATTATAGTGTTCTTTATTGTATCTGGGTGTTATTACAATTCAGTTTGAGCTTTAAGGTACATGTTGCTAATGTTCAACCCATATCATGTATGCGCAGACAAACTGTATCGGGAAGGGCCGTAACTAATGTTGCTAGAATTTATGGCACGACCTGTTCGCTTTTCTTAAATGGTCATGTTTTCTTTTATATATATATGTGTGTGTGTCTGTTAGGTTACTAATATTTTATTTGCTATTTGACATTTACATTACATACATAATCATGACAAAGCAAAGAAAAAGCAAAATGGGTTGGGTAACAAGTTCTAATAACATTAGTAAATTGCCCTCCCCAAAGATATGCATAACGACTCGAGTACTATAACGTGTTTATTAATAAATTAAAAATAACTAACACTGTGCTGTATATGCACTAGTAAAAAGGAAATGGAACGGAATATGCACGTGTATAAGGGGAAATAAATCATCAGCAAAAGGCACGTGCTCATTGGACGTATGCATGAAGAACACATGCTATATCGTAAATCTACTGCGTGTGCGAAATATACCGCTTGCACTAAGAACATGCTATATCGTACATATACCGCTTGCACTAAGAACATGCTATATCGTACATATACCGCTTGCACGAAGAACATGCTATATCGTACATATACCGCTTGCACTAAGAACATGCTATATCGTACATATACCGCTTGCACGAAGAACATGCTATATCGTACATATACCGCTTGCACTAAGAACATGCTATATCGTACATATACCGCTTGCACGAAGAACATGCTATATCGTACATATACCGCTTGCACGAAGAACATGCTATATCGTACATATACCGCTTGCACGAAACTATGCGATGCAACTGACTATTTGGTCATTCATTACAAGAGAAATGTGCACACACAGCAATATTTATAGAAGTATTTCTAATACTATTCATTAATTTAATAATAGCCAATGTAATTTGTTTTAAAGAATGTCACAGTTTCGATACATACATGTTTGTTCTTCCTGTTTCAGAGGAATTCTGGGAACACTTGTACTTTTAGTTCTAGTGTCATCTATGATTGACCTTTGCTTCCTTCAATCCAAAAAGAAACGCGAAAAGCAGTCCATGTATGCCACTTCCTTGCAATTTCACGACAATAATGCCTACATAGACATGCCGAGAAATGGCGATAGGCCTAAAAGTGATATCGCCAGGATCAATTATGACATTACGCCGGAAAACGGCCACGTTATGGACAATGCTGTTGCTACGGAAAGTATCAAACCGGGAATGAAAGGCGATCTTATAGCTAATGTTACATTTACACGTTCAGGAAAGGTTACAGCGGGAAGCGCTCTCGACATCTCTGTAGACAGCGATATAACCGATAATATCCTAGATGCAGCGGTTAATACCGACGAAGGTGAGTTCTATATTTACATTATGATCATTGTTTCAGAATTCGTATGTCTGTATGTCTGTATGTTTTAATATAGCGTCTACTACAATATTAAATAATTTACTAATTACTTATTGTAATTAATTAACTATGATGAATATCTTAATTGTATTATATTTGTATCCAAATCATTCATTCCCTCAGCCATTTCTCTTTGGAATGAACTTCATTTAGATATTAGGAATTCCCCTTCATTGAATATATTTCAATGTAAACCACCACTCGTACCTATTTATGTTTACCAAGGTGAACGCGTGTATTATATTATGCATGCACGACTAAGAAATTTATGTAGTAATCTGAATAACGATCTATATGTAAACCACCTAAAGGGTGACCCAGTGTGTCAATGTGGTTTTAAATATGAAGACGCGGAACATTACCTTTTTAAGTGCCCACGATTTCACATGCAAAGAATCGAGTTATTTAGAGCATCGAGGCAATTTCATCCGCTAAACACACGAATGTTATTATTTGGAGATGATAGACTGTTACCTGAAGAAAATGAACTGATTTTTTCATCTGTTCATAAATATATAAAACAAACTCGACGATTTTAATTAGATCATAAACGACAAAGAAAAATAATGTTACTGACAATACCCATGTACATCTTAACCAAATACCATGTGCCCTATAGTAAATGTTCATTGTGACAGCGTGACACGGAACAAGACATCACTTTGGTATAAACACATGTATCTCACATGGTTAATCTGTACTACTCATCTTCCTTCTCTTTACTAAGTTACCAGTTTTGCTTTATTTTTTGTTAATTCTTTTCTATATTCCACCATATTTGTTTGCTTCTTTGCAGAATGCCTGATTGCCAATTATTCATTTATTCTTCTTGGGGAGGGCAGTTTACTAATGTTGCTAGAACTTGTTGCCCAACCCATTTTGCATTTTATCACATATAATGAATGTTAAGTCTAAATGTACTATATATGTAAAATAGCAAATAAAATATGATTAAACTAAAAAATAAATTGTATTATGGTGCCCACTAGTATCGGCATTAGGGAAAGCCACAGCACTTCCGTCAGCAACTCACACTATCTCATAGTATGTCTGGACTTACGACGTCTACAATACCAACACATGTGTGCAACAATAGATTAGTCAATATGGCATTGTGATAGAGATTAGTCATTTTAGAGTGTTGGAGGATAGTGCAACGATACAGACAGAGAGGCAGATGCCCATTCCAGAGTATACTCTGGTTCTTTTACTTGCACAATGTAAAGCACCAACACGAGACCTCGGAGAGAGGAGGCAACGTGGAATTTAAATGCCTTGCCTAAGGAAACAATCGTAACGGCTCCAGCGGGTCTCGAACAACAGATTTTAAGCGCAAACGGCGAATGCGCTACCATTGTGCTATCACGACTTCCACTTGGCTGATGGTTAATGGTCTTCGGAAGTTTGAATGACAGTAAAGTTTAATGCTGAACAAAACACACAATAAAATAGAAAGTTTGACTCTCTGCACGCCATATTATTCATGAAGCAACACAAGTGTGTTTTCTATTAAAGGTGTTTCCAGCAAACTGCTAAGAATATTCTCAATATTCACAAACATTCCTGCGGTGATGAGCACAGAGACTAAAGACAATTGTATTTCATGCCTCTACGGCATCCGTGTGATCACTATGATGTGGATAATTCTCGGTAACACGTACCTCTATGTTGCCCAGTCAGTGGCTGAAGTACCGGTCTCAGGTGAGTGCTAGAGTTACAGACGCTACAGTTACGCTTTGCTTGTTTCATATAATGTACTCTATAGTAATGTACGTAATAATGTTATGTTATGTTATATATGAGGTAATAGTACAACATTTGATACAAATGACGAGGCAATATGTATACATATATACCCTAATCCATATTTAAACCAGTTCGTACGGGAGAGGTAAATTACTATAAAATTGCACAATCACACTTTGTACATAAAGAAGTATACAGTATGAAAGAAGTATATAGTATGGAAGAATGGAAGAAGTGTATAGTATGAAAGAAATATATAATATGGAAGAAGTATATAGTATGAAAGAAGTATAAAATATGGAATAGGTATATAGTATGAAAGAAGTATAAAATATGAAAGAAGTATACAGTATGAAAGAAGTATAAAATATGAAAGAAGTATAAAATATGAAAGAAGTATACAGTATGAAAGAAGTATAAAATATGAAAGAAGTATAAAATATGAAAGAAGTATATAGTATGAAAGAAGTATAACATATGAAAGAAGTATATAATATGAAAGAAGAATACAGTATGGAAGAAGAATATTATAGTCACGTTTATATTTCGGGTTTTACGCCTGCATCAGCACCATTTCGGGCTATATCGCCGGCGGGCAGTTTACCTAACAACACCTTTCCTGGGCAGGCTCCAGCGGTTAACCAGTACTTGGGTACACCAACCTACGTAAGAAACTGCCAACTTTTTCATATAAATGAGACACGGCCTGAGCGGGGCTCGAACCCGTGACCATCAGTGATGATAGGTTACAGTGGTATACAAGTCAGAGACCATAACCACTCGACCACGGAGGCGGACAACGTAATAATGTATAGATGTAATGTGCGTAATTTATCCACATAATATATTATAAGAATGTATTTTATAAGTTGTGAGAGTTTAACCCTCGACGTTTGAAGCACAAGAAAGCGAAGTCCGCATCAAAAACCGAAATTTACTAGAGGCATATACTCCCAATTTCTAATCTAAACAATAGCATTAGAAACTGACGTAAATCTTTAGTCTGTGTCTGAAATTGATCGAAGACGATTCATTCTAGTGCATCGGTGAAGCTACGGGTACTCAGTAATGTGTCATTGTTTGAGACGAGGAAACCATCTCTGTGGTCGTTAACTAAATAGAACAACGTGTTGTTCGTATGTATAATTAGTATGTGGATTGCCTGATTATTGTTTTAAGACAAACAACGTTTCTATTTTTAGTTTAACCCTTAACCAGCCGAATAAATTGGACGGAATGTGCAAACAACATAGATCCTGATCAGCCGCGGCGACGCATCGTGTCTGATCATAGTATAATTATGTTGTTTGCTATTCAGACTAGTGGTTTAGCTCCACTATCCGAATAGTAAAACAGCATAGAGCCTGTCCTTCAGACGGAACAGTATTGAGCGGTCAAATTATTATTAAAATAAAAATAGAATTACGCTTACAAACAACGTGAGGTCTGATAATGTAGAGCATGAATTGTTTCAGTGGACATGCTGGATTTGTTTGATCTGTTTGTACTGCCACAGTGGTCATGCTGGATTTGTTAGATCTGTTTGTACTGCCACAGTGGTCATGCTGGATTTGTTAGATCTGTTTGTACTGTTTCAGTGGTCATGCTGGATTTGTTTGATCTGTTTGTACTGTTTCAGTGGTCATGCTGGATTTGTTTGATCTGTTTGTACTGTTTCAGTGGTCATGCTGTTTGTTAGATCTGTTTGTACTGTTCAGTGGTCATGCTGGATTTGTTTGATCTGTTTGTACTGCCAGTGGTCATGCTGGATTTGTTTGATCTGTTTGTACTGCCACAGTGGTCATGCTGGATTTGTTTGATCTGTTTGTACTGTTTCAGTGGTCATGCTGGATTTGTTTGATCTGTTTGTACTGCCACAGTGGTCATGCTGGATTTGTTTGATCTGTTTGTACTGTTTCAGTGGTCATGCTGGATTTGTTTGATCTGTTTGTACTGTTTCAGTGGTCATGCTGGATTTGTTTGATCTGTTTGTACTGTTTCAGTGGTCATGCTGGATTTGTTTGATCTGTTTGTACTGTTTCAGTGGTCATGCTGGATTTGTTTGATTGTTTGTACTGTTCAGTGGTCATGCTGGATTGTTTGTACTGAGTGGTCTGTACTGCCACAGTGGTCATCTGGATTTTTTGTACTGCCACAGTGGTCATGCTGGGATCTGTTTGTACTGCCACAGTGTCATGCTGGATTTTGTTTGTACTTTTACAGTGGTCATGCTGGATTTGTTGTACTGTTTCAGTGGTCTGCGATTTTGTTTGTACTGTTTCAGTGGTCATGCTGGATTTTTTGTACTGTTTCAGTGGTCATGCTGGATTTGTTTGTACTGTTTCAGTGGTCATGCTGGATTTGTTTGATCTGTTTGTACTGTTTCAGTGGTCATGCTAGATTTGTTTGTACTGTTTCAGTGGTCATGCTGGATTTGTTTGATCTGTTTGTACTGTTTCAGTGGTCATGCTAGATTTGTTTGTACTGTTTCAGTGGTCATGCTGGATTTGTTTGATCTGTTTGTACTGTTTCAGTGGTCATGCTGGATTTGTTTGATCTGTTTGTACTGTTTCAGTGGTCATGCTGGATTTGTTTGATCTGTTTGTACTGTTTCAGTGGTCATGCTGGATTTGTTTGATCTGTTTGTACTGTTTCAGTGGTCATGCTGGATTTGTTTGATCTGTTTGTACTGTTTCAGTGGTCATGCTGGATTTGTTTGATCTGTTTGTACTGTTTCAGTGGTCATGCTGGATTTGTTTGATCTGTTTGTACTGTTTCAGTGGTCATGCTGGATTTGTTTGATCTGTTTGTACTGTTTCAGTGGTCATGCTGGATTTGTTTGATCTGTTTGTACTGTTTCAGTGGTCATGCTGGATTTGTTTGATCTGTTTGTACTGTTTCAGTGGTCATGCTGGATTGTTTGATCTGTTTGTACTGTTTCAGTGGTCATGCTGGATTTGTTTGATCTGTTTGTACTGTTTCATGGTCATGCGGATTGTTTGATCTGTTTGTACTGTTTCAGTGGTCATGCTGGATTTGTTTGATCTGTTTGTACTTTTCAGTGGTCATGCTGGATTTGTTTGATCTGTTTGTACTGTTTCAGTGGTCATGCTGGATTTGTTTGATCTGTTTGTACTGTTTCAGTGGTCATGCTGGATTTGTTTGATCTGTTGTACTGTTTCAGTGGTCATGCTGGATTTGTTTGATCTGTTTGTACTGTTTCAGTGGTCATGCTGGATTTGTTTGATCTGTTTGTACTGCCACAGTGGTCATGCTGGATTTGTTTGATCTGTTTGTACTGTTTCAGTGGTCATGCTGGATTTGTTTGATCTGTTTGTACTGTTTCAGTGGTCATGCTGGATTTGTTTGATCTGTTTGTACTGTTTCAGTGGTCATGCTGGATTTGTTTGATCTGTTTGTACTGTTTCAGTGGTCATGCTGGATTTGTTTGATCTGTTTGTACTGTTTCAGTGGTCATGCTGGATTTGTTTGATCTGTTTGTACTGTTTCAGTGGTCATGCTGGATTTGTTTGATCTGTTTGTACTGTTTCAGTGGTCATGCTGGATTTGTTTGATCTGTTTGTACTGTTTCAGTGGTCATGCTGGATTTGTTAGATCTGTTTGTACTGTTTCAGTGGTCATGCTGGATTTGTTTGATCTGTTTGTACTGTCACAGTGGTCATGCTGGATTTGTTTGATCTGTTTGTACTGTTTCAGTGGTCATGCTGGATTTGTTTGATCTGTTTGTACTGTTTCAGTGGTCATGCTGGATTTGTTTGATCTGTTTGTACTGTTTCAGTGGTCATGCTGGATTTGTTTGATCTGTTTGTACTGTTTCAGTGGTCATGTTGGGTTCGTTTGATCTACTAGTGTTTGTAATACTTCAGTGAATATTCTTGATTCGTTGGATCTCTTTGCATTTGTTTCAGTGGACACGCTAGATTTATTTGATCTAATGCAGCGGTTTACCATGCAGACCGTCATGTCATCATCCTATGCTACGGACACATTCTTCCTGATCAGGTGACACATATATATATGAATCTATGATATACAGCACATGTAGACACGCTTTTGATAAACAAACGCGCTTTCATGGGCTGATACATGCATGCAAGCTGGTGATTGTGCTGTAGCTATTATTTGTTTCTCGTGTTGAAGCCTCTATCTGGGTAACCCCGTGAATAGTGACGTCATCGAAAGCGCATAGCTCAAGAGAGTGCGTGTAGCACTCGTTGCGTTGACGACTAATCAAATCGGGCTATGGAGAACAGAGAGACTTCCACCAGTCATACCTACAGGAACATGTGTGTTTGGTTTGTTCGGGTTTTACGTCTTCATCAGCACCATTCTGTGCTATATCGCCGGCGGGCAGTTTACAAAACACCTTTCCTGGACAGGTTCCAGCGATTAACAAGTACTTGGTGCACCAACCTCAGTAAGAAACAGCCAACTTGTTCATATAAACGAGACATTGCCTGAGAGAAGGCTCGAACCCGTGACCATCAGTGATGATAGGTTGCAGTGGTATCCAATTCAGCGACCGTAACCACTGGACCACGAAGGTGGACATCATACCAATATGAACATGTTGTCTGACAAGCGATTTATTATACAAATGTACTCCATGATCATGGAGAGGACTTCGCAGGTTGGATACTTGTAACGGAGGGTATTCTAGCTTTAACGACGCATAATTCCGCAGGTTGGATACTTGTGACGGAGGGTATTCTAGCTTTAACGACGCATAATTCCGCAGGTTGGATACTTGTAACGGAGGGTATTCTAGCTTTAACGACGCACAATTCCGCAGGTTGGATACTTGTGACGGAGGGTATTCTAGCTTTAACGACGCACAATTCCGCAGGTTGGATACTTGTAACGGAGGGTATTCTAGCTTTAACGACGCATAATTCCGCAGGTTGGATACTTGTAACGGAGGGTATTCTAGCTTTAACGACGCATAATTCCGCAGTTGGATACTTGTAACGGAGGGTATTCTAGCTTTAACGACGCATACTTCCGCAGGTTGGATACTTGTAACGGAGAGTATTCTAGCTTTAACGACGCATACTTCCGCAGGTTGGATACTTGAAACGGAGGGTATTCTAGCTTTAACGCCGCATAATTCCGCAGGTTGGATACTTGTAACGGAGGGTATTCTAGCTTTAACGTCGCATAATTCCGCAGGTTGGATACTTGTAACGGAGGGTATTCTAGCTTTAACGACGCATAATTCCGCGGTTGGATACTTGTAACGGAGGGTATTCTAGCTTTAACGACGCATAATTCCGCAGGTTGGATACTTGTAACGGAGGGTATTCTAGCTTTAACGACGCACAATTCCGCAGGTTGGATACTTGTAACGGAGGGTATTCTAGCTTTAACGACGCATAATTCCGCAGGTTGGATACTTGTAACGGAGGGTATTCTAGCTTTAACGACGCATAATTCCGCAGGTTGGATACTTGTAACGGAGGGTATTCTAGCTTTAACGACGCATAATTCCGCAGGTTGGATACTTGTAACGGAGGGTATTCTAGCTTTAACGACGCACAATTTGACTTTAGATACAAAGTTATGTCTCATGATACGTGTTATATATTACTCGTCCATCTGTATTATATTTCAGTGGTTGTCTGATTGCGTACTGGTTCCTGGTCAAAGATGAACATAATGATGGCAAAATAAGTATTGTAACGTGGCTCAAGTTCTACATCGGAAAATACTGGAAGTAAGCATGTTTCCTGGTCTTAATTGATTTCTCTCATACATAGCATTTAATGTATGGAATTCGTGATAGCGCCGTGGTAGCGCATTCGCTTCATGTGCGAAATGCCTGGAGTTCGAGGCCCGCTGGAGCCGTTATGATTGTGCCCTTAGGGAAGGCATTTAAATTCCACGTTGCCTTCTCTCTTCCTCGTGGCGATGAATTCCAGCCTGAATGAGGTCTCGAGAGTCATTAATATAAGTTGTAAGAACTTGTTTCGCAATCGAACTAAAATAAATTTGTATAGACTAACATTTTGAAGATTGTTGGAAAATATATCAACTTATGTGTGTGTGTGTGTTTTACGTTTATTTATCGTCGCTACCGGTTGCCCATATGAGCGACGCCTCCTGAAGAGATTAGTCATTTTAGATTTTTGAAGGATAGTGCAATGATACAGACAGAGACCCATTCGTGCACGTAAAATAACCAGAGGAGACTCAGGAATGGGTCTCTGTCTGTATCATTATCCTCCAAAAATCTAAAATGACTAATCTCTTCAAGAGGCGTCGCTCATATGGGCAACCGGTAGCGACGATAAATAAACGTAAAACACAATTATTAAACATTATTTTCAGAATGACACCTCCATATATGTTGGTCATGATAACGTTTGTGTATCTATATACGTACCTTGGACGAGGTCCGATGTGGCCTGAAAGCATCGGTGTTGCGGACAGTTGTCGGACGAGTTGGTGGACAAATCTATTATACATTAATAACCTCGTCGGCGTCGACGGAGTGGCGCCAGAGAACCAGGTGAGGTTGACCTTAGCTTATGCAAATTTATTTTAGCTCGATTGCGAAACAAGTTATTACAACTTGTATTAATCACTCTCGAGACCTCATTCCTGGTGGAATCCATCGCAACGAGGGAGAGTGAAGTGGCAATGTGGACTTTGAATGCCTGGTCTAAGAGCACAATCGTAACGGTTACAGTTGGGCGCGAACTTGGGGCCTCTCGCACCTGAAGAGAACGCGCTACCACTGGGATATTTACGATCTCCAGGTTGGCCTTACGTGATGATATTATGGACAAGATATAGTTTGAAATAAAACTCACAAGTTTGTAATGCTGCTGTCACCAGGGTAACCTTCTCAGTTGCTAACGTGTTGAATTTAGGTCTTACAATTTAGAATTTACAATAGCAGGGCCCACAATGGGCCAATCAAGTTGGGTCCACTTATATGTGTGAACTAATGGGTGGGTGCCGAAGGGGTGTTCCCTCCCCGGTTTGATTTTTTTTGCTATTTTTATTTGTAAATGGTGAGATTCTAGCTCGCTTTTTTTTTCTGGAAAAAGTTTTGATATAGAATGAAAGTAGGCAAAAAGTTTATTTTAAAATGTAGCCCTGTGACAGTGACAATGGAAGCTAACACAGGATTACATTTCAAATGACCTTTACGCTCAAAAAGACATGAATACTATTCATTTTTGAAGACAATCCAATGAACTTTTACAACTTTAATTGTTTTCTTGGTCATTATAATAATTTCAAAATACAACATCAGAATTACATTATCCATCATGAGACTAAATTTCACAGAATCTTCAAGTTTTTGATTCAGATCATTTCGTAAAACATCTGCCAAACACTATTATATTATATGCATGCAAGAAATAATCAACTATCTAATGAGAGTCATCGGTCAGTTACTGACCCTGCATACTCCCGAAAAGTATACAAGTCCTCTTAATTGGTTTCCTCTGTTTTCATCGTTATTTCCTTTGCACACTATATATGCTATCAATTTTCATCCACTTTCTCACCTTACAATCATTAAATTACTGTATGTAGACATACAATCTACAGTATATCCAATGGGTACGTATATGTAAACGTTTTTTTATCAAGTACATGTAATTAACACGAATTTGATAAACATCACATTTATCATACCGCAACATCTCGTTAGGGAACAGCGGTAATAACAAAGGATTCCAACAGAGAGGACCGTTATACCGGGATAAATCTGATTTATCTGACAATGGGTGGAGGTAATAGAACAGCCAGCGATGTCGCGCATGCGTAGTATTGAGCTGCATGTATACGCTATTCATACTATACAAGCTATGGCGCCAAACAATGTACATATAAATAGTGCTGATCGATTGCAGAAAGCATTTCGCTCGCCCACATGGTTCGCCGGCGGTGAGGGTAAATGAGCTAAATCACCGGTAATCATATCTGTCTTGGTACATCGCCGTAAATCCCCCAGTTCTACATATTACTGTGTATACATGTATATGATTACTTTCAGTGCATGGCATGGTCTTGGTACATCGCCGTAAATCCTTCCGTTCTACATTATTACTGTATATACATGTATATGATTACTTTCAGTGCATGGCATGGTCTTGGTACATCGCCGTAAATCCTTCCGTTCTACATTATTACTGTGTATACATGTATATGATTACTTTCAGTGCATGGCATGGTCTTGGTACATCGCCGTAAATCCTTCAGTTCTACATATTACTGTGTATACATGTATATGATTACTTTCAGTGCATGGCTGGTCTTGGTACATCGCCGTAAATCCACCAGTTCTACTATTACTGTGTATACTGTATATGATTACTTTCAGTGCATGGCATGGTCTTGGTACATCGCCGTAAATCCCCAGTTCTACATATTACTGTATATACATGTATATGGTTACTTTCAGTGTATGGCATGGTCTTGGTACATCGCCGTAAATCCTTCCGTTCTACATTATTACTGTGTATACATGTATATGATTACTTTCAGTGCATGGCATGGTCTTGGTACATCGCCGTAAATCCACCAGTTCTGCATATTACTGTATATACATGTATATGATTACTTTCAGTGCATGGCCATGGTCTTGGTACATCGCTGTAAATCCCCAGTTCTACATATTACTGTATATACATGTATATGATTACTTTCAGTGCATGGCCATGGTCTTGGTACATCGCTGTAAATCCCCAGTTCTACATATTACTGTATATACATGTATATGATTACTTTCAGTGCATGGCATGGTCATGGTACATCGCTGTAAATATGCAGTTCTATCTGATATCCCCGATAATACTCTCGTTTATGATATTGTAAGTACCAGTACGGTAGGTTTCACTTGACTATATACTCACAGTGATCGCCGTATATACGGCAAATCACTGTAACCTATCATCACTGATGTATGTATGTATGTTCCATTAATGTCAACCCCTCTCGAGGACCTAGACATTCTCCCTGTGCAGGCTTAACCGACTTAAGCTATTAACCAGTACTAAGCAATGTGTGTGAGGTGCCTTGCTCAATGACACTACATACGTGGCCTTTCCGAGTATCTAACCCGGGACAGTTCGATTCCAAATCCGACGCTCTACCACTGGACCACGGACGCCACACTGATGGTCTCGGGTTCGAGCCCAGCTCAGACCGTGTCTATTTATATGAAACAGTTGGCAGTTAGTTTCTTACGGAGACGGTGCACCAAGTACTGGTTAACCGCTGGAGCCTGCCCAGGAACGGTGTTGTTAGGTAAACTGTTCCCCGTCTATATAGCCCAAAATGGTGCTGATTAAGGCGTAAACCCCGAACTAAATGATTGCTTAATACAGTACTAAGGACATGGTAACAGCTTTGTTTGTTTTGGGGGCTTAACATCTCACTAACAGCTTAGGTCATACGGCGACTCTCTCCGAGCAGTATTTCAGACACAGCCGACACCCGCCGGGTAGAAACACATATCTATAGCTTCCTTACATAAAATAATTCAGCACCAGTGGGATTTAAACCTGCTGTTAGGGGCACCTAACTCGACCACGGAGTTCCTACAACAGCTGTATAATTGATACTATATATTCCTGATATAAGTCCATCATGTATTCAACATGTTCTCGAAATGTTCTATTTACACGTATCGTTCAATGGGTTGAATGTTGGACAAGCGAAAATATTAATCAAATACTTTAAAATCCGTGCAGTCACCCATGTCTTAAGCGGCCAGTCTAGAGAACAGACCATAAAGTGGCTGTTTAGCACAGGTGTTTACTTACTATATGTTAAATGTGTCACAATATTTATATGTCAGTGAGGGAATCTGTAAGTTGGCTGCTATGCACAGGTTTGCTGCTTAATAGTGATGGGCTTGATGACCGCTGTCACGTGCTTGAATCTTATACACAGATGAATTATTGTATATGGGGCAAACTGGAAATGGAAGAATTAGATTAGTATTGTAAAACTGTTAATGTCACGTTGACTTTAGTAAACCCTCATTTTATTAATAAAAAATATCCGTAAAGGGAGGTAATTTACAAATGGTAATTTCACAACTGTATGTTCGTTTGTGTGCATATTTTTCAAATTTTAATTTTTACCGTAATAATTTATTGTTGATAAATGCAATAATAAAGGCAATAATCGCAATATTTAATCATCTGTTCCTTGGAATAACTTGATGTACAGCACATTCTAGGTACACGCATATTGGGGCTTTCGGGACGGACATAAAATATGCCCAATTGCTTTACAATACAACATATTGACGCAGGGCGTCACAAGTGCGTTTTTTGTGATACGTCGTCAATTTGACGTCAATATTCGACTTGATTGTTGACTATAAATATGAACGGACGGTGCAAAATTAAACTTGTAGTATATTTTTTTTACTTATAATCACATGTATTGCTTAATGGTCGGGACGGTCAAGTATTCGGCAATGCCGGTAGAACTAATAGATGGGCAAGAGTCGAATAAACATTTATATTAACAGGGACAATGCAAACATCGCAAAATACTATACACTAAGTGGAATAGTTTTAAGCATATCCGACTGTTTTCAGTTCGCCGTCAATGGGACTGGCTATAACCGGGATTCTAGCAGTCGCCGGGGTCATTGCCGCCGGCATCAAGGAGTCGCACTACCCTGGAGAAATACTCACGTAAGTACATGTAAACATTGTGTAAAGTGGAACATCTCACAACCACAACACATCACAGCAAACTATGTACATTATTTCAATAATAGTTGATACCAACTTCTCTACACGTATAGTATAAGAATAAGAGTTTAAAACTCGATTGCGAAACAAGTACTTACAAATTATATTAATCACTCTTGAGACCGCATTCCTGATGGAATCCATCGTCACGAGGCAGAGAGACTAGACACCGTCACAGGACGTGTCACACTGGCTAGAAAGATGCACCGTCACATGACATGTCACGCTGCTAGAACAAAGCACCGTCACAGGACGTGTCACACTGACTAGAAAGATGCGCCGTCACAGGACGTGTCACACTAACTAGAAAGAAGCACCGTCACAGCACGTGTCACACTGGCTAGAAAGAAGCACAGTCAGAGGACGTGTCACACTGGCTAGAAAGAAGCACCGTCACAGGACGTGTCACACTGACTAGAAGGATGCACCATGACAGGACGTGTCACGTTAGCTGGAAATATGCACCGTCACAGGACGTGTCACGTTGGCTAGAAATATGCACCGTCACAGGACGTGTCACGCTGGCTAGAAAGATGCACCATGACAGGACGTGTCACGTTGGCTAGAAAAATGCACCGTCACACGACGAGTCGCACTGTCTAGAATGAAGCACCGTCACATGACGTGTCACACTGGCTAGAAAGATGCACCGTCACACGACGTGTCACGCTGCTAGAATAAAGCACCGTCACAGGACGCGTTACACTGGCTAGAAAGATGCAACGTCACATGACGTGTCACGCTGCTAGAATTTAGCACCGTCACACGACGTGTCACACTGGCTAGAATGAAGCACCGTCACAGGACGTGTCACGCTGCTAGAATGTAGCACCGTCACAGGACATCTCACACTGGCTAGAAAGAAGCAACGTCACATGAGGTGTCACGCTGGCTGGAAAGATACACCGTCACAGGACGTGTCACGCTGGCTAGAAAGATGCACCGTCACAGGACGTGTCACGCTGGCTAGAATGAAGCACCGTCAGTGGACGTGTCACGCGGGCTAAAAAGAAGCACCGTCACAGGATGTGTCACACTGGCTAGAAAGAAGCACCGTCACAGGACGTGTCACGCTGCTAGAATAAAGCATCGTCACAGGACGTGTCACGTTGGCTAGAATGAAGAAGCAGCCTCAGAATGTCAACTAGACAAGAACTCGACGTAGACAACTAGTTATTTTCATTTATATTGCATACTTTTTAGCTTGACCTTCTGGTGCGGGCCGTTGTCTAATGTTTTAAAACTGGCCCAAACCATTTGCATTTTCATGCTATGTATTATCTCTGTATGTGTATGTATGTATGTGTATGTATGTATGTATGTTCCATTAATGTCAACCCGCTTGCGGGGACCTAGACATGTTTTCCTGGGCATGCTTAGCCGACCATAGCAGTTAACCAGTACTAAGCAATGTGTGTGAGGTGCCTTGCTCAATGACACTACATACGTGGCCTGACTGAGTATCGAACCCGGACCGTTCGATTCCAAATCCGACGCTCTACCATTGGACCACGGACGCCACACATGTGATTGACATATTTACTATTGATTGCAATATAATTTTATTAAACTAAAACAACTAAACACCTTAGAAACATGCAGTCGCCTGCCTATATGCCTCGGCGGTGGCGACAACAGACAGTAGAGAAAACTACAATATTATAATAGATTCAATACAAGATCAAATATGATTTGGTATTAACACAGGAGTGGCACTGATGGCGGTGAATACTGGAACAACGTGTTCATCAAACCGTGGTGCCGGGTGGCTGCCTATTGTGTGGGGATCGCGCTCGGGTTCGTGCTACAACATTGGTTTCACAAGAAGTTGAACAAAGTAAGTATGCATGCTACAAGATGTAATGGTTGCATGTGGTGCTACTGTGGCTGCCTATTGTGTGGGGATCGCGCTCGGGTTCGTGCTACAACATTGGTTTCACAAGAAGTTGAACAAAGTAAGTATGCATGCTGCAAGATGTAATGGTTGCATGTGGTGCTACTGTGGCTGCCTATTGTGTGGGGATCGCGCTCGGGTTTGTGCTACAACATTGGTTTCACAAGAAGTTGAACAAAGTAAGTATGTTGCAATGGTTGCATGTGGTGCCGGGTAGCTGTCTATTGTGTGGGGATCGCGCTCGGGTTCGTGCTACAACATTGGTTTCACAAGAAGTTGAACAAAGTAAGTATGTTGCAATGGTTGCATGTGGTGCCGGGTAGCTGTCTATTGTGTGGGGATCGCGCTCGGGTTCGTGCTACAACATTGGTTTCACAAGAACAAAGTAAGTATGCATGCTGCAATGGTTGCATGTGGTGCGGGTGGCTGCCTATTGTGTGAGGATCGCGCTCGGGTTCGTGCTACAACATTGGTTTCACAAGAAGTTGAACAAAGTAAGTATGCATGCTACAAGATGTAATGGTTGCATGTGGTGCTACTGTGGCTGCCTATTGTGTGGGGATCGCGCTCGGGTTTGTGCTACAACATTGGTTTCACAAGAAGTTGAACAAAGTAAGTATGTTGCAATGGTTGCATGTGGTGCCGGGTAGCTGTCTATTGTGTGGGGATCGCGCTCGGGTTCGTGCTACAACATTGGTTTCACAAGAAGTTGAACAAAGTAAGTATGCATGCTGTAATGGCTGCATGTGGTGCCGGGTGGCTGCCTATTGTGTGGGGATCGCGCTCGGGTTTGCGCTACAACATTGGTTTCACAAGAAGTTGAACAAAGTAAGTATGTTGCAATGGTTGCATGTGGTGCCGGGTAGCTGTCTATTGTGTGGGGATCGCGCTCGGGTTCGTGCTACAACATTGGTTTCACAAGAACAAAGTAAGTATGCATGCTGCAATGGTTGCATGTGGTGCCGGGTGGCTGCCTATTGTGTGGGGATCGCGCTCGGGTTCGTGCTACAACATTGGTTTCACAAGAACAAAGTAAGTATGCATGCTGCAAGCTGTAATGGTTGCATGTGGAGCTCGGTGGCTGCCTATTGTGAGGGGATCGCGCTCGGGTTCGTGCTACAACATTGGTTTCACAAGAAGTTAAACAAAGTAAGTATACATGCTGCAATGGTTGCATGTGGTGCCGGGTGGCTGTCTATTGTGTGGGGATCGTGCTCGAGTTCGTGCTACAACATTGGTTTCACAGGAAGTTGAACAAACTAAGTATGCCTGCTGCAATGGTTGGATATAGGACACGTGTCTCAGACTGGTGGTACCTTGGATACGGCGTACATCACAGCTGTTACATGGTTGCTACTGCGTATGTACAATCCATATAATCCACCTTGTAACTCGTGGTGGATGTATTCTTCCAGATCGGTGGTACCTTGGATACGGCGTACATCACAGCTGTTACATCGTTGCTACTGCGTATGTACAATCCATATAATCCACCTTGTAACTCGTGGTGGATGTATACTTCCAGATCGGTGGTACCTTGGATACGGCGTACATCACAGTTGTTACATCGTTGCTACTGCGTATGTACAATCCATATAATCCACCTTGTAACTCGTGGTGGATGTATTCTTCCATGTATGTCACACTAAATACGTCAGCAGATTGGAAAACATCATTAAAACACTGTCGTGACGTCATACTCGTCTTGGAATTGTTTTAACAAGCTCGCCAAAATGGCTGGCTTAATAGCAAAATTCCAAAACTCGTTTCATAATATACGATATGAAATCACCACTCATGCAAATTCCTATGTATATGTACGAACTATTGTGTTGGTTTGTTTGTTTTGGGGTTTAACCCTTTCAACACCACAGACCTCTAAATAGACTTACAAAAAGTGTAGTTCCAGATGAGCCGGCTCGTGACGAGCCGTCTCATCAGGATCTGCACTTTTTGCCAGTGATATGACTATATTTAGACATAATTACCCATTTTGATAAATGAACTTGTCCAAATGTGATTTTCTGATTCATTTATTGGTTTATGAATATCATGGACCAGTCCATGTGAGTTACTTGGTGTTGAATGGGTTAACAATCGCATCAAGAACGTTGCTCATATGGCGACCCTCGAGTTACCCAGATAGAACCACCGACCTGTTTCAAGCCAGCTGGATAGCTACGTCACGTGAACGAACTCGGCACTCCAAGTGCGAGTCCAATCAACAACGGTGATAGATACGTGATTTAAAGTCTATACGAGCTTAACAACTCTGCAACAGAGGTCCTACTCGGTAAAGGAGATCCCACTCGGCCATACACGCCACATTCGACAACGGTGGCCCCTTGTACGATCTCTCATCAAACAAATTAGTTAATATCATCTATCTATTTCAGATACTAGCTGTAGTGTTTTGGCTGCTGGCTATATGTATCGGCGTGCTATTAGTCTATATTCCACATACACGATTTGTGGAAGGTCTCGAACCTTGGACTACCACCCAGATGGCAGTATACGAGTCTCTTGGCAGGCCAGTCTGGGCCCTGTGTGTAGGTTGGGTCGTGTACGCATGCGCCTCGGATCTGGGAGGTATATTAGAATTCACTTCATTAGAATTTCCGCAACAGACGGATATGTAGTCCAGTGGTAACACGCTGGACTGGTAATCCAGGGATCGCAAGTTCGATCTCCCGTCTGACCCTAATAAAATTTCAGATGGGATGTTAAACCGAGGTCTCATGTCGGTGCTTTACACCGTGCACGTAAAAGAACCAGAGAAGATTCTGGAATGGGTCTCTGTCTGTATCATGCTCTATCCTCCAAAATCTAAAATAACTAATCTCTTCAGGAGGCGTCGCTCATATGGGCAACCGGTAACGACGATAAATAAACGTAAGAACACAAGAATTTCCGGAATGTTGCATAAGCGTACAGAGTGTAACAGTTGTACTTACTAGGCAAAAAACAAAACCTCTGTTTACTGTTTCAACCAAACCAAATAGAGTATGTACGTAGGCCAAGGGAATTGTTTGTTTTTACCATGCACTTGGGCATAGTAATCTGTGAAAAATAAATGTTGTCAAATTGTCATAAAACTCAGGGTCGGGGTTAAATAATGAGTATTTTGTGTATATTAGTAAGTTCCGGTCTATCAAAGTATAGTAACGTATATGTAGTTATAACATACGTAGTAACGTATTGTGTTTCGTTTCGACATATAATGTTACACTTATAACGTTTTATCTATGTCAACGTTAACCTGTGCCAACATTTACTTGAATCAACTAAGATAGCGTATTGCACTTACGTAATAAGTATGTTAATGGTATGCGTGCTTCCTGTCCCACTAGTACAATATTGTGGGTACTGAACCACCATGCGGATGCCATCCGAGCAGTACTTTAAGCACTGGCGGATACCCAGATAGAACGACCGATCTTCCGTAAGCCAGCTAGGTAGCTTCCTCACATTACATAATTCGACACCCACAGTGGGATTCGAACCTACAGTGGAGGGACAAGTGAGTTGAAGTCAGGGAATCTGCCTTGGAGGCCCACACAAGTTTCTAGTATATATTGGTTAATAAAACGAAACATTTCGACTGACAACGTGGCCGATGAATAAATGTGTAGAGTGTATGGCCTTACTTAATTACCAGCTCTACATAGTACTAGCTCTATATAGTACTAGCTCTATATAGTACTAGCTCAATATAGTACTAGCTCTATATAGTACTAGCTCTATATAGTACTAGCTCTATATAGTACTAGCTCTATATAGTACTAGCTCTATATAGTACCAGCTCTATATAGTACTAGCTCTATATAGTACTAGCTCTATATAGTACCAGCTCTATATAGTACTAGCTCTATATAGTACTAGCTCAATATAGTACTAGCTCTATATAGTACTAGCTCTATATAGTACTAGCTCTATATAGTACTAGCTCTATATAGTACTAGCTCTATATAGTACCAGCTCTAAATAGTACTAGCTCTATATAGTACTAGCTCTATATCGTACTAGCTTAATATAGTACTAGCTCTATATAGTACTAGCTCAATATAGTACTAGCTCTATATAGTACTAGCTCTATATAGTACTAGCTCTATATAGTACAATAGCTCTACACAGTACTAGCTCTATATAGTACTAGCTCTATATAGTACTAGCTCTATATAGTAATAGCTCTATATAGTACTAGCGTACACTGAATTCATAAGGTACGTCAATGGCACACTCTATGGTGAATGGAGACCACTAATTGCTACACCATTAAATATTAAAGTGCATGTGTATTCGTCTATTTCTAGGGCCAATAGCAGAGTTTCTGTCATGGAAGGGGTTCGTACCCATGTCCAGACTCACATATTTGGTATACCTTGTGCATCCAGTGTTGATGGTACTCACTGTGTATTCAAGGAGAACGTTAATACATCTCGACGATTTCGAAATGGTAATTACGAATTGATTGTAGTAAACGTAGTTAATTGTATCTCATTTCCGGTAGTTGCTAAACGAGAACCAGTATCCGTTGAACACACGGTTAGGGTTAGGTACCAGCTTTACCGTTTAAAGGCAAATATCACGCCTGCATTGTATTGGTATAGTACCACCTATCTACACAAACTGGCTACCGTTTAGCACCAACCCCCACTTCCTATGTATATAGGTACCTAGGTTATTCATAAATCTCATGTCAACTGTATAGCAAAGGGAAGTTACTCATCAATCTCATGTCAACTGTATAGCAAAGGCAAGTTATTCATCAATCTCATGTCAACTGTATATCAAAGGGAGGTTACTCATCAATTTCATATCAACTGTATATCAAAGGCAAGTTACTCATCAATCTCATGTCAACTGTATATCAACGGCAAGTTACTCATCAATCTCATGTCAACTGTATATCAAAGGGAGGTTACTCATCAATCTCATGTCAACTGTATATCAACGGCAAGTTACTCATCAATCTCATGTCAACTGTATAGCAAAGGCAAGTTAGTCATCAATCTCATGTCAACTGTATAGCAAAGTGAAGTTACTCATCAATCTCATATCAACTGTATATCAAAGGGAGGTTATTCATCAATCTCATGTCAACTGTATAGCAAAGGGAAGTTACTCATCAATCTCATATCAACTGTATAGCAAAGGGAAGTTATTCATCAATCTCATGTCAACTGTATAGCAAAGGGAAGTTACTCATCAAACTCATATCAACTGTATATCAAAGGGAGGTTATTCATCAATCTCATGTCAACTGTATATCAAAGGGAGGTTATTCATCAATCTCATGTCAACTGTATATCAAAGGGAGGTTATTCATAATCGCATGTCAATTGTATATCAAAGGGAGGTTACTCATCAATCTCATTTCAACTGTATATCACCGTGACGTTACTCGCCATTACAGCAAAGCAACCACATACACTGCATATGGAAAGGAACACATTGTTTTATACTATGTTCGATGAATAGCAATGAATGAAGTCATTATTTTATTTATTGCTGTACATTGCATGTAAATGCGTGTGTGTAGCAAGAAAGGTGTCACGTTAGAGTGGAACAACTACATTTAAAGCGACACTACAGTACATCATAAAAAATTACTAATTTCAAAATAAAAAAAATCTTACTAATACATGTAGTTACATTGCTACTACAAATTCTTCCGAAATAATTCGAACACTAACTTTCAATCAATAAACAGTGTGTATGCGATCTAAAAACTCTCAAATATGAAAGTACTATTTCATAGAACAGTGAGACACACTCATGAAGTGTTGTTTGTTTAATATTGGAGTATATAGTTGCTAAACACGTGATTCTGTGAATCAGATTAGTTTAAGAATAAATATGAATACAGCCAAACCTGTCTTAAGCAGCCGGTCAATGGAATCACAGAAAGTGGCTGCTGAGAACAGGTGGCTGCTTAATAGAGGTCAAATGTATAATAAAGCAACATATTGGGGAACTGGCTGCTTAATACAGGTTGGCTGCTTAATGGAGGTGACCACTAACAATGTATGCACGTGAAATATTGTTAACGAATATAGTGTCACTTTACACAGACGGATCTGTAGTCCAGTGGTAACACGTTGGACTGGTAATCCTGGGATCGCAGGTTCGACCCCCCGTCTGACCCTAATACAATTAACAGTCTTTCAGATGGGACATTAAACCGAGGTCTCGTGTCGGTGCTTTAGACCGTGCACGTAAAAGAACCAAAGGAGACTCTGGAATGGGTCTCTGTCTGTATCATGCACTATCCTCCAAAATCTAAAATGACTAATATCTTCAGGAGGCGTCGCTCGTATGGGCAAGCGACGATAAATAAACGTAAAACACAGTCACTTTAAATGTTCATGTAATCTTTGAGTGGTGGAACCTATGCTCGGCGTATTCCTATGCTCGGCGTATTTTCCATTTTCATCCGTATTTAAA
The DNA here is from genome assembly GCA_014843695.1 of Archivesica marissinica. Taxonomy (NCBI): domain Eukaryota; kingdom Metazoa; phylum Mollusca; class Bivalvia; order Venerida; family Vesicomyidae; genus Archivesica; species Archivesica marissinica. The sequence goes on from CM026401.1 coordinate 37,564,869, forward strand.
ATATTTATATAGTTCTAGGCTAATTTCGCCGACAGAGGAGAAACATGGTTCAATAGCATTCCGTTGAGTGTATCGGTAGACTGGTGCAACTGTCACGTGACTTGTCCAGCAGACGAAAATAAACAAGCAAATTATTGGGAGAATATTTCCACCGAAACTGTTACGGTGTATTAGCAATTCGGGTAGCTATCCGAATTTAAAAAATCTACACCTAACCCGAAACATAGCTTCTATACCATTTCTGATTAAGAACAATAATTGTCTTTACTCAATGATGTACTATATCAAAATAAGATAGTCAACAAGTTATGGTGACTAAATAAAAAATAACAAGTACGCCGTGCATAGGTGCCCTGAAGTCTTCAGTTCCCCATATAAACGGGTGCCGACCCACACCGTTGCGATAGCTGCATTGAGCAGCAAGGTCACGTGATGAAGCTAAAACTGTCGACAAGAGTGTTTTGAAAGTTGTTTTCACGACTTAAAATAATGATATACGGCATGTGCAATTAACATTTTATACTGGTTATTATATGTGGGATTTACGCCGAGCATAGGTTCCATCACTCTATATTGTATTAAGTTGTCTTGTCTTCAGGCTTATCAGTTCATTGGACATCTAGTCGTCAGCTACGTTACTGCATTCATCGCCTCGTTGCTGTTTGACATGCCTTTCAGAAACATGAAACGTATTGTGCAAGGGAAACCACTAGACGAGCCATTCTAACTGGTACCAACAAGAATTGGGAACCATTCGGCACTACATGTAGCTGAGAGCTGGATTTGGGAACCATTCAGTACTACATGTACACATACATCTGTGTCTGCTTGATATAGTGTATGAACTGTTCATATGTCTGCTTGATATAGTGTATGAACTGTTCATATGTCTGCTTGATATAGTGTATGTACTGTTCATATGTCTGCTTGATATAGTGTACGAACTGTTCATATGTCTGCTTGCTATATGTTATGAACTGTTCATATGTCTGCTTGATATAGTGTATGAACTGTTCATATGTCTGCTTGATATAGTGTATGAACTGTTCATATGACAGCTTGATATACTGTATGAACTGTTCATATGTCTGCTTGATATAGTGTATGAACTGTTCATATGTCTGCTTGATATAGTGTATGAACTGTTCATATGACTGCTTGATATAGTGTATGAACTGTTCATATGACTGCTTGATATAGTGTATGAACTGTTCATATGTCTGCTTGATATAGTGTACGAACTGTTCATATGTCTGCTTGATATAGTGTATGAACTGTTCATATGACTGCTTGATATAGTGTATGAACTGTTCATATGTCTGCTTGATATAGTGTATGAACTGTTCATATGTCTGCTTGATATAGTGTACGAACTGTTCATATGTCTGCTTGATATAGTGTATGAACTGTTCATATGACTGCTTGATATAGTGTACGAACTGTTCATATGAGACTGCTTGATATATCTTATGAACTGTTCATATGTCTGCTTGATATATTGTATGAACTGTTCATATGTCTGCTTGATATAGTGTACGAACTGTTCATATGACTGCTTGATATAGTGTATGAACTGTTCATATGTCTGCTTGATATAGTGTATGAACTGTTCATATAACCGCTGGAAATGATAATATAAGTGTAAAATAATAATATGTATAAATATGTATGTAATTGTATGCCTTGTCATTCACTGTATATAGTTAATGTACATTGATGTGTATATGTTTATAATGTTAAAGGCTCTCCGAATTTGGAGGAAATGAAAGTATATATCCATCTATATAGGTCACTGATTGCTTAATTAAACATAGAACTATTGTAAATGCAAGATTGACACTGGCTCTAATAAATATGAATAGTAAATACTATACTAACGATTCTCGGTGAATACGTCAGTTCTGCGACAATAAATCCATATAAATATATATATACCCAAATCTTCTAACACCGAATCAATTTCTAACACAAACATAATTGACCTCAATAAATTTCACTGACATGCCTAGAAAATAAAGACTGCACGAGGACTAGAGAACAATGTCACATGTGTCAATTGGTCACTCGTCCAATGAAATAGTGTAATTTCTAAGCCACTTAACACTGAACAAATAAAAATATCCTAATCTAGCCATTGTAATAGATTACATAACGTGTATATTTCATTGACAGACGATACATATTAAAGTCATGATTTAAAGTCATGATCTAGATGGAATGGGTGTTATACAATAGTTTTCGCATGAAAATGAGAAAATCCAAGCATTTCATTGGCCGACAACATTACAGTTAATCAATAAAGAAAATACAAAGACGCACAAGTATAATTATGAAGTATCACATCGTGATATTTGAAAGTATGTCGGTGGCAAAGGATAAATAAACGTAAAACAAACCGTCGGGTGTGTCTTTAAACAGTACCAATAAAACTATGAATGGTTGTATACCAATGTTGATTAAACATATTGGTCAGGCCCGTAGCTAGGGGGTCGGATTGGTCGGTCGAACCCCATAATTCCCCGAAGTCCATCTTTTCATGCTAAACTAACGACGTCTAACGTGCTCAAGCTCGTACACTAACGACGTCTAACGTGTTCAAACTCGTACAATAACGACGTCTAACGTGCTCAAGCTCGTACACTAACGACGTATAACGTGCTCAAGCTCGTACACTAACGACGTTTAATATGCTCAAGCTCGTAAACTAATGACGTCTAACGTGCTCAAGCTCGTACACTAACGACGTCTAACGTGCTCAAGCTCGTATACTAACGACGTATAACGTGCTCAAGCTCGTAAACTAACGACGTATAACGTGCTCAAGCTCGTACACTAACAACGTCTAACGTGCTCAAGCTCGTACACTAACGACGTATAACGTGCTCAAGCTCGTACACTAACGACGTTTAATATGCTCAAGCTCGTAAACTAATGACGTCTAACGTGCTCAAGCTCGTACACTAACGACGTATAACGGCTCAAGCTCGTAAATAACGACGTATAGTATGATCTAAGCTCGTAAACTAATGACGTCTAACGTGATCAAGCTCATACACTAACGACGTATAACGTGCTCAAGCTCATAAACTAACGACGTCTAACGTGCTCAAGCTCGTAAACTAACGACGTATAACGTGATCAAGCTCATACACTAACGACGTATAACGTGCTCAAGCTCGTAAACTAATGACGTCTAACGTGATCAAGCTCATACACTAACGACGTCTAACGTGCTCAAGCTCATAAACTAACGACGTCTAACGTGCTCAAGCTCGGATGAAACTTGGATGTACCGTATGTTGGTGTATAGCTCTGGAATATCCTGATGTCAGATGAAACTTGGATGTACCGTGTGTTGGTGTATAGCTCCAGCATATCCCGATGTCAGACGAAACTTGGATGTACCGTATGTTGGTGTATAGCTCCGGCATATCCAGGATAATCCTGATGTCAGATGAAACTTGGATGTACAGTATGTTGGTGTATAGCTCCGGCATATCCCGGTGTCAGACGAAACTTGGATGTACCGTATGTTGGTGTATAGCTCCGGCATATCCCGGTGTCAGACGAAACTTGGATGTAACGTATGTTGGTGTATAGCTCCGGCATATCCCGATGTCAGATGAAACTTGGATGTACCGTATGTTGGTGTATTGCTCCGGCATATCCCGATCTCAGACGAAACCTGGATGTACAGTATGTTGGTGTAAAGCGCCGGCATATCCCGATGTCAGACGAAACTTGTATATACAGTATGTTGGTGTATAGATCCGGAATATCCCGATGTCAGACGAAACTTGGATGTACCGTATGTTGGTGTATAGCTCCGACATTTCTTGGTGTCAGACGAAACTTGGAAGTACCGTATGTTGGTGCATAGCTCCGGCATATCCCGATTTCAGACGAAACTTGGATGTACCGTATGTTGGTGTATAGCTCCGACATTTCTTGGTGTCAGACGAAACTTGGAAGTACCGTATGTTGGTGTATAGCTCCTGCATATCCCGATGTCAGATGATACTTGGATGTACCGTATGTTTGTGTATAGCTCCGGCATATCCCGGTGTCAGATGAAACTTGGATGTACCGTATGTTGGTGTATAGCTCCGGCATATCCCGATGTCAGATGATACTTGGATGTACCGTATGTTTGTGTATAGCTCCGGCATATCCCGGTGTCAGATGAAACTTGGATGTACCGTATGTTTGTGTATAGCTCCGGCATTGTGTGTGTTGGTGTGTTTTTGTTGTGCATATCCCGATGTCAGATGATACTTGGATGTACCGTATGTTTGTGTATAGCTCCGGCATATCCCGATCTCAGACGAAACTTGGATGTACCGTATGTTGGTGTATAGCTCCGGCATATCCCGATGTCAGACGAAACTTGGATGTACCGTATGTTGGTGTATAGCTCCGGCATATCCCGATATCAGATTAATCTTGGATGTACCGTATGTTGGTGTATAGCTCCGGCATATCCCGATGTCAGAGGAAACTTGGATGTACCGTATGTTGGTGTATAGCTCCGGCATATCCCGATATCAGATTAATCTTGGATGTACCGTATGTTGGTGTATAGCTCCGGCATATCCCGATCTCAGACGAAACTTGGATGTACCGTATGTTGGTGTATAGCTCCGGCATATCCCGATATCAGATTAATCTTGGATGTACCGTATGGTGGTGTATAGCTCCGGCATATCCCGATATCAGATTAATCTTGGATGTACCGTATGTTGGTGTATAGCTCCGGCATATCCCGATGTCAGATGAAACTTGGATGTACCTAGCCTGTGAACATGCGTTAATATATTATATATATATTTCCACCGAGAACATTAATTGGGCCGTATTGAGTTTCTGATAATATCAACTTTGTTTTGCCAGAAGTAAATTAGTGAAAAATCCCATTGTAACACAGGCTAGGATGAACATTCAGTCATTTAATTTAATCAAACGTTAGCTTGACTTTCTGGTGCGGACCGTTATTGTATTTTTATGTGTATGACATATGTAATATTGATTTGCAATAACATATGATTAAATAAATAGTATTAGGGTCAGACGGGAGATCGAACCTGCGATGCCTGGATTCGCAGTATAGCTTGTTAACCACTGCACTATTGCGTGTGTGTGTTTTACGTTTATTTATCGTCGCTACCGGTTTCCCATTTGAGTTTCGCCTTCTAGAGATTAGTCATTTTAGATTTTTGGAGGATAGTGCAGAGACCCATTATAGAGTCTCCTCTGGTTCTTTTACGTGCACGGTGTAAAGCACCGACACGAGAACTCGGTTTAGCGGCCCATCTGAAAGTCTGTTAATTTTATTTGGGTCAGGCGGGGGGTCGGAACCTGCGATCCCTGGATTACCAGTCCAGCGTGTTATCACAGGACTACAGATCCGTCTGTAACTACTACCACTACTGATCAGTCTGTCTAAAATATTTATAACTCGGTTTAACGTCCCATCTTAAAATCTGTTAATTTCATTAGGGTCAGACGGGGGATCGAACCTGCGATCCCAGGATTACCAAGCCACTACTGACCAGTCTGTCTAAAATAGTTATACAACCAGGGATAATGGTGTTATTTCTATATACTAGTATTACATAGCTATAGTGAACGACTTAGCGCTTAGAAAGTATCACAGACGAATAGACGGTTACCTTATTAATGGCAACAAAGGGGACCATACCTGTACATGCACGCATTGGATAATTGGTCTTCCTGTTTGTACACGTACAGTGCAGGTGGGCTGTTAACAACACAGACGTTAGTCGCCCAAATGCATTTATGCTGTCGCGACTTTAAATAAATTTAACAGTCAGTCATACCACAGACGGATCTGCAGTCCAGTGGTAACACGCTTGACTGGTAACCCAGGGATCGCAGGTTCGATCCCCCGTCTGACCCTAATAAAATTAACAGTCTTTCAGATGGGACTTTAAACCGAGTTCTCGTGTCGGTGCTTTACACAGTGCACGTTAAAGATTCAGAGGAGACTCTGGAATGGGTCTCTGTCTGTATCATTGCACTATCCTCCAAAAATCTAAAATGACTAATCTCTTCAGGAGGCGTCGCTCATATGGGCAACCGGTAGCGACGATAAATAAACGTAAACACACACAGACCACAGACGCTTGTGGTCTGGACAAGTGATTGCGGGTTCAAAACCAATGTTTTAATATTTTAAGAACATTTTGATAAACCATAGGCTTGACACTATACATACCAACATTTTAGGCCATATCCTAGCATATTTAAAAATGACACCCGGTCACTATCAGAGTCATTATGGACATAATTGTTTCAAACATCTGCCCTGCATCCTGGGAGAAAAATAAATGTTCTAAAAGTCGCCCTGAATCGCTCTGAATACTGGGAGAAAAGTGTCATAAAAGCCGTCCTGTATCTGGGACAACGTATTCTAAAAGCCGCCCTGCACCTGGGACAACGTATTCTAAAAGCCGCCCTGCATCTGGGACAACGTATTCTAAAAGCCGCCCTGCATCTGGGGTTTGGGTGTCTGGGACAACGTATTCTAAAAGCCGCCCTGCATCTGGAACAACGTATTCTAAAAGCCGCCCTGCATCTGGGACAACGTATTCTAAAAGCCGCCCTGCACCTGGAACAACGTATTCTAAAAGCCGCCCTGCACCTGGAACAACGTATTCTAAAAGCCGCCCTGCACCTGGAACAACGTATTCTAAAAGCCGCCCTGCATCTGGGACAACGTATTCTAAAAGCCGTCCTACATCTGGGACAACGTATTCTAAAAGCTGTCCTGCATCCTGGGACAACGTATTCTAAAAGCCGTCCTGCACCTGGAACAACGTATTCTAAAAGCCGTCCTGCATCCTGGGAAATAAAATGTTCTAATATCACCCATATGCGAGCCCATATGCATTTCACAATAAGTATTAGCGCGTTCGTTTTAAGAGCGATATGTTCGGAGTTCGAGCCCCGCTGGAGCCGTTACGATTGTACCCTTAGGCAAGGCATTTTAATTCCACACGCCTCTTCTCTCTCAATCGTGGTGATGGATTTCATCAGGAATGAGGTCTCGATAGTGATTAATATTAGTTGTAAGAACTTGTTTCTCAATCGAGCTAACATAAATGTGTATAAACTAAACCCGTCATTGCCAACATGATCTAACAGACGGATCTGTTGTCCAGTGGTAACACGCTGGACTGGAATTCCAGGGATGTCAGGTTCGATCCCCCGTCTGACACTAACAAAATTAACAGTCTTTCAGATGGGACGTTAAACCGAGGTCTCGTGTCGGTGCTTTACACCGTGCACTCAAAAGAACAAGAGGAGATTCTGGAATGGGTCTCTGTCTGTATCATTGTACTATCCTCCAACAATCTAAAATGACCAATCTCTTCAGGAGGCGTCGCTCATATAGGCAACCGGTAGCGACGATAAATAAAGTTTAACGTAAAACACACAAACAGGATCTCCGCTCCTGTTGCCAAGGAGACTAAGATCATTTTATAATTATATTACTAATTTATTACTGTAATCTTCCGTTTACACTCTATAATCCGCAGGGCATCAAATTCACCTATTGCTTTAGTAAATGTGTTGTATTCTGGATACGGACATGTGCCCCCCAGGACATCTGCCCCCCAGTGCAAAAATGGATAGGTGGACATCTGCCCCCCAAGTGAAATGGAAGGTAGGACATTAGCCCCCCAGTAGAAATGTTGGCTAGGACATCTGCCCCCCAGTAGAAATGTTGGCTAGGACATTAGCCCCCCAGTAGAAATGACAGCTAGGACATCTGCCCCCCAGTAAAAAGTGCATGGTAGGACATATGCCCCCATTCCCCCACAAAAACATTCTTTTTTTAATAAAAATGCCAATATAAATGATTAAACTTTGAATAAAAGTATGGCCAAGTTTATTTATTGATCCTATTATAAAACAACAATAAGACCAATCAGCTGAACAAAAGGTTTGAGTTGCTAAGTTTGTATTGATCATAAGTATTAAGATGAGCAGACATGGATGGTTGCATGAATGCTTCCATTAATAGCGTCCTTTAATAGTTTGATTTAATTATCTACTAAATTAACTCTCCTTAATGGCATAAATACATTTCTCTAAAGAAGAATTTATAGCACATTTTGAAAGATGACTGATCTTATTATCGCATATTATCACCTATTTTGTATACATCTAGTTTGCAATTATGATAAAATGAAACAAAAATACTAAATATTGTAAACAACTTTATTTTCAATAAAGACAAATACTATGAAAACACACTTACATTTACTTAAATAAATGTTTATATGATATCATATTTAAGATTGAGCACATGTTTAAAAATCACATTAAAAAGCACATGAAAGATAGGAAACTATATATTTTTGTCAGGACTATCAGTTAGAAACAGTCAATAAAATATGAAATTTACTGATAATATCATAACTTTAACCTTTAGCATGCTATATTTAAATATCAGCAGACGACATTTTCCCCAGAAAGTAGGACTTGATATTGTGGGATGAATTGAATGAAATGTCAAGCCCTACTTTCTGGCAAAAATAAGCAAAATATTACATTTGTCTGCTCATTTCGCCTACAGAGTGCTAAAGGTTAAATTATTTATGTTTTGAAGTAAAATCCTGGAGTTAGCACATATTCCGAAAAAGCACATTGTAAAGAGCACACTGAATACATCTTTATAAACAACAGACACAGTTTCATTTTGGAACATTATTATGTTTCTCGAATTTTACAATATGTTCAGCTAAACAGTCTTCTCTCCTAGAGATATTAGATGACAAAGTCTTGTACAATGCTTATGTTTCTCTGAATCGTACAATACATCCAATGCCTTGTAAAAACTCCGACACAGACTTCTCTCCTAGAGACATTTGTTGGCATAAAGCCTTTAGTTTCTGCTGTAGTTGTTTGGTCTCTCTGCGCACGCGTTTCTTGGTTGGGTCTCCCTGTCTTGCTCTTTCTAGCTCTGTCAAAACATTCATCTGGTCCTTCTGGATACACTGGATAGTGTGCCACAGTCCTGGGTTTTTGTGGCCGACGAGATGACAGAATCCGTTGTTCCAGGATTCACACACGTTGTTAGTGCGCGATCCATCCATCATTGTTTCCTCATACACATTCCAAGAATCAAGTGAAAATTTTGGACTGTTCGAACGTACGACTCGTATAATTCCTCTCGGACCACTTGTTGACTTATAGGGTCCACTTACATAGTTAGTATCAAAGTAGTCAACAATATCTACCAGCTGTTCTGGAACAATTGTGCGCAGGTGGCGCATACCTTCCTGGACACGATCCGTTGGCAAGAATGCTAATCCATCAAGCATTCCGCAGAAGTGTTTCACTGATTCGTCAGTCTTGTAGAGAACGGACAGACCGTCATTCTGTATTTTCCTCCAAGTACTTTGAGTTAGGTGGTAGAAGCAGCCCTGAATTCTGACAGGTGCTCCTAGCATAGACTTTATGGCATTGTGTATAGCTATTTCAAAGTCACAGGAGATTGTGGTTGGGTCTGGTATAAGATCATACTCATCACAAGAGTTCAACACAGCTGCGAATACTTCCTCATACGTAGATTGGAGTTTGTTGGGGAGGAATGCGTATATACAGGTGGCATACACATCGTTCACAGCGGCCCTTATAACAAACAGTTATTTGAATTGTCTTGGTGCAGTACCGAATGTCCCATCAATGTACCATTTGTCACTGTCACACATATGCCTAAGTCCAAGTTCCGTACCAAACAGCAACACCCTATTTTCATTGGATTGTCCTGCTTCATGGTTATCGTATAAGAGAAAGGGGAGATCATCAGCTCCACCTGTAGATTTGTACTCCTCTGGAAGTTCTGGGATGTCACTGATACTGGCTGGTTCTGGTGGTGTATTTCCACGTTTTATCCGTCTCACAGATCGTTTGATTGTATCAGCTTTTCCAGCAGCCACACGTACACCTACTGGATATTGTGCCAGTGTATCAGTGATAAGCTGACCAGGATTTCCGCGATTATTCATAGCATGTGTTTTGATGTCCTGTCGTACTTTCATGGCCTCTATGGCGAAATGGTCAGCTGTATGGCTGTGTGTTGTAGATGATGTGATCTGTGTTTTCTGAAACAGAAAGAAATGTATATTATTAAAATTATTAATTTTAAAAAGGGTATACAATAGCATAAAAGTCCTCTTTCTTTTAATTCTGAAATGAGAATTTTACATGTCTTTTGATTTTTGATTTTACCCCGTCATGAACGTTTCACATTTTCAGTTTTTGAAATATTGATGTTTTTAGACATTCTTTTATTCAAAATTATGTAAACCTTTTTATTGAAAATGATTAATAATTATGGCTTTCAACTACTTTCAAAATATTTTGATACATGTAATGTGGACGTTTCTTTTGATGGTCAGTATATTTACTTTTGCAGCAGGCACAACACTGCTAAACGTTGTTGTTGAAACTTTCGAGTATGTACTTTATACCTACCGAAAGATCTGTTGTAACTGTTCCATTGCAAGAGGAACTCTTGCGTTTGGAACATTCCCAGTGGATGGAAGACTTGCGAGATTTCTTCTTGGTGTAGGAATACCCATCTTTCACTAACTTCTCTGACCCACGTATACTCTGAATTATCTCCATGATGATATGAGTTGGACATTGTAGAAAGAGGCTTATATATGCTTGAACTTTAAAACAATTAACACTAATTTTGCAATCAAACCCAATAACTACATACAAGTTTGTCTTTAATAAAGGATAATTAAATGATATCTGTTCACTATCTGTTCACTATCTGTTCACTATGATCATTAAGTTGTCAATTACACAAACTTAATTTTTTGTTAATTACAATTAACACTGAATTAAGTATTGCAATCAAACCCACTGATCACATACAGGGTTGTCTTTAATTGCGGATAATTACATGAAATCTGTTCACTATTATCATTTGTTTATTAAACAAATATAATGTTGTTAACATATATATTGTTAATTACAATTAACACTGAACTATTGCAATCAAACCCAATGATAACATACAGGGTTGTCTTTAATAGCGGTTAAATTACATATCTGTTAAATAATTACATAAAACATTTTTAGAACTTTTTATATTAATTAATAATTTGCTGGGTATGAGGACTAATAATATGCATTTTGGAAGTTTTTCATCCAATAGTATGTTTCTAATACTGCCACTTTTTACTGGGGGGCAGATGTCCTAGCTGTCATTTCTACTGGGGGGCTAATGTCCTAGCCAACATTTCTACTGGGGGGCTAATGTCCTAGCCAACATTTCTACTGGGGGGCAGATGTCCTAGCCAACATTTCTTCTGGGGGGCTAATGTCCTAGCCAACATTTCACTTGGGGGGCAGATGTCCACCTATCCATTTTTGCACTGGGGGGCAGATGTCCTGGGGGGCAAATGTCCCGGTAACAGTCGAATAATTAGTATTATCCCTAGCTTTTACACGTAAGATTGCCAAATGTCAAACTTTATTTGTACCCGTTGAATAACACTAGCTAACGGCTAAACAAATCTGATCTTAGGGAGAAGCCAACAAAAGCCCTTTCGCGCTAAACCACTTTCCGGCTCGTCACCTTATTGTGTTTGTGACAAAGTCATTGTTACATAATTATCTAGCTTCTGAACGAAGATGATTTAGCTATGAAATAGCACGACGTATTAGCATACATTTTAATAGACCTTAAGCATAGCACAACTTGACATGAATCGAAAAGGAGGATTACAAGAAACGGATCATTAAGGCATATGTGACGAAATTGTGCACGTTTGTAAAAGAAACACAACAGATAGTTGGGGGAATATAACTGTGTCATTGTTCTAACGAGAAGTGTGTATATATTTGTGTGGTGACGGATATATATATATATTGGTGCGGTGAGTACACTATTTATCAACTTGCAAGATACACGAAACTTTATTTTGAGTCCATAACATGCAAAAATAACATGTAAAACATTAGCGTAAAGCTATTTCCAGACTAAAACAAGGTATTCGGTTAACAGAGCTGGATGCACATGCATTAAACGTATAACACTATTGCCTAACGCGATTAAGCATATGGCGTACCAAGGGCCCTGACACACGTACGTACGCACGCACGTACGCACGCACGTACACACACACGCACACATATGCGTACTCGCATGGCGTTCCTGGGACGTGGCCAAGACCCATACGATTGAATGTCGAACATGTAGCAGCGATCTTAATGTCTCTATGCAATGTTAGGTTGTTGGGTGTTTCGTCAAACTACAAATTCGTCAAACTTACTATTGTGTATAAAACAGGTAGTTGTTTCGTCAACCTTATTTATATAGTAGTTTATTGTTATGGTCGCGGAGGTGTTACATACATAGTAGACGAAACACAAACAAGGCAATTATGCCTATTGTTGAAAAATCAATGATATTAGAAGTCATCTAGGTTCCTGACTAGATTGGTGTTTTGGGATACAATGATTTAAAGTAATATTGTTGATTATTCTGAAATACGTTTTCACAAAGCAGTGGAGAAAAAACGTATTTCAGAATAAAGTCCAAGATAATATGGCAGGACATTAATGATAAATGGAACAAGATTGTCTACTATTGTCTACTTTTATTTTGGTGCATTTAAATATATATACAAGCATACACAAATGGTGACATTAATAAAACACAATGACATACATGCATACATTAACACAAATCGAGACACAATGACAAACAAACATTACTATATAAATATAAGACTGACTGTTGAGAGATTTTATACAATTATACATTTATTGCATCTAATCTGACGAAACGAAATAAAGATTAGATTCATTAATGTATAATATAATAACAATCAAAAATATTTAAAATATACATGTATAACATTTCTGTTCTTATTAACGTCTAGAAGTCATCGTCATGAACTGCATCTGTGGTGGTTGTAGGTCCAAGTCCTGCGATGTGACTCACGGTACGCAATAATTGGGTCGTCGTCAGTTCGTCAATTTCGTACTTATCCCACGCCTCGAAGAGTCGTCCGTGTAGTGAGGCATATTTCTTCCGATGTATTCTTTTCAGTAGGTGCTCGCTGACGAGGCGGATCTGCAAGTCGACGGTCTCTGCTTCGCCACGGAGTAGGGGTATCAAGACGTATATTTAGGAGGATAGTTCATTAAAACAGACAGAGCCCCATTCCAGAGTAATATATATACTATTTATTATGTACCTCAAACTCTAGATCTGTCGGATCGTCGGGCCGCTGTCTGCGATGGTGGTTTGCCGCCCGAGTTAAGTTGTCCGGATTAGGGAGGCTGACATCGTCTGGTAAAATCATTTCTTTCATAACTCTCTCTACTATTTGGGCAGCCGGCTCAAATACTCGTTGTCGTGCGATCTCTTTAACCTGAAAGTAGTTACATGTGTTAAAGTATGGATTGGTGGTATACTTGTTATATGTGAAATTATTGTATATAGTGAAATAAGTATATAGTGAAAAAATCTGTAATAAAAACTAGTATAGTACTTTATAGTATAGTATCTAACTTTATAGTATAGTATCTAGAATTTATATATACATACTTTCACAGCGATCTTTACTTTCGTTGATGCTCCGGGGTCTGCGGGGTGGACGTGTCCATGGAGACTTGGTGTAAACAAGTCCCCAAATTGCTTTACACTGGCGTAGCACGTCAGCTTTTTGCTTCTGACGCTGCATGTCCAGTATGTACGGCCGTCTTTGGTAAGCTGAAATGAAATAAACACAATATAATTAATTATATTTTTTATTCTACGCATGTATATTCAGTGATTTATGAGGTACAATCATTAATCTTCTACTTAATAATATGTTTTATTAACGAAGAAAACAGACATTATTTGAATTGTGGAATAAATGAAACTTACCCTAGCGGTATATGTGTAGCCGTCGCTACTGATTAATTTGCGGCCACCACGCTTGCTGCCTCCCTCTACAACCTCGTAAGTAACGGGGGCATCAATGGGTATTTCCCTGTCTAATGGCCTGTCAACTAAGGTCACATCCAACGGTAAATGTGGCCTGTTGAAATCTCGATCGGGCAGATCAAATGTTATGTCTTCAATGACGGAAGGCGTCTCGAATTCGTCGTGGGTGGATATGTTATCGTCAGCGGGTCTTCTGATGAATGTCGTCGATAGATCCCTGATTGGAGAGGCTGTTACATCCAGTACTGGTGGCGGCGTGTCCACGGATGTCGTCGATAGATCCCTGATTGGAGAGGCTGTTACATCCAGTACTGGCGGCGTCGTGTCCATATTTACAGTAGAGTTGATGTGAGGGTCAACTACTTGTAAGTTCATTTCAATGTCACTACAGTTAGCGCATTTCCATGCCAGTTCTAATTCACCCTTACACATCCTACGATACTGATCGGCGGAGATGCCTGTGTTGCACTTCCGATGCTGCCAGCGTTCACATGTATCACAACAGACCGCATGCATCCGACGGGTAACTACGAGAGTACAGCGTATACATTAATATTTGGTAGCCATGATTAATAGTGAAGAGAACAGACCAAAATCGCCTTTTAAACTAGTCGAATTAACTTGACGTTCATCACTTTGACAACAAACTGCTTCAAACACCTGACAAGAATGTACAAACATAATACACACCCACGCCTGCATCTAATTAACGTTCACATAGTCACTGGACGACAGCGTTGCAGACGTGCACTACGTCCGCATAGTCACTGGACGACAACGTTGCAGATGTGCACTACGTCCGCATAGTCACTGGACGACAACGTTGCAGACGTGCACTACGTCCGCATAGTCACTGGACGACAACGTTGCAGACGTGCACTACGTCCGCATAGTCACTGGACGACAACATTGCAGACGTGCACTGCGTCCGCATAGTCATTGGACGACAACGTTGCAGACGTGCACTACGTCCGCATAGTCATTTGGACGACACGTGAGACGGCCTGCGTCCGCATAGTCATGGACGACAACGTTGTAGACGTGCGCTGCGTCCGCATAGTCATTGGACGACAACGTTGCAGAGTGCATACGTCAGCTTGTCATTGGACGACAACGTTGCAGACGTGCACTGCGTCGCATAGTCACTGGACAGACAACGTTGCAGACGTGCACTGCGTCCACATAGTCACTGGACGACAACGTTGTAGACTGCACTGGTCCGCATAGTCATTGGACGACAACCTTGTAGACGTGCACTGCGTTCACATAGTCATTGGACGACCAACGTTGAAGACGTGCACTGCGTCCGCATAGTCATTGGACGACAACGTTGCAGACGTGCACTGCGTCCACATATTCATTGGACGACAAGTGCGACGTGCACTGCGCCGCATAGTCATTGGACGACAACGTTGTAGACGTGCACTCGTCCACTAATCATTGGACGACAACGTTGTAACATGCACTGCGTCGCATATCATTGGACGACAACGTTGTAGACGTGCACTGCGTCCACATATTCATTGGACGACAACGTTGTAGACGTGCACTACGTCCGCATATACTACGTCCGCATATTCATTGGACGACAACGTTGCAGACGTGCACTACGTCCGCATAGTCATTGGACGACAACGTTGCAGACGTGCACTGCGTCCGCATAGTCACTGGACGACAACGTTGCAGACGTGCACTGCGTCCGCATAGTCATTGGACGACAACGTTGTAGACGTGCACTGCGTCCGCATAGTCATTGGACGACAACGTTGCAGACGTGCACTGCGTCCGCATAGTCACTGGACGACAACGTTGCAGACGTGCACTGCGTCCGCATAGTCACTGGACGACAACGTTGTAGACGTGCACTGCGTCCACATAGTCCCTGGACGACACCGTAGCATACGTGATAATTATGAGCAACACAGAGGATAAGCGCTAACTGCATGCATGCATGATTTACAGTAGTTATTACGTTTCTCCCACTCAGCTTCCGAGTATTCAGCTACGTCATGGCCGTTCGAGGAACGGTCGTATTGAGTTCACAATTAGTATGCAACAACAACAACAGCAATACTAGTTTACTAACGATAACAATACTAATTAATGGTGATAACAATAATAATTAATGGTGACAATAATAATAAATTAATGATAATAATAATAATAATAATAATTAATGGTGATAGCAAAAATAATTAATGGTGAAAATAATAATAAATTAATGATGATACAAATAATAATAATTAATGGTGATAATAATAATAATAATTAATGCTGAAAATAATAATAATTAATGCTGAACATAATAATAAATTAATGGTGATAATAATCATAGTAACCTAATAATAAGAACTATTTCACGCACGGACGGACACCCGCATGGTACCAGTGCCATGAAGTTATGTAGGGTCTGTTATGAGAGCTCCAGGGTGGGGACATCGGGTGTTACGCCGGAACTTCTTCAGGTTACCTCCTTATCGTTTCCTTGATGTGTCTCTATTGTATTTCAGAATTGCACCACAGTTCGTGACGCCAGTTGATTGCACAGCTCGTGACGCCAGTTGATTACACATCTCGTGACGCCAGTTGATTACACAGCTCATGACGCCAGTTGATTGCACAGTTCGTGACGCCAGTTGATTGCACAGTACGTGACGCCAGTTGATTGCACAGTTCGTGACGCCAGTTGATTGCACAGCTCGTGACGTCAGTTGATTGCACAGTACGTGCGGGTACAGACTACACGTGCCACGATGTTTTGCTGCTGGCGATCTAAATGTCTAGAGTACAGTGAAACAAGGCAGCAAGATAACGGTTCGTAATACAGTGACATTCGCATGTCGTCCTACATTGTATGTATGTTAGCCGAGTATTTTATCAGTCCGTGCGAGCTACGACCATACGATATTGCATAAATGAAACATGTATATTATGCATAGGATATAAACCGGACACGATCCAATATGGATATGTGTAATGCTTATATCATACTTAACGCACACACTTATATGACAATGTCCTACGAATTAAAATTGTGAAATTCGTACATGTACGCATAGGATTTAATATATAATAATAATCTGGCCTTTTCACACCAGTCCAATATTATTAATAACGCTGGACTGGTATGGTAATCCAGGGATCGCAGGTTCGATCCCCCGTCTGACCCTAATAAAATTAACAGTCTTTCAGATGGGACGTTAAACTGAGGTCTCGTGTCGGTGCTTTACACCGTGCACGTAAAAGAACCAGAGGAGACTCTGGAATGGGTCTCTGTCTGTAGCATTGCACTATCCTCCAAGAATCTAAAATGACTAATCTCTTCAGGAGGCGTCGCTCATATGGGCAACCGGTAGCGACGATAAATAAAGTAAAACACACACACATTAATAGTTTGTTTTTCAATTGTTAACTTAAAGCGATACTGTATTACTACATTAAAAATTTAGTGAAAACGCAAATTTCTACAGAATGAATTTTCCTATAATATGGTATAATGTTTTTCCAAATATTTGCCTCAATTACTGAGTATTTCAACTAATAAGCAAACGTCGTATACGCAGTTTGTTGACATAACAAAATAATGTAAATATGGTCGACATGCATGCGTAATACAACTCGTGTATTCTGAATAACACGAGTTATTGTACAGATTTACCGTTATATCTCACATGTGTGCCTATGTATATTTATTTATAGATTAGTCTTAGTTAAATTATCTTTAAACGACATTATCTCGCGTTTAGTATTGACTCTGATGACAAACAAACGTCAATTCAGGAGCGTGGATGATCGTTCTTTCAATTTTGAAACTTTGTAGATCACAAAACACTGTTTTTTATTCAATGTTAGTGTTCGAATGTATTCGGAAGAATTTGTAATAGCAACGCATTTATACGTGAAAAATGCATTTTATTTGCTTTTTGCGATGTAATGTCGCTTTAAGTGCGAGCACGTCTATAGTATTTAGCGGAGTTGGTGTTTCTAATCACCTGCTGCTCACAGCTGTAGATTCAAATAATAATAATAATAATACAGACTTTATTTAACGAGATAATTCATTTTTTGAACAATTAAGACAATCTACCATGATGCACTCAACAAATTAAATCATCAAATAGCAAAATGAAACATGCAAACAATGGTCAGTAAAACTTTCATAGGAAATAAGATATAAACTGCAAGAACTAATACTTATATACATGTATAATTATAATATATTAGGTTAACAGTCTGTTCTTTGCATCACTTATATCTCAGTGGAATTCGTGATAGCTCAGTGGTAGCGCGTTCGCTTCACATGCGAAAGGCCCGGAGTTCGAGCCCCGCTGGAGCCGTTACGATTGTGTCCTTAGGCAAGGCATTTAAATTCCACATACCTCTTCTCTCCCCTCGTGGCGATGGATTCCATCAGGAATGAGGTCTCGAGAGTGATTAGTATAAGTTATAAGAACTTGTTTCGCAATCGAGCTTAAATAAATTTGTATAAACTACTTATATATAAATTGTGGAACCTCACACACGTACGCACGCTGCCTAGTTGGCTTGAGGAAGATCGCTAGTTTTACCATGGTGGCCATCTCTGCCGGATATATTGCTCGTAGGGGCACCCGGGGTCTTCCCTCGCCATGGTGGCCATCTCTGCCGGATATATTGCTCGTATGGGCACCCGGGGTATTCCCTCGCCATGGTGGCCATCTCTGCCGGATATATTGCTCGTAGGGGCACCCGGGGTCTTCCCTTGCCATGGTGGTCATCTCTGCCGGATATATTGCTCGTAGGGGCACCCGGGGTCTTCCCTCGACATGGTGGCCATCTCTGCCGGATATATTGCTCGTAGGGGCACCCGGGGTCTTCCCTCGCCAATAAGTTGTAGAATGTCATTATATAACCGCAGCTGTTGGCGACTTTAAACTCAACAAACAAACCATACCATAGACTGGAAACGTGATACAACTTGAATATATACTAGAGGACATAGAAAACGCACATTTCGGATCAGTGCATGTTTACATGAAAAACAATACCTATATATTATAAATACATAGTTTTAAACATTTTGGAATATTTTTAGTTGTTCAGTTTGTGTTTTGTAATAAAGATGTGATATATCTTTGATGGAATCCTTCGTATTTCGTGTTCATGTAATAATAATCATACAATGTAGGTGTACGTTTTCTATGTCCTCTAGTATAGTATGTAGGTGTGCATTTTCTATGTCATCTAGTATATGATGTAGGTGTGCGTTTTCTATGTCCTCTTGTATATAATGTAGGTGTGAGTTTTCTATGTCCTCTAGTATATAATGTAGGTGTGCGTTTTCTGTGTCCTCTAGTATAGGTACACCGTTTACTTGATCATGTAAGTATGACACTAAGACTGACTCGACCTGCTATGTCACATCGCTCGTTCTGGTCCGCGTGATCGAGTGTACCCGGTAGATACAGAAACAGTTATACAGTTAACTTTATGCATGCACATCCGATCAAGGGTTTTAAAATATCCTGCCAGATGACTGTAGTTGCAAGTACATGCAGTCATTAAAGCATTGTATAGCAGAGAGTCGAACCTGTGTTCCAGGTACCACGTATCCAGCGCACTACCACTGGATCAGCAATCTGTTAGCTGAATAGATAATTAGTTTTATATTCATGTTTGCATCTGTTTCAGACAGGAACAACTCTAACCACGGGATATACGATCAACGGAATAGTCTGCTGTCCAAACAGCACAAGGACAAATTGACGACAAATATTTTGAACAGTCATGGTAGTCTGAGGACACGTGGCAACATGAGCGTGACCAGCATAGCGAAAGACGTGCGTAAACCTATTAATGGACATACATATAGTTACAGAGAACATATGTACCAGCAGATCCAGGTTCCTAAATTAGAGTCAGATCCAGTTAGTCAATCGTCAACAGTCGATAACGTTCATCAGTCAGTTCCAGCTAGACAACAGTCAACACGCAACGCTCCTACTTCCAAATCAATTAAACACGCCCCAATACCCAATAATGCGAGTCAGTCAGAATCAGTTAGCCAATCATCAGCGCGTGGGAGTGTTCGTCAGTCAGATCCAGCTAGGCAAGCATCAACGGAATATTCTGGAATTACAGACGATGATATTAAACTGAATAGTAGTAACGAAGACATAATGAGCAACATAGATGGGGCTTCTCTAGCCGATAAACAAAACCATCCATTGGAACAACTAAATAACGCATTTAACGGTTTCCATTCTGACGACGAACCACCAATTATTGAAGAAACTTTTAGACCGGTAGCCAAGTCTGGTGATGATGATTGTGATGAAATACCAAAGCTTGTAGTTGACATTCTCCCGTACGGGCAGTTTGAAGAACTGAAGATCACACTGAAATCATCCGAATATGAACCGTTGTCGAATTACCTTCATTTTAGAAATCAGTCGATGAACTCTCGCAGCGGAATCATTACCGAGAAACGCTTGAGTAACAAGAGACGTAACTCAGTCTCATTCAGACTTCCGGTAGACCATGTTGACAAACCGTATTCACCAATGAAAATTAGGACTTGGTCTAAAGCTAAAACACTACCTATGCAAGCCACCCAACCAGTGCATAATAACCCGCCTCAGACTATAAGTATTGCCGGAAATTACGGCAACAGTTGGCACACCGGAAATAAGATCTACGTGAAAGACAGACGATCGGTCAAGTTACCATTCTATGGAATATATGGCTTTTCAGACATCAATAACCGTAGTGTACATACAACTTACTTAGAACCATGTAACTCACATGCTGTGTTGAACTCTCGAAAGAACTCCTCCATTTTCAGACATAAATCGATACGATAATACACCAACTATATGTTGATCTTATTTGGACATATACATTTACTTGTAAACGGATAGGTTGTATGCATATATTGTGATTTATGTTTGAAAGCATGGACATATGGAACACGTGGCAAGACAGATATAGAAAGGTGCTGAATATACTACGTATAGCCTTACGCACACATAACTGCTGCATTGTTCGGCTCAATTGTTTTAGTGGAAGACGTGAACACGCAGTGGTAGCGCGTTCGCTTCAGGTGTGAAAGGCCCGAGTTCGAAGCCCAGCTGTAACCGTTGCGATGGTGCCGTTAGGCAAGGCATTTAAATCCCACATTGCCTCTTCTCTTTCTGTCGTGGTGATCGATTCCACAATTTTGGAATTATGTCTCGAGAGTGATTAATATAAGTTGTAAAAACTTGTATCACAATGGAGCTAAAATCCATTTGTATAAACTTTTTAATAATATTAATTTTTTTATTGCATTATTTTGAAAAATGTATTGCATAAACTATAAACTAATTGTTTTACTACATTGCACATATTTTTAAATTTAGGAACACAAACATGTAATCAAATGCACATAGTGTACAGGTAGTTGACCATAAGTCATAAATGAGGTATACATTAATGTATTTTACAGATTAAATTAATAGTATCAACGGAATTATAAAGTGACATTATTTTAAAGATTAGTACTTGTATGCTATTGTGCATTGGGTAATATATATGTTTGAATTTGATCGGTAACCATAGCGACACCTCATTAGAACGCTCTCGTGCTTGTGATATTGCATCCACATGTAGCAATGTATCTATTCATATTATATTAATGATAATTAAATTCAATATCGTGTCATTATTATCATTATTTATTATTAAGCTTCACGTATATGTGTATCAGTTATGTACAACCATTGCATGGTGGGTAAAATAATGACTGGAATCGCCAAAGAAATATTGAGAAAAAAACACTATATTTGAAGTTACTGCAATTAATTATTTAAGCACTTTTGAAATTTCTGTTTCGCGTTGTATGTAGGAATAGTTTGCACACCGGAAGTAGAAGAGCGGTTTGCACACCGGAAGTAGAAGAGCGGTTTCGATCACACAGGGAAGCTACTCTAGCGGACTAACAAAGAACGACAAATCATGTTTTCCGAACTGTTCAAATCATTGTAGCAGTTCTGAGAAACACTTGAGTAATAAGAGACGTAACTCTTATAGTGATGTAATAACCATGGAAACTTGTCCTGGCATTTTATTAGAACATTTTGTCGCAAAATACACAACATGCGAACTTATAGTTTGTGTTACCTGCCTGTATGAATGACAAGTAGCTTTGTAAATAGTGGTATTAAAGTTAACCTTATTGTAAAATCATGGTCCGGTTGTTAACTTCGCTCACTTGTATACCACTGTAACCTATCATCACTGATGATCACGGGTTCTAGCCCCGCTCAGATAATGTCTCTTATTTGAAAAGGTTTGCAGTTCCTTACGGAGCTTGGTGCACCAAGTACTGGTTAACCGTTGGAGTCTGCCCATGAAACGTGTTGTTAGGTAAACTGCCCGTCGGCGATATAGCACAGAATGGTGCTGATGAAGACGTAAAACCCAAACAAACAAGCCTATGCTAAATTTGCGTCTTAGCTGCAGTAAAAAAAAATAAAACATAAGAGGGTTTACGCTCCCAATGAGAGACATCGGTCAGTTACTGCCACTGAATACTCCCTAAAAGTAGATAGGTCATATTACGTGTTTTCCTCTGTTTTTATCGTTGTTTCCTTTGCACAACATGCTAGCAATTTTATTCTACTATCTATTCTTATGAATATTATATTACTATATCTCGGCATATCTCATACAGTATATGATGCAATGGTTATTTATTTGTGAAAGAATGTTATCAGTTAATTAATACGATTTTGATAAAATCACATTTATCAAACCGCAACATCTGGTTGGGAACAACAGTAAACACAAAGGATTCTAACTATAAGGACCTATTCACATATTGGAATAAATCAGACTTTATCTGCCAAGGGAGGTAATAGAAAATTAGAGATGTCTCTCATTACACTATCTATCCCAGTATATTTAAGCTTCCAATTAACAGTTTAAATAGATCGATACCACCTAGCACCACTACTCTAAGTTACCTCCCCTGACGTTCCGGTCAGAGTTATATATGGGATGTTAATGACCTGATAATAATGTCGGTCCGCCTCCGAGGTAGGGTCGTTCAGGTCACTGACTTGTATACCACTGCAAACTATCATCACTCATGACCTGATAATAATGTCGGTCCGCCTCCGAGGTAGGGTCGTTCAGGTCACTGACTTGTATACCACTGCAACCTATCATCACTCATGACCTGATAATAATGTCGGTCCGCCTCCGAGGTAGGGTCGTTCAGGTCACTGACTTGTATACCACTGCAACCTATCATCACTCATGACCTGATAATAACGTTGGTCCGCCTCCGAGGTCGGGTCGTTCAGGTCACTGACTTGTATACCACTGCAACCTATCATCACTCATGACCTGATAATAATGTCGGTCCGCCTCCGAGGTAGGGTCGTTCAGGTCACTGACTTGTATACCACTGCAAACACACACCAACCAAAAACCCCCCAGGTGGGTCGTTCAGGTCACTGACTTGTATACCACTGCAATATCATCACTCATGACCTGATAATAACGTTGGTCCGCCTCCGAGGTAGGGTCGTTCAGGTCACTGACTTGTATACCACTGCAACCTATCATCACTCATGACCTGATAATAACGTTGGTCCGCCTCCGAGGTCGGGTCGTTCAGGTCACTGACTTGTATACCACTGCAACCTATCATCACTCATGACCTGATAATAACGTTGGTCCGCCTCCGAGGTCGGGTCGTTAAGGTCACTGACTTGTATACCACTGCAAACTATCATCACTCATGACCTGTTAATAATGTTGGTCCGCCTCAGAAGTAGGGTCGTTAAGGTCACTGACTTGTATAACACTGCAATAATATCATCACTCATGACCTGATAATAACGTTGGTCCGCCTCCTAGGTCGGGTCGTTCAGGTCACTGACTTGTATACCACTGCAATAATATCATCACTCATGACCTGATAATAACGTTGGTCCGCCTCCGAGGTAGGGTCGTTCAGGTCACTGACTTGTATACCACTGCAACCTATCATCACTCATGACCACAAGTTCGAGACCGTGTCTGTTTATATGAAAATGTTGGCAGTTTCTTACGGATATTGGTGCACCAAGTACTGTTTAGCCGCTGGAGCCTTCCCAGGAAAGATGTTGTTAGGTAAATTGGCCGTCGCTCATATGGGCAACAGGTAGCGACGATACATAAACTCTTTTTTTTAAAAGAACAAACTTTTACCCTTACATCAAACTAGTATTGTGATAAGTCTCTTATGATTCACTATTTCAATGGCAATGTATGCACACGTAATTACGGTAATCTGTGATAATGTTGTAAAACAACAAATAAATTGTCTATTAAATATATAGTAAAAATTAAAAAAAAAGGGGGAGTCTGTTCATTTATATATCCAATCTTTCATTTCTTCTGATGCCACATCCACTGTGAAGAGGTATTCAAATCAAACTGTAAAATAGCAAAACTCTTCCAATTATAATGTTTCGCATAGTCAGTGCTCACCTGTGAATAACGTCCCTGTGTTTACACACTATATTCCTCCGCCAAATAATACAGTATACCAACCTTCAGTTTGCAATGGCCACATTACATACATGTACCACATCTTTTCTACACATCAACTAGTCTGAAGTCTTCTCAAATCACATAATTTCTCAAAAAACACAAAAACTATACATTGCCTGTCATGAAATTGCATTTTAAACCAAAACGAAAAATGAACTATATTAGTTATAGGTACTACTTTCGATTCGACCAAGGATGCACTTCTGCCTATTTACGTATATACAACCTTAAGACTAGCTGGTACAACTGAAAGTTACTTCGAAACTTCTTTACTTAAAATGTGTTCTCCTTTTGAAATTGGCAATTAACATTTGGTTTACTCATTGCTATTCAATATGAGTTGACGTGAGATACAAAACGCAGGACAACATATTCCGCAGCGCCATTTAAAGACGTTCGTGGTAGAAAATTATTACGGCGTGTACATTTTACGGTCACACCGCCTGTCAAATCAACTGTTCTAATATTGATAAATTATTAAACTTGAAAAACTTTGGGGTATATGTTTTGTTTCAGAAACAATATCTCAATGAAGGCGTTTACTTACTTACTTACTTAATCCTCTTCACCCCGGTTGGGGTATAGGGCCTTCACCACTGCTCTGCACTTGGACCGGTCCGTTGCTGCTGCCTTGGCTTCCCCCCAGGGCATCCTGCTTCGGCGCAGCTCACTGTCCAGAGTCCTTCGCCATGTCGTAACTGGTCGACCTCTTTTCCGTGTGCCCTGTGGATTCCAATCCAGTGCTTGGCGTGTTATGTTGGGCTGGTCTCGTCGCCATCGCCACTTCCTCTGTGTGATAGAGTCTGTGATGGGGTCCTGTCTTGTTCGCCGCCACAACTCCTTGTTGGTGATCTTTTCTGGCCATCTGATGCGTAGGATCTGTCTGAGGCAGTTGGTGATGAATACCTGTAGTTTGTGGTCAAGGCCCTTGGTGCGTCTCCAGGTCTCAGCTCCGTACAAGAGGACTGTCTTAGCATTCGTCTCAAACAGTCTGAGCTTTGTCTTGAGGTGGATGTTATTGTTGTTCCATACTGGCTTCTACATCACAAAGGCATGTCGTGCTTTCCCAATACGGGCTTGGATGTCCTCTTCTGTTCGCCCTGTTTTGCTGATGACACTGCCGAGGTAGGTGAAGGAGTCAACATTATCGATTGGATGGCCATCTATCTGAATGGGTGTGTTCCTTGCCGCGTTTACCCTGAGGCACTTGGTCTTCTTAATGTTGATCTCCAGCCCTGTAGCCTTTGCAACTGTGTGTAGGCGTTCTGACTTCTGTTGCATGTGTTGGTGTGTGTGTGGGACAGGAGGCATAGATCGTCCGCAAAGTCGAGGTCCTCCAACTTCTCTGTAAGTGTCCAATGTATTCCTCTTGGTCTGTCTACTGTCTTTCTCGTTATCCAGTCCAGTACGACAGAGAAAATGAGAGGCGAGAGCATACAGCCCTGACGGACGCCGGTGCTGACGGGGAATGGCTGTGAAAGGTTCATGTCATGGATCACATGGCAAGTGGTGTTGTTGTACAGGCTCCGAATAATGTTGATGATCTTTCCGGGTATGCCGTAATGCCCGAGGATGCTCCATATGACGTCTCTATCAATCGTGTCAAACGCTTTCTTGAAATCGATGAAGTTGATGTAGATTGGAGACTGCCATTCGATGGACTGTTCAACGATGATGCGGAGTGTTGCTATCTGATCTGTGCATGATCTTCCTGCCCTGAATCCTGCCTGTTCTTCCCTCAGCTTGGCATTCACTGCATTCTTCATCCTTTCTAGTAGGAGTCTTGTGAGGACTTTGCTTGGGATGGACAGTAGCTGGATGCCAATTCTGGCAGTTGCTGAGGTCACCATTCTTGGGTAGCTTGACGATGTGCCCTACTCTCCATTCTTCTGGAACCACTTCTTCATCCCAGACTTGCTGTAGAAGGTCTAGTAGTAGTGCTGCTGTGGTCTCAGTCGATGCCTTCAGTGCTTCTGTTGGGATGTTGTCTGGCCCCGGTGCTTTCCCATTCTTGATCTTGTTGATGGCCCTTGTCACTTCATTCCTTGTGATCTGTCCCATCTCTACTTCCAGTTCTGGTCCGTCTGCTATGTCTGGTGGGTTGGTCACAGGTGTACCGCTGAGTAGTTCCTGGAAATTGTCCTTCCACCTTGTCATCTGGTCTTCTGGTTTGGAGAGGGTGTTACCATCAACGTCCTTAAATGGTTTGTTGGGGTTGCTCCTTCTGCCGGAAAGTTGTCTAGTTATGCTGTATAGGGTCTTCATGTCGTTGTGGTATGCTACTTCCTGTGCTTGTCCAGCCAGCTTGTCTAATTGATCCCTTTTGTCTTGTCGTGCGCTCTTCCTGACGTTTAAGGCGTTTAAGGAATTATTAACAGTGAGAATCTTGAGTTGAGAACAATTTGAAGTTGAGATATTTATGGAATCTTAGTTTATAATACAAATTTTAGCTTGATTGCGAAACAAGTCCTTAAAACTTATACCAATCCCTCTCAAGAACTCATTCATGATGGAATCTATCGCCACGAGGGAGATTATGTTATATTTCGGGTTTTACGCCTACATTAGCACCATTTTGGGCTATATCGCCGGCGGGCAGTTTACCTAACAACATCTTTCCTGGGCAGGCTCCAGCGGTTAACCAGTACTTGGGTGTACCAACCTCCGTAAGAAACTGCCAACTTTTTCATATAAATGAGACACGGTCTAAGCGGTGCTCGAACCCGTGACCATCAGTGATGATAGGTTACAGTGGTATACAAGTCAGCGACCTTAACCACTCGACCACGGAGGCGGACCACGAGGGAGAGAGAAGGGTCAATGTGGAATATAAATGCATTGCCTAAGGACACACTCGTAATGGCTACAGCTGGGCGCGAACACTCTGTGCCTTTCGCACCTGAAGCGAACACGCTGTCATGACTTCCACAATTTTAGCTCGTTATTACCTCAATACCTAATTTGGCCTATTAGGACAGGTGGTATCTTTATTGAGATATTCGCTTGATGTTCAATTTTTAAATATTATCACAATATTTGCATTTTTCATTTTTATGATAGAAACATTACATCCCTTACATTACGTTACTTATTTCCTGTGCCAGCATGATGTTAATGAACATAATTAGATCTTCTATAATGTTGTAAAAGTTATTTTTTTATAATAATATGCTTATTGTAAGCTTACTGACGAGATACATAGATATCCAACAGTTTTAAAGAAAAGGTGAAAAAATTATCATGTTACAAATTAATTCATAAAAAAAAACGAAGTCATTAGCATACCAATTTTATTTAATCGTTTAATGCATACATTGAACTAATGATATACAACATTTGAAGAAATTCTATTATTGTAAAAAAATATATTTGAAATTATATCCTAAATATTACATGAAAAATACAAAACATCTCACCAAAATCAAGTACTCGAACATGGAAAATTCATGATTTAGGATTATTGTATTCGAAATATGCATAATATATGTTTGTAGTTACATGCAATTATGATTAATAGTCATATGTAACATATTAGTATATCAATACACACATAATAATTGCAAATATTATTTTTATTTTACTTTTGTCGC
The DNA here is from genome assembly GCA_014843695.1 of Archivesica marissinica. Classification (NCBI taxonomy): domain Eukaryota; kingdom Metazoa; phylum Mollusca; class Bivalvia; order Venerida; family Vesicomyidae; genus Archivesica; species Archivesica marissinica. The sequence goes on from CM026401.1 coordinate 37,593,009, forward strand.
AAAAATGGGAAATTATTGGCCGAAATGGAAAATAGGCATGTTATAAATTTTTTTATAAAAAAACCGAAGTCATTAGCATAATATTATCAATTTTATTTCATATTTTGGTTAGCAATACATAGTACTAGTGATGTACCAAGTATGAACAAATTCTAGTATATTTGTAAACTTTTTTTACAAAAGTGTAGAGAACGCCTTTAATTGTATGGACAGATTTTCAAAATTTTACTAAATATCTGAATAAATTATTATTGGAAATGGAAATATGGGCGAGTAGTCACGATTTCAGTTTCAGTTTATTTTCATATTCTCAGGAAGCAAATTAATGTTGCAACAACATGAGATATTCATAACATAACAAATATATATACAGTAAATACATCGACGTGATACATGGCATTTATATATATATACAGTACATACATCGACGTGATGCATGGCATTTATATATATATACAGTACATACATCGACGTGATGCATGGCATTTATATATATATACAGTACATACATCGACGTGATACATGGCATTTATATATATATACAGTACATACATCGACGTGATACATGGCATTTATATATATATACAGTACATACATCGACGTGATACATGGCATTTATATATATATACAGTACATACATCGACGTGATACATGGCATTTATATATATATACAGTACATACATCGACGTGATACATGGCATTTATATATATATACAGTACATACATCGACGTGATACATGGCATTTATATATATATACAGTACATACATCGACGTGATACATGGCATTTATATATATATACAGTACATACATCGACGTGATACATGGCATTTATATATATATACAGTACATACATCGACGTGATACATGGCATTTATATATATATACAGTACATACATCGACGTGATACATGGCATTTATATATATATACAGTACATACATCGACGTGATACATGGCATTTATATATATATACAGTACATACATCGACGTGATACATGGCATTTATATATATATACAGTACATACATCGACGTGATACATGGCATTTATATATATATACAGTACATACATCGACGTGATACATGGCATTTATATATATATACAGTACATACATCGACGTGATACATGGCATTTATATATATATACAGTACATACATCGACGTGATACATGGCATTTATATATATATACAGTACATACATCGACGTGATACATGGCATTTAAATATATATACAGTACATACATCGACGTGATACACGGCATTTATATATATATACAGTACATACATCGACGTGATACATGGCATTTATATATATATATACAGTACATACATCGACGTGATACATGGCATTTATATATATATACAGTACATACATCGACGTGATACACGGCATTTATATATATATACAGTACATACATCGACGTGATACACGGCATTTATATATAATATATATACAGTACATACATCGACGTGATACATGGCATTTATATATATATACAGTACATACATCGACGTGATACATGGCATTTAATATATATATATACAGTACATACATCGACGTGATACACGGCATTTATATATATATACAGTACATACATCGACGTGATACACGGCATTTACATATATATACAGTACATACATCGACGTGATACACGGCATTTACATATATATATATACAGTACATACATCGACGTGATACATGGCATTTACATATATATACAGTACATACATCGACGTGATACACGGCATTTACATATATATACAGTACATACATCGACGTGATACATGGCATTTACATATATATATACAGTACATACATATGTTATAGATGAATGATGTATATATACAGTACATACATATGTTATAGATGAATGATGTATATATACAGTACATACATATGTTATAGATGAATGATGTATATATACAGTACATACATATGTTATAGATGAAGGATGTATATATACAGTACATACATATGTTATAGATGAATGATGTATATATACAGTACATACATATGTTATAGATGAATGATGTTTATATACAGTACATACATATGTTATAGATGAATGATGTATATATACAGTACATACATATGTTATAGATGAATGATGTATATATACAGTACATACATATGTTATAGATGAATGATGTATATATACATAGTCTCTTGTAACTCTAAATTGAGTGGCAATGTACTTTTTAATATGTAAACTATATTCTATGTTTGTTATATGTTGATGAGACTGAAATACAGAATAAAGTATGTATATATACATCGATTTCAAATCATCCCCTCGTTAGCATATCCCAGGATGCAGCACAATCTGAGTACACATAATTATAATGGGGAATTAAATATGATTTAAGGGATCAAATAGTAAATGTAATAATACTTAGATATGGTAATTAGCAATGCTTCAGATGCGAGAAACACATGCAAAACATATAAAACACTAATGGCATATTATACAAGAGCTATGACGTATCATAGCAGACTTTGGCAGCTGATCAAATGCAGACTGTAATGGTGAATAGGAATTCTACTTGTTATCTGTTAGTGTATAAGTACGGTGTTTGTCTATTATATAGTGTCACACCTATTGAAAGGGCCAGCCATTTCTGACTTATGATACACCTCTTATGGACATCAGTACTTCCCGAATCCTATCCTTGAATGTCTGGCGACTGGCTGATAGGCGATCGGTAACCATTATTTAACTAGCTAGCGGCTCACCAACCGACCGGCCATATCAGAATGAATCACTGACGAGGTTCGACCCTTCGACCTCCCGCTCCGTTGGCGGACGCCTTATCCACTAGGCCTCCGATACTGTATATTTAATAAAACCGTGCTGCACAAGATCCGTGTCATCATGTATAGTCAACCCTGTGTTAGTGGTCACTTGTAATACGCAGTCAACCTCTATTAAGCAGCAAGCTTCCATATTCCAAATAAGTACATTTGATCATATTAAGAAAGGTGTTGTTAGGTAAACTGCCCGCCGGCGATATAGCCCACAAGTGTGCTGATGCAGGCGTAAAACCCGAAGTATAAATATGATCATATTAAGCAGTCCACTATGCTAATCAGCAACTTTATGTTATTCCCTTTGTCGGTTGCTTAACACAGGTTTGAGTGTAATACCAAATTAACACTGTCAGTTGTGTGTGGGAGTAAAAACGTATACTTGTTCGGCTCTGCTAGGAACGGCTCTGATCTGCTCTGCTCGCCTCTACTCGGACCGGGTCGGTCGTTCGCCCAGGTCCTGTTGTCCGGTCCGGTCCGGTCGGTCGAAATATAATCATATCATATTGAAAAGGTGCGAAAGGCCCGGAGTTCGAGCCCCGCTGGAGCCGTTATGATTGTGCCCTTAGGCAAGGCATTTAATGTCCACACTGCCTCTTATCTCTCCTTCATGGCGATGGATTCCAGGAATGATGTCTCGACGGTGATTAATATAAGTTCAAAGAACTTGCTTCGCAATCGAGCTAAAATAAATTTGTATACACATATTGAAAAGAGGAAATACTCTGAAGCTTACAGTGTTCATCTTTATTGTCCATGTAATTTAATTTGCATACAATAATAATGGTATTAATATACACATACAACAGTACATAGTCAAATAAGTATTACAAATCTTGTCATAGCATATTATCGAGTTATCACGAAATCGGTCGCACGTATACAACACGTCATATAAACATGGTAGCTGTTCAACAGCTTTAGATTCACCCTGGCAACCACAGTTCATGACTGTAATAGTAAAACATTCCGGTGGCTTGTATCAATCTCCACCCAGTAATGCCACGTGACCACCGCAACCATATCATGTGATAATGGAGGTAATGTCAACAGTACACTACAATCCACATTGTAATATTTCTAATATTCTTTCAAATAGAAAATGTCACTTGTTTTAATTTTTAGTCATCAGTTTATAAAATAATTACCAGGACAAATAAAACTTAGAATGATTAGATCCAGTCATCATGTAGCTATATCCGCTTGCTGTTCATTAACTCTTTCACCGCCAATGTCGCATAAAGGTAACTTTACAAATAGCGGAGAACTCGATCAGACAGAATGCATGCTGATTGCTCTTCAGACAGTGGAGCTGAAGCACCTGTCCGAAAAACAAGCAACATAGATCCTCATCAGTTGCGGCGTTGCGCCGCGTCTGATCTGGATCTATGTTGATTGCACGTGCTCTGAATTTATTCGGCGCTGAAAGAGTTAATATCTGTGGTGGTACGCATTATCTCTAATTTTAATCCGATTAAGCAGATACACTAATATTATAATCTACCAGTACATAGATTTCAAGAGACATCGGTCAGCTTACTGCCCATCAATACTCCCTAAGAGTACAGCCACACCTGTGTTAGTTGTCACGCCCATTAAGTACAGTCAAACCTGTGTTAGTGGTCACGCCCAATAATTACAGTCAAACCTGTGTTAGTGGTCACGCCCCATTAAGTACAGTCAAACATGTGTTAGTGGTCACCCTATTAAGCAACCAACCTGTATTAAGCAGCCAGTTACCAGATTCCCAAATGTTGTTTTATTATACATATGACCTTTATTAAGCAGCAACCTGTGCTAAGCAACTACTTTCTGTGATTCCCTTGGCTGGCTGCTTAAGGACAGGTTGAACTGTATAGGTCCTCTTCAGTGGTTTCCTCTGTTTGTATCGTTGTTTCCTTTCCACGACATGCTCTTACTTGTCATCCACATTCATACCTTATAATGATTAAATTAAAATATCTAGTGTTTGTGTGTGTTTTACGTTTATCTATCGTCGCTACCGGTTGCCCATATGAGCGACGCCTCCTGAAGAGATTAGTCATTTTAGATTTTTGGAGGATAGTGCAATGATACAGAGAGAGAGACCCATTCCAGAATCTCCTTTGGTTCTTTTACGTGCGCGGTGTACATCACAGACACGAGACTTTAAAGTCCCATCTGGTCATTAGATAGTGTGATTTCTAGGCTCTTTACAAGTACAAACATAGCATTCAAATGATTACATAATATCAAAATGTTTCATTTGCAACACCTTGGATACCGCACATACGCCCTATGTGTTGTTTGCCCCGTCTAAATGTTTCATTTGCAACACCTTGGATACCGCACACACGCTCTATGTGTTGTTTTCCCCGTCTAAATGTTTAATTTGCAACACCTTGGATACCGCACATACGCCCTATGTGTTGTTTTCCCCTTCTAAATGTTTCAATATAGCATTTAATTATGTTCTATCAGCTCATTATACAACATACATGATCACATAATTATATAAATAAATATTTAATACATATAATACAATTAATAATATACTATATATTGTGTCAGAAAGAGGCTGTATGTGTGTTGTTATTGGAGTCGCACTTTCCAGGCGCTACGAGCATCGTACCAGTCATTGGTGATCACCAGGTAGAACCGCCGAACTACCACAATCTAGCTGGAGAGCACAAATGCATGAACTAGTTCGACACCACTGGTAGTATGAGGAGTAAGTGATTTGAAGTCGAAACGTTCACCAACGACACCCACTCCACACACCCCGACTACCCTCCACACATCCAGACTCCTCCCTCCACACACCCCGACTCCTCCCACCACACACCCGACTCCTCACACCACACACCCCGACTCCTCCCACCACATACCCCGACTCCTCCCTCCACACACCCGACTCCTCCCGTCACAAACCCCGACTCCTCCCTCCACACACCCCGACTCCTCCCACCACACACCCGACTCCTCCCGCCACAAAACCCGACTCCTCCAACCAAATACCCCGACTCCTCCCTCCACAAACCCCGACTCCTCCCACCACATACCTCGACTCCTCCCTCCACACACCCGTCCTCCATCCACAAACCTGACCCCCCTCACGCACACCGACTCCTCCCTCCACACACACCCGCTTCCTCTATCCACAAACCCGACTCCCCCCTCCACGCACCCCGACTCCTCCCTCCACACACACCCGCTTCCTCCATCCACAAACCATGACTCCCCCCTCCACGCACCCCGACTCCTCCCTCCACACACACCCGCTTCCTCCATCCACAAACCCTGACTCCCCCTCCACGCACCCCGACTCCTCCCTCCACACACCCCGACTGCCCTCCACACACCCGCTTCGTCCCTCCACACACCCCGACTCCTCCCTCCACCACACACCCCACTTCCTCCCTCCACACCCCGACTCCTCCCTCCACCACACACCCCGCTTCGTCCCTCCACACCCCCCGACTCCTCCCTCCACCACACACCCCACTTCCTCCCTCCACACACCCGATCCTCCCTCCACCACACACCCCGCTTCCTCCCTCCACACACCCCGACTCCTCCCTCCACCACACACCCCGCTTTCTCCGTCCACGCACCCTGACTCCCCCCTCCACGCACCCTGACTCCCCCTCCACGCACCCCGACTCCTCCGTCCACACACCCCGACTCCTCCCTCCACACACCCCGACTCCCCCCTCCATGCACCCGACTCCTCCGTCCACACACCCCGACTCCTCCCTCCACACACCCGACTCTTCCCTCCACACACACCGACTCCTCCCTCCACATACCTCGACTCCTCCCTCCACACACCCCGACTCCTCCGTCCTCCCGACACACCCCTCCTCCCCACACACCCCGATCCTCCCTCCACACACCCCGACTCCTCCCTCCACACACCCCGACTCCTCCCTCCACACACCCCGATCCTCCCTCCACACACCCGACTCCTCCCTCCACACACCCCGACTCCTCCCTCCACACACCCCGACTCCTCCCTCCACACACCGCTTCCTCCCTCCACACACCCCGACTCCTCCCTCCACACCCCGACTCCTCCCTCCACACACCCCGACTCCTCCCTCCACACACGCACTTCCTCCCTCCACACACTACACTTACAGGATATGGTCAATTATTTGAACTAGACTGAGTCTCATTGCATAAATTTTTACCTGTTATGGTTTCTATTTCTTTTCATCGCAAGAGATATGGTTAGCTGAATACAAATCATTTGCCACAAGTTATTAGGTTCGATTCCCACTAGGTGTCGAACTATTTCATATGAGGAAGCAGGGTTCGCGCTGTCGGTCGCCAATTGCGGCAAAAAAACAAATACTGGCGATAAAGTTGGTCAATTGGCGAACATATTTGGCACAACTGTTTTCTGTGTTCTTATTAATTGCAAGACATGTTTTGTCAAATATATGGCTTCAAATTTTAATATCTGTGAACTATATGAATATTAGTTGGCTCCAATGTATTCAAATTGGCTCCATTTTTTTCAATTAGTGACAGAAGTGGCTCAGACAAAACTCCGACAGCTTTCCTCTAATCTCAAATTCGAGATCAAGTGTTTTGATTGCTTGATTCCGAAATGTACGCTCGGCTGAACCAATCAGAAGCTTGAGACTGAGTTTTGAAATTGGAGAAAAGTTCAATAACCTCCAGATCATGCCCCGAGGTTAAAAAACTTTCTCAAGATCTCAAACTCAAGCTCAAATGACCTGATTGGTTGATTCTGAGTGTTACTGTCAGCAGAACCAATCAGAAGCTTGAGACTTGAGTTTTGAACCCTCCAGATCATGGCTGGAAGTGCGACTTTAAAAACAACATCATCAAATAAAATTACAACATATCACATTAACTTAATTTTTCTAAAACAACAACTGTGATTAAAATATTGTACACTATCACATACAAACTGCGCCAACAACATGCAATGCATATACATGTATTATTATATAAATATACAGCCATCGTACATCCTTTGATTATATCAGAGTTTGATGTACCACAAAACACCACCACTAGTTTGTCATTACTAGTATATCCAATCGTATTTTGCACATTGTACAATAAAAACGTTAATTTTACATTTTGCATGTACATTTATAAATCAAACATGGCTCGGCGTTTCGTCTGTATACACAGAGACGAAATTTGTCGTGCATAAATAAGCAATAAAATATCATTTAGCGAGTGACGTCAAATCTTATGTCATTTTACTAACATGTGTGTAGTCTTGTAACGTCAATTGAGCACTCTAAAAACAACAACACCTATTATTTCGCTTTTTATATATTTTGGTCATGTTAGAATCGAAATAATATGTGTATCTGAGTTACTATTTAGGATATGGATATTTAAATGGTTAATTTCATATCAGCATAAGTATTGACCCGAGGTAACTTGATATCCGCTGATATGAAGCTACCGAGGTCGAGGCATAGACTGATATGAAACTAGCCACGTAATAACGTCTTTATTACTTTGATATGAATTTGAACATTTCATAATCGAAATCATGTTTTCCGTTATCCATTTATCAGGAATAAATTACTGAATTAGATACACGAAAACGATGAAATATGACCACGAAACTGCACACATCTGGTATTTCAAATTTGACACACTGCTACGCTACGGAAGTAAACAACTAACACCGAGTGCGCATGTGTTATTTCTCAGGAACTAGTTATGATAAAGATTCTTCCGGTTTGATACGGGATCGTGACCGCATCAAACAAGCAAATGCATTATCAGACTGGAAAACACGGCATATCGACGTGGGTTGTAGACAGTATTGTGGTAGCAAAGAGCAGCAAAGAATATAGGCTAAAATTCATATCTAAGTAATAAAGAGGAATAAAACATGAGTTGTCGTTCTAACCTCCGGGAGTAACAACGTAGGCCCATACTTCCTAAGCATCAGAACTATGTTTTATTCAACATTCTAACACGACCCAGCTAATAAATACATACTTGAAGAGTAAAATCTACCTCGGGTTATTCTGCGATATATCTACATTGAACTATGCTGCGCACGCACCGTGTTTTGGCTATTCCATTTATGCAATGCATGTAAAGATTTATGAATGAAAGTCACGTGATGTTTGTAAATACTACCGTGGGAATTCGCGGAAGTGAGCTATTTTTAGAATCAGATAATCTCTTGTCCGTCTTGTTTTTCTGTTAAGTAACGTTTCAGTTACTATTCTGTACAGTTTGATTTGACAAAATAAATAAAATTATTGATCAGTTACAACTTTTGTTCATTTATGCACTAGATTGATATTTTCCATAACAAATAACGTCATCACCCCTTACGCGGGAGGAAATTTCGAAAGCCAAATGCACGGCGTTTGAAGAAAATACTCCTTTGATTCTCGTCTAAAATTATTAGAAGTAAGTCGTGTTAGAATCGAAATAATAAGTATCAACCGTGGTATATCGCAGAATAACCCGAGTTTGAAGTTCTTATGCGTAGAAATATATCACGAAGGCCGAATAACGGTTGATAATTATTGTTTCTTAAATACTCAACTGAAAGACCAATATTATAAAATTTCTTAAATAAATGAGTCAGAACGTAACGTACATTATTTATTATTCCTAGTCATTTAATTATGTAGGACATCAATATAAAAACAAGAACAATTATGTAATATTATCAAGCGAAATTACTTTTATAAGGACCGGCGAACTAATGCGAACACGGATCGACATCGCTGTACGAGTGGCTCAACGTACGGCGATTTGAATTCTTTGTTGCATCAATGGTTTGGCCAGGCTCGGGTTAAGAATATGCCAATAAGTGGACCAATTCTTCAGAAGAAAGCTATGCAGTTTGCCAAGGAGATTGGGCATGACGAGTTCAAAGCCTCAAATGGTTGGCTTTATAAAATACGTTATGCAAATTGGAGAACCTTGTTATAACGACAACCTGCAGTGTGTTATCTGACACTAAATCTTGGTCCGAGTCGATGTCGTTATAGACAGGTTTCACTATATTGTAAAATTGTGCTAATATAGATTCTCGCAATGAGACATATATCGCCGAAAGGTCATGTTTACCTACCATAGAGTATTGATGTTGACTACTGGATCCATACAGATACTAGAGCCATCAACACACCAGTGGGGATTAAATCGTATAACAAAATCAGAATAAATGTTGTATTATAACAGCGTAACGTGACATATTCGATGAATTGAAGCTAAACTATTAACGACATATTTAATTTGCAGTGATTGAGCGACCAGAAACATTCATATAAATAATTAAACTCGAATATCCTTTATATATATCCGAAATTCTTAGCATCCGAAATATACACATTTCACATCCGAACTATTATTACCGTCCGAAAAACAAAGCAGTTTTCTACAAAACTGGAACACACTTCCGCGCGTGACAGCATACATCATCCTTCCTACGGAACTTCCTCAATGAGTAGACGTTTAACTTATCTCGTTCAAGACACAAATCGGTATATTCCTGATTTGATTGCGCGGTATTCACTTAACAGATCACATGACTTCCAAAACGAAGCAAATACCAATCATATGCTACACATTCCCTTTTTCATGTAATAACTCAAAAGCAGAAACAGATTTTTCCATGCTTGATCGTGTTCGTCGGTCCATGTGTTTTCTAAATGTGGCTTTATGGACGAGATGAATTGTGGGCCCATCAACTGTTGGAACAGAGATTCATATTATCATAATACATGTACACGTGCAACTAATGGCATAACAGCCTCTAACCGTCTATTGTTATTTGCTTTGGCTTGTGTGGTGGGGTTGGGATAAATGTGCCAAACACTCCGTCGGGATTCTACAGATGTTACAAATACATGGACTAGAAACAAAATAGTCTATGAACCTGTATCGATATGTGTTGCTTCATGTATGTCCTCAAATATGTATACATCTCTTTTACGTTGTGTAAGGAGGGAACACGTTAATTGCCACCCCACCTCGTCTCCCCTAATACCGCCAGTGGCCATTATCGATGTTTTGTTTGTTTTTCGTTTATTTATCGTCGCTACCGGTTGCCCATATGAGCGACGCCTCCTGAAGAGATTAGTCATTTTAGATTTGTGGAGGATAGTGCAATGATACAGACAGAGACCCATTCCCGAGTCTCCTCTGGTTCTTTTACGTACACGGTGTAAGGCACCGACTGGAGACCTCGGTTTAAAG
>CM026401.1:37606517-37611147 GCA_014843695.1 Archivesica marissinica
GTTTTACTTTTGTTCCGAAACCAAATGTTGTGGTATGATCAAATTTACTGTGATTTTATAAAAAAACATCATATTCAGGCCCGTCGCTGGGCATACGCAAGTACGCACGTGCGTATCATTGGTCTCAGAAAATGAAAAAAAATTAAAACTCCAAATATGCATTAAAACACCGGGGGGTAGTTGGGATACATAGGCGCCGCGATGTGTGGAGTGGTGGAATAATTGAGCCCATTGCAAATATGGTGCATCCCGAAATTTAGTTTGTGCTAGTTTACGTGCTTGTTTAATTGATAAGGGCGATATAGCATGCATATTATACATATAGCCTTAATTTATACCTTTATACAGATTGTCGTAAGTACTTTAGTCCTGCAAGTGTATGTTACAAAATGCATTGAAATGCAGGAAATAGCTTTCTCATTTCAAAAAAGCTCCGGGGGATATGCCCCCGAACCCTCTAGCGTACTCGCTCGCTATGATCACTCGACAAATAAGCATATTTGGCCGTGCGTATCATCAAAATAGCTCCAGCGACGGCCCTGATATTGATTAATTGACACCCAACTTACAAAACATTGCAGATTTGCCTCGAGATTTTATAATTATAATATGAAAACTCGGATGAAAATAGTAAGTTTGTGGTGCAAAGAAAACTACTATGAAAACAGACTCCAATTTAGTTTATACAAATTTATTTTAGCTCGATTGCGAAACAAGTTCTTACAACTTATATTAATCACTCTCGAGACCTCATTCCTGATGGAATCCATCGCCATGAGGGAGAGAGAAGAGGCAACGTGTAATTTATAATGCCTTGTTGCCTAAGGACACAATCGTAACTGCTCCAGCGGGGCTCGAACTCCGGACCTTTCGCACCTGAAGCGAATGCTCTACCACTGAGCTATCACCAATTAAAATGATCATACCTGTCCTCCAGTATTAGTTATTGGGTTGGCAACTGACGTCCACGGAGTTATGTGGGATCAGTACGATCTAGTGGTAGGGGTGAGTCGTCATTGGCACCACACAACTCCGCGGAGGGTCAGTAGCAAACACAATAACGAATTTATTGCGTCGACCACCTTTAATTTAACATGTTGGAATGATTGCATTGATTCAGAATTTGAAATGTTTGATTGTTTTCTGAACTTATTTTAGAAAAATATATCCGAGTCAAAATGTAAAGTTAGGAAGACAACTGACAAGAGGAACCTGTCAGTATCTTTTCGGTATTTAAACATCCTTTGCTCCCATTTTCGTCGACCTTGACATGTATGTTACTGCTGTCAGTGTAAACAATGGATGAGGGAAACATTTGGTTCCGTTACTGACTGGCAACTAGAAGCTAGGACGGTATATCTGAGTCTTCGTTCTATATTTACATGTATGTATTTTACTAAAGTAAGTTCAGAGAACAATTAAACACTTCTAAAAAATTCAGAATCGAGAGTTTTAGAAAGAAACCATTTCTTCTACTGACCCTACGTGAGCTATTTAGCTTTACTCGAGTGTGTTTTGTAGAGAGGTTCGTGTTGTAGCAAAAATTGGCATCTACCTGTCCGTGATATTTACAAAAATCTCTCTTCCGGTCCGGGGTGTGTCCATTCTATTGTTCGCCGGGGGTTTTCAATTATACCATACTATCGGTGAGCATTGCGGGATAATGTGTGTGTGCGTGCGTGTGTTTTACGTTTATTTATCGTCGCTACCGGTTGCCCATATGAGCGACGCCTCCTGAAGATATTAGTCATTTTAGATTTTGGAGGGTAGTGCAATGATACAGACAGAGACCCTTTCCAGAATCTCCTCTGGTTCTTTTACGTGCACAGTGTAAAACATCGACACGAGGCCTCGACGGTAGCGACGATAAATAAAGGTAAAACACACATGGGTTCTATGGATATTGTATTGTGGAATTAAACTAGTTTAAGCTAAACACAACGTGACATACTGACTGGTTATTGCGACTGCCAATATTTAGAGAGCATGCGCCCGGTGTCACGCGTAGTGTGACATGTGACAAGGGTGTACTTACATCGATATACTCCAATTTGACCGCGTAATCCTGATGCCGTATCCCGAGATCCATCATCAGATCTCGTAACTTCTCGCGGTTATTGAGCCGAGATATACACTTATCCACCGTTCCCATTACCCTCAGCGCATGCGCACGGAGAATCTGATTGTACTCCAAATCTGATAATTCTTTGGTCCGGAAAGACATGAACACATTTTGAACTTCCGGATGAGAATCGAACAAACTGAAAGAGAAAATAAGATCAATGTAAGCAACTGATTAGACCGTAAGAAACGTATCCAAGTAAGAGCATTGACACAGAATCAGTTTATAGTGACGTTTCCTGTAATTAAATGGATGTACATCCGCTATATAACCGTGGATGAATTCTCTAGCTGTAGCATGCAGTACATGTAGTAGTAGTATTACACATTTTCAGAACTTTGCGTATATTGAAATCTGTATCAATAACGCCATGCTGGAGGTTGTACGGGAATGAAGGACCCGATTCACGATAATCAGAAATGTTAGCGAAATGCAGGACCCGATGTACGGTGACTAAGGTAACTAGTGTTACTAGAAATGTTAATCATTGCGACCTAATTATGATAACGACAAAAATACAAAAGCACACAGAAATTTAAAAAAATGTCAATGCATAAGTTGACATCAATTGAAGTCATTGAATTGAGAACAAATACTACTAAATGCTGGCGCCAATTGTTTACAAGGGAAATCACTGTGTGTACTGGTCTAGTTATCTCATGTAGAGTACTTCATCCTGACACAACAGTCTATATATATACTGATCTAAACAAATTGTTAAAAAAATAATCTAACACCCGTTACATCCGTCACACTCTATGTGTAATTGTTAAACTTATTAAACGATAACCATGCAGTATCCGTGAGTGGCGGGGTCACAAGGTTACGGTTAGGCTCTATGGTTAGGTTTGGGTTAGGATTTAGTTTAAACATATTTATTTTCTGTCAATACATGATTATCTACAACAATTGATATAAGGAATTGGACAGAAAGCTGTATAGCTTATGATTGTCCTCTCCTTTGTTAGGATTAGTAAGTAAGATTATGGTTAGGTCTGTGTTAGGCTATAGGGGTTGGATTATGGTTTTAGGGGTTGAGTTAGGCTTTATGCGTAGGGTTAGGGTTAGGTCTGTGTTAGGCTATAGGGGTTGGGTTAGAGTTTAAGGGTTGGGTTAGGGCTTATGAGTAGGGTTAGGGTAAGGTCTATGTTAGGCTATAGGGGTTGGGTTAGGGTTTAGGGGTTGAGTTAGGCTTTATGCGTATGGTTAGGGTTAGGTCTGTGTTAGGCTATAGGGGTTGGGTTGGGGTTTATGAGTAGGGTTAGGTCTGTGTTAGGCTATAGGGGTTGGTTATGGTTTATGAGTAGGGTTAGGTCTGTGTTAGGCTATAGGGGTTAGGTTTAGGATTTATGAGTAGGGTTAGAGTTAGGTCTGTGTTAGGCTATAGGGGTTGGGTTAGAGTGTATTAGTAGGGTTAGAGTTAGGTCTGTGTTAGGCTATAGGGGTTGGGTTAGAGTGTATTAGTAGGGTTAGAGTTAGGTCTGTGTTAGGCTATAGGGGTTGGGTTAGAGTTTAAGGGTTGGGTTAGGTCTGTGTTAGGCTATAGGGGTTGGGTTAGGGTTTATGAGTAGGGTTAGGTCTGTGTTAGGCTAGGGGTTGGGTTAGGGTTTATGAGTAGGGTTAGGTCTGTGTTAGGCTATAGGGGTGGGTTAGAGTGTATTAGTAGTGTTAGAGTTAGGTCTGTGTTAGGCTATAGGGGTTGGGTTAGAGTGTATTAGTAGGGTTAGAGTTAGGTCTGTGTTAGGCTATAGGGGTTGGGTTAGAGTTTAAGGGTTGGGTTAGGGTTTATGAGTAGGGTTAGGTCTGTGTTAGGCTATAGGGGTTGGGTTAGAGTTTAAGGGTTGGGTTAGGGCTTATGAGTAGGGTTAGGTCTGTGTTAGGCTATATGGGGTTGGGTTAGAGTTTAAGGGTTGGGTTAGGGCTTATGAGTAGGGTTAGGTCTGTGTTAGGCTATAGGGGTTGGGTTAGGGTTTATGGGTAGGGTTAGGTCTGTGTTAGGCTATAGGAGTTGGGTTAGGGTTTATGAGTAGGGTTAGGTCTGTGTTAGGCTATAGGGGTTGGGTTAGAGTTTAAGGGTTGGGTTAGGGCTTATGAGTAGGGTTAGGTCTGTGTTAGGCTATAGGGGTTGGGTTAGGGTTTATGGGTAGGGTTAGGTCTGTGTTAGGCTAGGGGTTGGGTTAGTGTTTATAAGTAGGGTTAGGGTTAGGTCTGTGTTAGGCTATATGGGGTTGGGTTTAGGATTTATGAGTAGGGTTAGGGTTAGGTCTGTGTTAGGCTATAGGGGTTGGGTTAGGGTTTATGGGTAGGGTTATGGTTAGGTCTGTGTTAGGCTATAGGGGTTGGGTTTAGGATTTATAAGTTGGGTTATGGTTAGGTCTGTGTTAGGCTATAGGGGTTGGGTTTAGGATTTATAAGTAGGGTTATGGTTAGGTCTGTGTTAGGCTATAGGGGTTGGGTTATGGTTTATGAGTAGGGTTATGGTTAGGTCTGTGTTAGGCTATAGGGGTT
>CM026401.1:37612147-37691223 GCA_014843695.1 Archivesica marissinica
TGTGAATGGGGCACATTGGAACACTGTGAATGGGGCACATTGGAACACTGTGAATGGGGCACATTGGAACACTGTGAATGGGGCACATTGGGACACTGTGAATGGGGCACATTGGAACACTGTGAATGGGGCACATTGGGACACTGTGAATGGGGCACATTGGAACATTGTGAATGGGGCACATTGGAACACTGTGAATGGGGCACATTGGACACTGTGAATGGGGCACATTGGAACACTGTGAATGGGGCACATTGGAACACTGTGAATGGGGGACATTGGAACACTGTGAATGGGGCATTGGAACACTGTGATGGGGCACATTGGAACACTGTGAATGGGGCACATTGGAACACTGTGAATGAGGAATATTGGAACACTGTGAATGGGGCACATTGGAACACTGTGAATGGGGGACATTGGAACAATGTGAATGGGGCACATTGGAACACTGTGAACGGGGCACATTGGAACACTGTGAATGGGGCATATTGGAACACTGTGAATGGGGCACCTGAATGGGGCACATTGGAACACTGTGAATGGGGCACATTGGGACACTGTGAATGGGGCACATTGGAACACTGTGAATGGGGCACATTGGAACACTGTGAATGGGGCACACTGGAACACTGTGAATGGGGCACCCTGAATGGGGAATTGGAACACTGTGAATGGGGGACATTGGAACACTGTGAATGGGGCACATTGGAACACTGTGAATGGGGCACATTGGAACACTGTGAATGGGGCACATTGGAACACTGTGAATGGGGCACATTGGAACACTGTGAATGGGGCACATTGGGACACTGTGAATGGGGGATTGGAACACTGTGAATGGAGCACTGTGAATGGGGCACATTGGAACACTGTGAATGGGGCACATTGGAACACTGTGAATGGGGACATTGGAACACTGTGAATGGGGCACATTGGGACACTGTGAATGGGGCACATTGGAACACTGTGAATGGGGCACATTGGGACACTGTGAATGGGGCACATTGGAACACTGTGAATGGGGCACATTGGAACACTGTGAATGGGGCACACTGGAACACTGTGAATGGGGCACCCTGAATGGGGCACATTGGAACACTGTGAATGGGGGACATTGGAACACTGTGAATGGGGCACATTGGAACACTGTGCATGGGGCACATTGGAACACTGTGAATGGGGCACATTGGAACACTGTGAATGGGGCACATTGGAACACTGTGAATGGGGCACATTGGGACACTGTGAATGGGGGACATTGGAACACTGTGAATGGGGCACATTAGACCACTGTGAATGGGGCACATTGGAACACTGTGAATGGGGGACATTGGAACACTGTGAATGGGGCACATTGGAACACTGTGAATGGGGCACATTGGAACACTGTGCATGGGGCACATTGGAACACTGTGAATGGGGCACATTGGAACACTGTGAATAGGACACATTGGACATTGTGAATGGGGCACGTTGGAACACTGTGAATGGGGCACATTGGAACACTGTGAATGGGGGACATTGGAACATTGTGAATGGGGCACATTGGAACACTATGAATGGGGCACATTGGGACACTGTGAATGGGGCACATTGGGACACTGTGAATGGAGCACATTGGAACATGTGAATGGGGCACATGGAACACTGTGAATGGGGCACATTGGAACACTGTGAATGGGGCACATTGGGACACTGTGAATGGGGCACATTGGAACACTGTGAATGGGGCACATTGGGACACTGTGAATGGGGCACATTGGAACACTGTGAATGGGGCACATTGGAACACTGTGAATGGGGCACATTGGAACACTGTGAATGGGGCACATTGGGACACTGTGAATGGGGCACATTGGAACACTGTGAATGGGGCACATTGGGACACTGTGAATGGGGCACATTGGAACACTGTGAATGTGGGACATTGGAACACTGTGAATGGGGCACATTGGAACACTGTGAATGGGGCACATTGGAACACTGTGAATGGGGCACATTGGGACACTGTGAATGGGGCACATTGGAACACTGTAAATGGGGCACATTGGGACACTGTGAATGGGCACATTGGAACACTGTGAATGGGGCACATTGGAACACTGTGAATGGGGCACATTGGGACACTGTGAATGGGGCACATTGGAACACTGTGAATGGGGCACATTGGGACACTGTGAATGGGGCACATTGGAACACTGTGAATGGGGCACATTGGAACACTGTGAATGGGGCACATTGGAACACTGTGAATGTGGGACATTGGAACACTGTGAATGTGGGACATTGGAACACTGTGAATGGGGCACATTGGAACACTGTGAATGGGGCACATTGGGACACTGTGAATGGGGACATTGGAACACTGTGAATGGGGCACATTGGAACACTGTGAATGGGGCACATTGGAACACTGTGAATGTGGGACATTGGAACACTGTGAATGTGGGACATTGGAACACTGTGAATGGGGCACATTGGAACACTGTGAATGGGGCACATTGGAACACTGTGAACGTGGGACATTGGAACACTGTGAATGTGGGACATTGGAACACTGTGAATGGGACACATTGGAACACTGTGAATGGGGCACATTGGAACACTGTGAATGTGGGACATTGGAACACTGTGAATGTGGGACATTGGAACACTGTGAATGTGGGACATTGGAACGATGTTCCAACTTGCCCCATTCCATATATATAACATATGTTATGCAACATGGTGTCAACTTATGACCTGTTTTCGTGCTACAAATCAAATTTCATGTAATAGAAATGTTTTGTTCGGTATTTTCACATGATTGGCACGTGTCCTTGTACTGGAAACCACTAGGTATAGAAGCGATTTCCTGCGTTTTCTGATTTAATGAATTTAGACGTACTGATCATTCAGCTCTCTAGATGTCAACATTTTATACAGCAAAGGGATATGTTTTTCATTTTATTTATTTAATTTTTAATTTTTATTTATTTTGCTTTGGAAATTGTAACGAGGCACCTGCATCGGTGTGCCTCAGTGTGGCTATGGGCCTGTCTCACGGGATATGTAGGGTACACGTGAATGAAATTAATGCAAACGTCATTTGTTTTACATATTTTGGAAATATAATGTCAATATTTATCTATTTTATTATCATTTTCCTCTTTGTCAGTTCTAGCGTGTATCATATAATTAAAACACTTGTTACTGACAGCGATGACGTCATTTACAAATAAGTTCGAAAACAGGTGTTGTACGAAAACATTGCGATTGACGATAGTTGCCTTTTATATCGAAGTGTATTAAATTTTTATAGAGCCAAGTTAAGTCAATGGAATTGTTTTATTGTCAAAAACATATATCGCCAAGAAACATAGTTGACGATTATATAAACAAGTTATACAGCGGAACATAACTCTATATTGTAATATCCTGAAATACAATAAAACCAATTAGTATCTATTTTATTCACGTAACTCTACTTTGTATTCAGTGTAATACCGCCAACTCATAATTTATTATACTAGGTACACACGTGTAATACCACGTGGTTTAATAGAACTTGATTGTCAACCCATTTTGCATTTTATCAAGACTGTTAAGTCTATATGTACTATATATATGTAAAATAGCAAATTAAATGTGAGTAAACTTGGAAGGATTCTGATTGGTTGAGAGAATTTTCCATATAATTTGTAAATTAAACTTTAAGGACCGTTCTATTTGAATTGATACATAACGCTAATGGTAAGATAAAATACGGTTTAAAAGAAGACTTGACGCAATTATAACGCTGATTAAAACATAAATATAACGCTGCTTTGCGTAGTGACGTCATGACGATTTAGTGACGTCACGAAAATTTGCGCTGACAGTTAGCGCCAAACTGAAAGTAGCTGCATTATTTTGTTCAAAAATATTATTAAAACCCAATATGGTAATGTAATAAAAAGTGGCTACACTCCTGGTGATTTCATGCCATATTTTATGAAACTCGATTTTGATAGCAAAATTCCAAATCTCGTGAAATCACTCATGTAGTTTATACAAATTTATTTTAGCTCGATTGCGAAACAAGTTATTTCAACTTATATTAATCACTCTCGAGACCTAATTCCTGGTGGAATCCATCGCCATGAGGGAGAGAGAAGAGGCAACGTGGAATTTAAATGCCTTGCCTAAGGGCACACTGGTAACGGCTCCAGCGGGGCTCGAACTCCGGACCTTTCGCACCTAAAGCTAAAGCTGCATGTAAGATCCAATATATGTACATATTAGTATTGGTATCAGAATAACATCAAATTTACTAATTAATATCCTTTCTCTATACATATATTTAGCTAAATGTAGCTGTCCGATTAGCGCAGTGGTTAGCGCGCTCGCTTCTCACCAATGCAACCCGGGTTCGATCCACGGACCGGGAAGTATGTGAGATGGTACGGTGGTCGCCAGCTCTGACAGGTGGGTTTTCTCCGGGTACTCCGGTTTCCTCCCACATGAATGACCACATTTACGCTTTCATCCACGCCAACAAGAGTGATTAATATAAGTTGTTAAAACTTGCTTTGCAATAGTTGTAAAATAAATAAAGTTTAAACTTAAGCTAAATTTAGATTATTGAGATTTTAAGCTGTTAATTTTGGGCAGGTACATCAATATCTAGGTAAATATTGACTTCTGAGATCATCACAATACTGACACATTAATATGTATTATATCTTTATTTCTGTCTCATCTATGTACAGTACATACATTTCAATTTATATTACAACACATACAATGCACATAGCCATTCTACAAATGAGACTTATAAGAGACAATAGCATATTACAATAACGTTAAACATGTTTTACTTTCTAAAAGCTATGTAAAAGTCGCTATTCATGACACTAAACTATTTAAAATACCTTTTTTTAAGATTCTGACAGGGGAAAAGAGCACTAAAGCGCAAATTAGAATATGTTTTAAGAAATCAGAGCCACCTCTGATCAGATCAGGGATGGATGGATTAGCAGCTTTTACATAATGCACATACAAATTGGTTTATAAATAAGATTTGATACCCTGATTAAGCTGCGTGCATATTGCAGTTTGTACTGTGACATAATCTTTGATCTATGTCAATATTCCAAACGCGATCTTCTTCAATTTCGCTGACAATCGAAACATGCATAATGCAATTTCTATGTTTCACATAGTCGATACAATATATTATTAAATATTTTCACAAATGAAATCCTTTTTCAATAAATTAGTGGTTTCCAATTGTGAAAAAAAGAATCAATAATAATGGAAATCTACCAAATTGTCCAAAAACCTCTGAATTTGCTGTTTGCTGCCCAACACGGAGTCAGTTTTAAGAATTTAAGTGGATGTTCTCATCTATATCAGGCGCTTTACTTCCGAGCCATAGCATAACATTGGTATTACCATAGAATCAAATAATTTGAATTTCTCAGAAATGTCTAAAGAAACTAAATCAAATAACGAATTCAGTGAGAACAGTGCTTGATTGAATCAATCTATTTCAGTTTCTTGGAAATTACAATTGGAATACGTTCACACCTAAATAAGTGAATGTATTGACAACACGAAGCAATTCATTGTTTTAATATAACTCAACATGTTGCCAACCTATTGCAGTTCTTAACCCTTTCCTTCATAGAGATTTAA
Source organism: Archivesica marissinica (assembly GCA_014843695.1). NCBI lineage: Eukaryota > Metazoa > Mollusca > Bivalvia > Venerida > Vesicomyidae > Archivesica > Archivesica marissinica. Next base: position 37,617,809 of record CM026401.1, read on the forward strand.
GTTAATATACTATTATATCTCCATACAAACAACAGTCATATAGTTACCATGCAGTGGATAAGTAGTCGCCATATATATCCCACCTCCATAGATATTACTGGGACTACATGACATTCTGGACTTTATTATGAACATTGATTTGGCTACTACATTGTTAATGTATGATGTATTGGTAATGGCGTCAAGGGGTGCTTCTATGAGGGACAGCGTTAAACACCAACACCACCACCCTAACGAGTATTATGTCAAATCTTAAAACACTGTCGTGACGTCATACCTTTGTACTTGCAGTCCATTATTAATTTATTATTACTATTGGAGTGCTTTCAAAAGGTCAGACTATTATATTAAATCCTACGCGTGCATGTACGAAATTAACAATTTTAATTAGTAGGATATTGTGTGTTTGAAGTAAGATATAAGCCTCAAACTGACTCAATATGTAAAATATCGGTACGCGCCTCACACAGAGTCCAATAATTTACATATTGGATCGTTTCGGCATATATCCTATACCTATACATAAATGAACGACATTATCAATTGTATATAGTAACATAGTGTTATATAAGTGTGTGTTTTATGTAAGATATAAGCCTGCAGCAGATTCATTATGTAACATATTGACAGTCTAATATATTGGATCGTTTTCGGCTTTCGGTATATCATTAATCAATAAAATGTTGATTTAATAAATTAAATGCGATAACTTGTATTATTGTTGCTATAGTTGTACAATATAACATGTTATCCTACCTTCATGCTTAATGCTGGTCAACAACGGCATATACATATATTTAAGTGGACTATCAATTTATGGCGGCCTTTTTGGACGCCATCTTGGATTTCTCCGAACGCCACAATGTATGCCAATTTATGCCGCATGTGTGACACATTTCAGACATTTACAAACATTTTGGTATATAACTCGTTTTGTCAGCTGACCGGATAATGTTGAACATTTCGTATAGCCTAAAAGTCACCTAACCAATACCTAATCAATTTTTCTTTATTAGTCAGTGCCTAATAAACCATTCGTGACGTCATAACACTGCGTGCGTGACGTCATGTGTTCACATATGGTATGATAAACTTCAGCCGTTCAGGTCATGAATATTCAGTATTCTTTCCTCTCTAAAACTTGTTTTTATCAGAAGATAGGATAAATAGAATATTAGGTTACTTTCTTATAAATTTTAATTTATTAGGTTCGTGTCGTAGGTTGCAGAGTCTGTTTGTATATTTTCTCCAACTCACCTAATAAATTAAAATTTATAAGACAGTAACTTAATATTATCTATGTAGTATGTGTTCTGTCTCATATAATTATGTTTATATATAATCAATTATTGTTAGTGAAACATTGCTAGTCTGGTACTATAATCAATCATTGTAAGCTACTATTTTCAGAAATTCTAGTACCGATCCATATCTGTGAAGTCAAATAATTTGAATGTTCCAATAGACCCGTTCCGGTATCAAGTAGAACTTGTCTCTACATACCAAGTAGATGCTATAAAACATCAATATAACATTTAACGCCTCTTGGATCGCAGGTTCCATCCCCCGTCTGATCCTAATCAAATTAACAGTCTTTCAGATGGGACGTTAAACCGAGGTCTCGTGTCGGTGCTTTACACCGTGCACGTCAAAGAACCAGAGGAGACTCTGGAGGGTCTCTCGCACTCTCTGTATCATTGCACTATCCTCCACAAATCTAAAATAACTAATCTCTTCAGGAGGCGTCACTCATATGGGCAACCGGTAGCGACGATAAATAAACGTAAAACACACACAATGCCTCTCATTACAAGGCTGTCCTGAGCATGTTAATTCCTCCCCTGATTAAATCCAGTTCCGAACACCGATATATTATATTTAAAACTAGTTCTGATTATGCGGGTTATCGTTAAGCTAGAGAATTTGATTGCATTCAGAGGATGACGAATTGCCAGATGCAGACATTGTGATTATTGACATAGGCTCGACTGATTTGGCTAACGAAATGTATTCTGTCCAATAATTTGCGTTTGATCTCCGGGGTTACTCATCATTTTTTGATTACTGGCCTACATGTCAAGAAAGTAGTACTCATTATGCATGTTTTGTTCCGTGATTGTGTTCCTTACCAGGCATATAATGACCATGTTATACGTGCTAATGTGGTTGCGCAGACATTTGTTGGCAACACTTTTCTGCCAATATTTGACTGGAAACACCATTTGGACACAATTGTGAGGGGGCTCAGTGTCACCTTGCTTACGGTCACTGGCTTCAAATCACTTGCCACTATGCTCAAATCCCACTGGGGTATCGAATTATTTCAAGTGGGGAAGTTATCCAGCTGACTTGTGGTAGGTCGGTGGTTATATCCGGTTGTCCGTCCGTACATGCAATATTACTCGAAGGATGTACCCTGGGTTTTCCTCCACCAATAAGAGCTAGAGTCGCCATATGACCTAAACTGATGGTGCGACGTTAAACACCAAACAAACAAACACAAGATTGTACTCATTGGATATCAGAAATAGAGAGTATTCGCGATTATATTACAGTTGGCCCGTTGGAGCCGGGAATAGTGGTGATTACATTATACGGGTGGCCAGATGGAGCCGGGAATAGTGTGATTACATTATACGGGTGGCCCGCCGGAGCCGTGAATAGTGGTGATTACATTATACGGGTGGCCCGCCGGAGCCGTGAATAGTGGTGATTACATTATACGGGTGGCCCGCCGGAGCCGTGAATATAGGTAATTACATTATACGGGTGGTCCGCTGGAGCCGAGGATAGAGGTAATTACATTATACGGGTAGCCCGCTGGAGCCCGGAATAGAGGTGATTGCATTATACGGTTGGCATGCTGGAGCCCGAACTAGAGGTGATTGCATTATACGGTTGGCATGCTGTAGCCGGAAATAGATGTGATCACGGGTGGCATGCTGGAGTCGGGAATAGATGTGACCACGGGTGGCATGCTGGAGCCCGGAATAGGTGATTGCATTATACGGTTGTCATGCTGGAGCCGGGAATATATGTGATCACGGGTGGCCCGCTGTAGCCATGAACAGCGGTGATTACATTATACTGTCTTGTGCGAATTAGAAATACTCCTTATCTCTTCCATGTGTGCGGACAATGTAATACACAAAAAGGAATTCACGTGTCTTCTTTTTGAGTTATGGGCAAGTATCCATATATACAGTATCTATCCGTTCGTGTAACATAATTAGTTTAGCTCGATTGCGAAACAAGTTCTTACAACTTATATTAATCACTCTCGAGACCTCATTCCTGATGGAATCCATCGTCACGAGGGAGAGAGAAGAGGCAATGTGGAACTCAGCGGGGCTCGAACTCCGGGCCTTTCGCACCTAAAGCGAAGCGCTATCACGATTCCACTAAAGGTTTGCTGCTGAAAGGATTGCCTAAAAGTGGTTAACCTATGTCCTGTCCTTTCATTATACAATATTCACACGTTGTTTCCAATTGTAATTGCTATCGAGTTCTGGGGTCACAAGATGACAACCCACAACATTGAATTTTCCCCGACAATCTGACTACAGTGTATGTATTGACCAAAACTCTCCTCTGAAGACACTAGTTTTGCGGTCCATGAGATATATATTTTGCCCCATTCTAGGCCTGACATTGGTACAGTTAATACTGTTGCTGATCATTTGTCTAGTTTTGAATTTCAGAAAGTGTTCTTGGAAGCTCCATTCAGGTGTCACACGCAATTCGGTGTCCCAAAGCACTTGTTGTGGATATAAATGTTGATTCACGGCGTATCATATCATAAGCATTGTGTTGCAGAACCAAGATCATTTCTTTACATTATTGGAAAAAGTTACGCTTTTTTTCAGGCAAACAACATTTTCTTGGAATTGCGGGTTACACCGGTACCATTAGTTAATTTTCTTTCTTCGTTATTTATGGCCAATTATCGTGCCAATAGGATAGTAGGGCATGTGTCGGCCCTATCGTACATTAACACAAGAGTTTCTCTTTAACGAGTCCGTCATTCATTCCTAGTGAACCAGTTCCATACAGGTGCCGGTAATACTGCGATAATTGAAATACAACCTGACGCGCATGCGCCAATTACATTCGCATTGTTGTTGGCCATTCCATACACACTCAAATATTACTATGTTTATTTCGTAATACATTTGCATTTTCAAGATCATCTATTTTAGAATGCATTGCCTCACTCAGTTCATAATGCTCCAATTGTCCAAAAAATCAACATGCTATATTTAAGGTTGAACAATAACAATACAAACAAACAATACAAACCGATCACATAGTTCTACTAGTATTACTGCAGATGATATTGTACCGTCTTTAGCACATGTGTGCATTACCATTGCAATAGTTACTAGATTCTGTGAATGACATGTATTTAAGCTGGTTTCATTCTTATTTTCAAGATACCCCCATATTATATCTACACATTGTTATATGTAGATGTATTGTCATTTAGTTTATACGAATTTATTTTAGCTCAATTGCGAAACAAGTTATTTCAACTTATATAAATCACTCTCGAGACCTCATTCCTGATGGAATCCATCGCCACGAGGGAGAGAGAAGAGGCAACGTGGAATTTAAATGCCTTGCCTAAGGGCACAATCGTAACGGCTCCAGTGGGGCTCGAACTCCGGACCTTTCGCACCTGAAGCGAACGCACATCCACTGCGCTATCACGACTTCCACTTGTCATTAATTATCACATTCCAATTTTCTACTCTACTAGACAATTCAATATAGCATCATATTCCATTACACAGTATATGGCTGTATAGTTTCTCTACTTCTCAGCTTTAACATTACTATATAATTCTAATGTGCAGTTTTAACTTATAGTCTTATCGTTTGGTTGTATTTTAATTTGTATATATGTTGAGGGCATCGTGGTAGATTAACTTTGGTTAAATGAGTTCTCTCGCAAAATAAAGTCCCTATTATTATTATTAGTAGTATGGGCATTCTGGCTTTCCGTGGGTATTCATATGATCCTTCGTGTATATTCGGAAATGATCGTGTATAATCGTGTCTGTTCGGCTATTTCCGATAGAATTCCGTTTCTATATTTAGCGATATTATCTTAGAGAATAGTTGTCGTTCTTCAAAGCTACACCCTCATAAAAGTGGGTGTAAGTAGATGGCGCTACGATCGGAAATCCAGTTTCCCCAGGCTGTCATTTTGCCAGAATATAAAAAGTGAAAAATCGACAGACGAGAACCCAGGCTAGTATGCGCTCAGCAAGCAAGGAGACTAATCATAAATGGAATACTGAATTAGAAATTATCTTTAGATGGAATACTGAATTAAAAATTATCTTTAAATGGATTGACGTTCATATAACGACTTACTTGTATCAATTATAGTTTTCCTAAACGGTTTTGTATATCACTATGAGTATGTGCCTCATTGTATATACAGTCAAACCTGTATTAAGCAGCCAGCCAAGGGAATCACAGACAGTGGCTGCTTAGCACAGGTGGCTGCTTAATATAGGGCAAATGTATAATAAAACAACATATTGGGAATCTGGAAACTGGCTGCTTAATACAGGTTGGCTGCTTAATAAAAGTGACCACTAACACAGGTTTGACTGTATTGTAAATGTTTTATTGACCTATGTTTATACAAACAAATTCTTACAACTTATTAATCACTCTCGAGACTCATTCCTGATGCAATCCATCGCCACGAGGCAGAGAGAAGAAGCAACGTGGAATTTAAATGCCTTGCCTAAGTGTGCCACTCGTAACGGCTCCAGCTGGGTTCGAACTCCGGACCTTTCGCACCTGAAGCGAACGCGCATCCACTGCGCTATCACGACTTCCACGACCTCCTATGTGCGCTATCACGACTTCCACGACCTCCTATGTGCGCTATCACGACTTCCACGACCTTCTATGTGCGCTATCACGACTTCCACGACCTCCGATGTGCGCTAACACGACCTCCTATGTGCGCTATCACGACTTCCACGACCTCCTATGTGCGCTATCACGACTTCCACGACCTCCTATGTGCGCTATCACGACTTCCACGACCTCCTATGTGCGCTATCACGACTTCCACGACCTCCTATGTGCGCTATCACGACTTCCACGACCTCCTATGTGCGCTATCACGCTTCCACGACCTCATATGTAACCTCATATTGACATAGTGTGTGTGTATGGAGAGTAAACAAAACTGAAATCTGGTCTAGAATTGTCCGCCACCGTGGTCGAGTGACTTAGGTCGCTGACTTGTATACCACTGAAATCTATAATCATATGAAATGTTGGCAGTTTCTTACGGAGGTTGGTGCACCAAGTACTGGTTAACCGCTGGAGCCTGTCCAGGAAAGGTGGAAAGTAAGCTGCCCGTCGCTCAAATGGGCAGCCTGTTGAGACGTTAAATAAACTTAAATAAAAAACATAATACGACATATGCGTTAGTAAGTTATGGCCCATTTAACCTGTAACCCGATCAAAAATGGTTCACAGGTATGTGTGTACAGGTAACGAAAACAGCAAACCGATTTGAAACAAGTTCATTATTAGAAAAGATATTAGTGAAACAAGTCAGGTGGTGCTTAACATTTGTCGGAGTGTATATCAGGTGGTACAAAGAACAGACCGTTAACCACATAAACTGAGAAATTATAATTATACATGTATATAAATATTAGTTCTTGCAGCTTATATCATACGATAGATTAACTTAATTGCTCAGACGAGTTATCTCGTTAAATAAAGTCTTTATTATTATTACTATAATATAATTACTGTTAATATTGTGCAGTCGCTACTAATAACACGAACAATAAGTATCGTCATAGTGTCACGTTATAGACAGCTGTGTCGCCTTCCGGTCTGACATGCGCAATGCTATACGTAAATAGACTAATATAGTTCATGTTTCTTTTTGGTAAAAATGCATTGTCATTGACAGGTAGTGTATATTTTTTGTGGGTTGTTTTGGGGAGAAATGATGTGACTTGAGAAGTCTTCAGACTAGTTGATGTGTAGACCAGATGTGGTATAAGAATTCAGGCCATTGTAAACTGAAGGTTGGTATACTATATTATTTGGCAGAGGAATACAGTGTGTAAACCCAGCGACGTTATTCTCAGGTGGGCACTGGCTATTTCAAACATTAAATTTGAAATATTCGTGGTGTGTTTCAGGCTGATTTGAATACCTCTTCACAGTTGATGTGGTATCAGAAGAAATGAAAGATTGGAAATATAAATGAACAGACTGTATGTTTTTACTTAAAGTTTTTACTATGTAATTTATTTGTTGTTTTACAACCTTAAAGACCGTATTGTCGCCTTCCGGTCTGACATGCGCAATACAATTCTAATTGTGCTGCCAAACCATTTGGATGACGTGCTGTTTGTACTGTGAGGAAATAAGGAGCGCAAGTTCTGACTCTACTCAGATTTCCTGATAGGTCAGTAGTAGCGCAATCTACATAACTTGGCTAGCAATAGAATGATACATAACTAGTTGATCGGCTTTATATCAGAACTGAAATCGCGTTATTAATATTTCGAATGAATGTATGAATAAATTTCCCCATCAATTATGATCTTGATCCTGAGTATCTAGGAGATGATAAGACAATATATACAGTGGATCTCAACCTGATATGTAGACGTGGGAGAAGACGCATATCAACTAAGCTGTCGGTATTGGTGCTAGCTTTATCTACCAAAAACACAAAAACACATTCCATCTAACACCGTTTCGAAACAGTGAAAGATGGCATTTTCTCTGCCACTGGTTGCGTTTCGTATTCCTGCGCGGTTAGATGTACATTTGTCTTTCAGCTATTTTCTGACTATCGTGAACAGTTAATTATTACGTAATATATTCTAATGAATTTGTTTTGTCTGTAGGTTTGAATTTTGATAGAAAACGGAAAACTAATTTGAAAATTATACAGGAACTATTTCTTGTAGTTCACGTAGTGTTTGTACGGTTGTCTATTGGAGTGCAATGAGGCTCCGAATGGGGCCAAACTCATTAGAAATCGTAAACGAAAAAAGAAGATTTGTGTTTATTAGTGTAAGTAGGATTTTATTTCATCTCGTGATCACCGAAATCTGTATTTCCACGAGTGACGTTATATCCTCTATATCAGGGGGCATCGCGTCGCTCATGTGAACAATCGGTAACGCCGATGTCGTGTCGATCATGTGAATAATCGGTAACGCCGACGTCGTGTCGCTCATTTGAACAATCGGTAATGCCGACGTCGCGTCGCTCATGTGAACATTCGGTAATGCCGACGTCGCGTCGCTCATGTGAACATTCGGTAATGCCGACGTCGTGTTTCTCATGTGAACAATCGGTAATGCCGACGTCGTGTTTCTCATGTGAACAATCGGTAATGCCGACGTCGTGTTTCTCATGTGAACAATCGGTAATGCCGACGTCGTGTTTCTCATGTGAACAATCGGTAATGCCGACGTCGTGTTTCTCATGTGAACAATCGGTAATGCCGACGTCGTGTTTCTCATGTGAACAATCGGTAATGCCGACGTCGTGTTTCTCATGTGAACAATCGGTAATGCCGACGTCGTGTTTCTCATGTGAACAATCGGTAATGCCGACGTCGTGTTTCTCATGTGAACAATCGGTAATGCCGACGTCGTGTTTCTCATGTGAACAATCGGTAATGCCGACGTCGTGTTTCTCATGTGAACAATCGGTAATGCCGACGTCGTGTTTCTCATGTGAACAATCGGTAATGCCGACGTCGTGTTTTCATGTCAACAATCGGTAATGCCGACGTCGTGTTTCTCATGTGAACAATCGGTAATGCCGACGTCGTGTTTCTCATGTCAACAATCGGTAATGCCGACGTCGTGTTTCTCATGTGAACAATCGGTAACGCCGACGTCGTGCCGCTCATGGGGATAATCGGTAACGCCGACGTCGTGGCGCTCATGTGAACAATCGGTAACGCCGACGTCGTGGCGCTCATGTGAACAATCGGTAACGCCGACGTCGTGTCGCTCATGGGGATAATCGGTAACGCCGATGTCGTGTCACTCATGTGGATAATTGGTAACGCCGACATCGTGTCGCTCATGTGAACAATCGGTAACGCCGACGTCGTGTTACTCATGTGCATGTGGATAATTGGTAACGCCGACATCGTGTCGCTCATGTGAACAATCGGTAACGCCGACGTCGTGTTACTCATGTGAACAATTGGTAACGCCGACGTCGCGTCGCTCATGTGGATAATCGGTAACGCTGACGTCGTGTTTCTCATGTGAACAATCTGTAACTCCGACGTCGTGCCGCTCATGTGAATAATCGGTGACGTCGCGTCGCTCATGTAAATAATCCGTAACGCCGACGTCGTGTTTTTCATGTGAACAATCGGTAACGCCGATGTCGTGTCGCTCATATGGATAATCGGTAACGCCGATGTTGTGTCGCTCATGTGAACAATCGGTAACGCCGACATCGTGTCGCTCATGTGAATAATCGGTAACGCCGACGTCGCTCATATGACCAATCGGTAACGCCGACGTCGTGTCGCTCATGTGAATAATCGGTAACGCCGACGTGGTGTCGCTCATATGACCAATCGGTAACGCCGACGTCGTGTCGCTCATGTGAATACTCGGTCACGCCGAGGTCGTGTCGCTCATGTGAACAATCGGTAACGCCAACGTCGTGTCGCTCATGTGAACAATCGATAACGCAGACAATTAAAGCGAGATAGTATCGCAATAAGCAAAACTAATGCATGATTTCACGAATAAATAGCTTTAGATGCGAACGTTCCGGAGTTCGTGCCCAGTGGTAGCCGTTACGACTGTGTCCTTAGACAAGTCATTTAAGTTCCACATTCCTTCTTCTCTCTCTCCCTCGTACCGATGTAGTGTCGCTTTAAACAATTGGCTGTCATGAAACATACGCATTACACGCGGTTGTTATAATGCATTCATGAATGTTCCGCGTTTGCTGCGTTTATTTATCGTCGCTACCGATTGCCTGAAGACATTGTCATTTTGAAGGATAGTGCAATGATACAAGACAGAGATCCATTGCAGAGTATCCACTGGTTCGTTTACGAGCACGTGTACAGCACCGACACGAGACCTGGGCTTAAAGTATAATCCGAAATACAATGATACGAGTCATTTTAGTAGTTTAATGTTTAAACATTATTTATTTACACTCAATCGAAACAAACATTAGCATCGTATTGCTCTCTTTGGCGCGGATGAAGGTGTATAAGTATGTGGCCATTCATGTGGGTGGACACCGGAGTACCCGGATGATGCCCACATGTCCGACATGGCGTATACCACCGTACCATGTCACATGTTTCAGGATCGAGCCCGGGTTGCATTGGTGAGAAGCGAGCGTGCGCTCACTGCGTTAATCGAACATCCCATCTTAGCATGGCATAGCCTCATCACGTAAACAATCTGACACCCACAACGGCATTCGAACATATACAGAGGCAAGCTGCTTGAAGTCGCCAGAATAAGAGTGGAATATTGCCTTGTCTACGGGCACAATCGTAACGGCTCCAGCGGGGCTCGAACTCGGAGCCTTTCCACCTGAAGCGAGCGCTCTACGACTGCGTTATCACGACTTTGTATGTATTACTGTGAAAACACTGCAAGCAAATGTAAATACAGTTATACAAATGTTGAACTATTCAGCTGATCCGTGTCTACAGAAACTATATTAGTGTGGTCCGTGTATACAGAAACTATATTAGTGTTGTCCATTTGCTTGCTTTGATTAAGGACCACTTTGCTTCATCGGAATTCCACTCGACAAGGTGGCACATATCACATATATCGGCTATATATTTCTATAGCTACATTTTTGTGTTCAGATTCTTAACAATACACAGTCTTTTGAGAATAGTTGTTAGCCATTATATGTTTAACAATATGGCTGCCAGTAATCAATCATGCCACTGAGTTCTTTGCGCCGATAAATGGCAATAAATGGTGAGGCTTCATCAAGCAAATTGGTTTAGCTTATGGAGAGGTAGCAATCAAAATAACTAGGCAGAGTGGTGGGGCTTGTATTCAATGTACATTGAAACATTTCATATTAATTCTGTAACATTCTCCATTTAATTCAATCAGTTATTAACGTGTACTCTATATAAACTATTTACTGTATTTATTTGTTAATTCACTGTTCGTCTATATCATGCAGATATTGTCCTCATTGACTGTTTAGTTTAAAGCGACATTACATTAGTGAAAACGCAAATTTCTACAGAATGTATTTTCCTATTATATGGTATAATTTATTTCCAAATAGTTGCCTCAAATACTGAGTATTTCAACTAATAAGCAAACATCGTATACGAGGTTTGTTGACATAAAAAATAATGTAAATAGGATCAACATGCATGCGTAATACAACTCGTGTATCCTGAATAACACGATGTATGGTACAGATTTACCGTTATATCTCACATGTATATGTATTTGTCTTAGTAAAATTATCTTTAATTGACATTATCTCGCCTTTAGTATTGACTTCGATGACAAACAAACGTCAATTCAGGAGCGTGGATGATCGTTATATGAAATCTTACTTTCAATTTTGAAAAACACTGTTTATTGATTCAATGCTAGTGTTCGAATGTATTCGGAAGAATTTGTAGTAGCAACGCATATATAGTGAAATAGCTTTAAAGGAATTGAAAAAAAAGGTTGCTTACATTGTAAACTGACACCTTAAAGCAGCATTATATCGTATGAAATAAAAGATATTTGAATAATTAAATTTTTACGTATGGGTAGCAATGCTGCTACACATTCTAACATTATACGTTGTATGCTTATGTTCATTTGGTAAACAATGTTTGTTTTGCGATAAAACAAACTCGAAACCGAAAGTAGGACTTTCCGAGTCGATCGGTCTCGCACTTGTTTACAACTGGAACGCATCGTCCGCACTTGTTTACATTCGGAATGCATCGTCCTCATTTGTCCCACGTTGTCTTTTTTAATTACATTACTTGATATGTTGATTCATACCTCTGTTAGCTAAGTCTTTTAGGGACATTTCTACATCCCCGCGAGGGGTTCGACATTAGAGGAAGATAGATATATTTATCCTAGGTTTACAGTAATTCGGGTAATGGTGTGTAATCAAGTGTTGTGTTTATATGCACGATTATTTCTTGCATTTTCGGTTAGTGGAATGTAGATAGTTATCTCCATTCGAAGTCGTTTGCATTACACTATACACGTCAGTTTATTGGCCCCCTCCCACACACCCTGAATTGAATACGTCAGTCTCGAAAGATTAAGGTTCTGTTTTTGATGACAATATTCTGTTTGCAATGGCAGCAAGTGGAGGGTATTGATCGTTGCAGATCTTGGGGTACCTTGTAATTCTATTAAAATCGGAATTTATTTATCGACAGGTTCGACGCCCGTTACCAGGATTATCCAAGCGTTTATATCCAGTGATTGATTACAAAGAGACGAATCGTCAGGAATGGCACCTACATAAATGGCGGCTTAGAAAATTAATTTCGGACTTTAGCTTTATGTTTTTACTTTGTCACCTAGCTACTCTCGATTACAATGCATGTGATTTAAGTTCTAAGACTGTTAGTTCAGACATGTTATATTAGGTTTAATCTACGTTGCGATTTGAGCCGAAAACTAAAAAGATATAATAGATGTTAACAGTTTTTAGCCTCTTAATTTATGATACCATTTATTGTTATACTGCTCGTTGGGAAAGTCACGGGGCAGCAAAGAAGGCCTTTTCACACTGGATAGTTGCATGGTTTCTTTCTACCTCCCTCTCCTCCTCCTCCACAAAAAAGAAATAATAGAAAAAGATGAGGAGATTATATTATATATAATATAATTAGGGGAGTGGGTTGGGGGCAGCCGGCACTACAGTTTCGTATTTACGTGGCTGTCTTATATCGAGATGTATACTTTTTACACAGAGTATGGTGTACTTTACATCACACACTGATTTATTTATGTTGTGAGGTTTTTAAGCATCCATATTCGAGTTATTTTTATGGTCGCAGGTTTAAAATTGAAGAGAATGTTTATACATGTATATATTAATAAATGATTAACATGGTAATGCAAATGGCTCATCCTAAAATCTTGTTTGTGATTCTTTCCCCCCTAGAATTACTTGATTATGGGATAAATGATTTATTTACGTTTCAGTGGAGCGAATTAGGGAATAAATAGTATTTCATGTTCAAAATATATACGTTGTTTTCTACATCCTCTGTTGTTTCACACATGCGCGCTGTACGTGTTTACAGTTCGTGTGTTGATAAACAAATTCGCGTATACGACGGTTTAAATTTATTGGAATGTTAATGTTTTCTGAGCGACTATTTCGATTTTTGTAAACACACACATATTAGTATTTATATTTTACCCAAAACATCCTTTATTACGATGTAATTCTGCTTTAAAATAATTGTGAACTTTGATATTGAACGTTACTTTATCGTTACAAATTTTAGAAATGTGGATTTTACTTTCATTGGTGAAGAAAATATAATCATTTACACATTGCACTCACTAATGTACCCAATAGTTAGCACATTGTGATACCAACATTATTAGAACGTATCGTCCCTTTTGTTTCAAGGGACAGCCAAGGCGTTACCTTTTTGCCAAGTTAGATGGGGGTCTGCATTTAAATACGGAGAGTTCTGGTCGTTTGGGACACTTTTATCATCGGGTCATTTCCACATTATCGTATTAGATGTATTTAAATTGGTCGGAGTTTTTCAATCTTTACGCCGGGCTGATCGTTAGAAGCGCAGGTGCTTAGACACGACATCGGTCTGAGTTCAGCACTATTATTCAGAGTAGAGTAGTGATATTAAACTTGTTATACAGTATTACATATATACACATGTATGTAAATGTATAGGTGTTGTCCAGTTTGTGTCATTACATGTCTACAGACAAGGTAGGATTGCATGTAGTTTGATATATTTGTTGTTGAATTCAGTTAAGCTACAACGTAAAGTGAGAGTGTTGCTGTTGTTACCTTGAATATTCTGAAGTTATTCATTGTGGGTTACAAAGTTACATACTATCTAACTGTATTCTCACACTAAAGGATTCAGCTTTAATTAATGCTGCCTGCTTAGTTTTGGAAGCGTTTATTTGGCCGGGGTTTGGCGGATTGAGTGGGCATATCAGTTTAACTAAAATAATTTGAATAGGTGACACGTATGTAGGTCATTAAAACTTATTATACCATCCTCGTCTTGATTGTTTTTCCCAGAAGCAAAGGTTAATTGGTAGATTTTAGTTCCATTAAAATATTTAATTAAGACTGAAGCGCTGCTCATGTTAAGTCGTTAGCACCTTAATCTTTACAGTCATGCAACATCATGTATGATGCACTGAGTGAATACATTTGATTTGATTTGATTTGAACATTGCCTATATTGTGTTTTAAAAGGATATAAAGTTTACCTCTGAGACAAGTGCGCAGTTTCTTTTTTTTTGTGTTAATATAGTTTGTATCAACTCATTCAGAATATATTTGTATACGAAGTAAACGTAAATGTAGCACTTCGTAGCTTAGCAACGTCTGTGAACACCACACGACAGATAAGAAATGCTAAAATAATCTCAAACCTAAACATGCATTTATGCGGAAAGAAGCAGTAGATAGAAAGAATTGTATTATTTCGCCAGGAAAATGTACTTTACATAAATAAAACAAGTTGAATGTTAATGTGTAAGTAATCAACACAAGCTAAGCCTACAGATAGAAACAAAATGAACGAAAGTTCCATTCTCACAATATGCTAGGTTTGCATAATGCTAAAAACACCAGAACAATAAATGTAATCCTGCCAATGCAATAAAATCTCTCGGGAACATCTTTCGATTAATTTATTAACTGAGCTTCCATTAATAACGAGACGGTGACGATTCACGGGAGATATAAATTGTTGTTTAGCCTAAACAGCTTTGATTTGTTGTTATTTTTCCAGCGCTGAATCCGACATAAACGAGAACGGCAACACAATGAGAGAACCGTTGCGTGATATGTTCACGGTGGTTAATGTAACGTTATTAGTAACTAGAGTATAGTACTGACACACAAACAACAATACATGCTTAATTTTACTGTGGTGTATGTTCACAGCATGGTTTATATTCACATGACCTTGCTATTGAGCGATCAATCTCAATGCCATGGGTGTTGTTCAATATCACATGGGCGTAACGTCACCACTAGACCGACCATTTCCAAAATTAGTTTCATAAAATGTGGTATGAAATCACCACGCATGTTAGATTCTATAATATTATCTTCATTCAAAACCACTTGCCTTTTTATTGTTCAAGTACTTTACTGCTCTTTCGGTTGCGCCAATCATAATAAGATAACTAACACTCTCATTTGAATTCACATACGGATCTGTAGTCCAGCGGTAACACGCTAGACTGGTAATCCAGGGATCGCAGGTTCGATCCCTCGCCTGAGCCTAATACAATTAACAGTCTTTCATATGGGACTTTAAACCGAGGTATTGTGTCGGTGCTGTACACCGTGCACGTAAAAGAACCAGAGGCGACTCTGGAATGGGTCTCTGTCTGTATCATTGCACTATCCGTAAAACATCTAAAATGACTAATATCTTCATGAGGCGTCGCTCATATGGGCAACCGGTAGCGACGATAAATAAGCGTAAACACACAACGAAAGGACATTTCCTACGTATATTTATATGATTGCTATCATTAGGTTGTGATTGTTCATTAGCAATTATAGTAGTGTTCTTGGAAAGCATCATGCAAATCGCTTAGAGAACCTCATATGTCATTTCCCGTCTTATCGTGTAATATTCCCCTAATACGCTCGGGGACAATTTGTTTTCGGTTCTCTTAATATGTTATTAAACCTGAAGTGTGTATGAAGTTTTTCATTCTAGAAATAACAGCTGTCCTTCGGTTGTTTATTGACTCTTAGGAATTAACCACGCTTCCGGTTCCGTATTCCTAAGTGGTTAATTCCGGAACGAGAAATCATGTTTTGGTCGACTATAAATAACGCAAATACAAATACTATTTCGATCCTAAACATTACCGAAATATATAAAAAGGTAAACCATAGTTGGTGTTATTTCATAGAAAGCGTAAATGACGTCACAAAACTACTAGTGCAATGACGTCACGTTGTGAAGTCGCACGCTAAATCATGGTTTATTGCAGATTTAAAAACGGTAGGTTCCTTCTTTTCGTATACAGACAAAATGCCGAATCATGTTAGAATGTGGTCTTATACGTGTTACTTGCCAGTGTGCAAAAACAGCTGTTTTGCACACGATACTAAGTATTGTGATTGTCTAATGTATATATTATAAATAGAAATGACCGTACTATATTTCTGCAATTGTCGCGCCTAAAATCAACAAGCTATTTTGGCGCGCAAAAAGAATTTAGCTTACCGCGAGGCTGATGTATATTATTATATTTTATTCTTTATTTCAGTCTCATCAATGTACAGCATATAACACACATAGAATATAGTTTACATATTAAAAAGTACATTGCCACTCAATTCAGAGTTACAAGAGACTATGCATATATACATCATTCATCTATAACATATTGCACTACTATAGTATATACATGTACATGTGATAACTACATGTGTGAGATAAAGCTGAAAAGCAGTCGCTAATTGAAATTTAAAATCTTATTAAGATGTAATGGAATGAAAAATACTGAACGCAAAATAAGCACTACTGCGCAAACTAAAAAATGTTTTAAAAGATCAAATACCAATTCCAATCAGATTGGGATTAGCCTAATTAGCAAATGCTTTTCAGTTGTAATAAAATGTTTTGTATTGTATTGTATTGTAATAAAATATGAAGACGACATATAAAACACTCAATAGACATTATTTACAGAGATAAGAGGTACGTCGTTGTAAAATACTAAAACAGGTTTTGGCAGCTAATCTAATAATGGATGCATTTGTGAATATGAACTTAAGTTGTTCTTGACTAGACATATTAACAAAACCAGGTTGTATAAGTTGAGCTCTATCAAATAATATGTTTCTTAAATCATCATAAAGGTTACATTCAAGGATAACATGTGACTCATCTTCAATTGTGTTACAGAATGTACATGCTCTGTCTTCTACTGGTAAGTTTTCGTATCTGCCAGTTTCAAGCCTTATAGGTGCTACGCCACATTTAAATTTACTAAATGCAGCCCGATGCGACCTGACATAATACTTTTACAATAGTTGTCAGTTAAATAGTGTTGTTTAAATGTACAGTAAGTCCTTAGCTTATTCCTACCTCTCCCTGAAGTACTATCTGGTCTACTGATCGACTGAAGCCATTCCAGTTTATATTTAGACGTAAATACATTTTCAACCTTCGAAGCAATAGTATGTTTAGGTATGACATTATTACGATATTGATATAATTCAACTTCGGTAAGTGTTTTTCGAACATTATAAAACCAATTGCGACATTTCATGTTTGCTAAGGAGTTTGCCCAGACTGCCGTTCCTCGATTGATTCTGTCCGAATTCATATGAGATATACGAGACCAAAGACGGGCAATAGATTTTAACTACCGAACATATGGCGGTAACCAAGCCATTTCACCGGCAACGGCTGAGTTTGGAGTGTATTTGCCAACTCCTAGAAAGAACCGCATGGCACGATTTTGAATCGCATTGATGCAAGAGTAGTGCTTGTATCCCCAAATTGCTGCACCGTAATCAATAACGGGCCAAACAATGGAGTCGTATAGTTTGATGTACGTAAATATTATCTCACAACGAGAGATTATGTAATAGTTGTCGGTTTCTTTTGATGAGGCGCCAATATGTCTGGCTGTTTCATTAAAATTACGATTTTGATTGCGTAAGGTAACAGGTGGTCAGCGCCACGCTGTCTGACTGAAATGTATATAATTCCGAGTAAAATTAAAGAGAAATCAGAGCACAAAAGGCTGTCCTTATGCAAGGATTGATTGTGTATCTCAAATAGAAAACAATTACTGTTTCTATGACACTAAAGACGAGATGTCTTCAGTATATTAATTTAATATACTTATTAAACGAACTATAAACTGAACTTAAGTGTTACGGACACAGTGAATATTAATGGAGTGAGTAGCACCGTATTGCTTGAATAGAATACGTGATAGCTAATAAATAAATACGAGATGTCTTCAGTATATTAATTTAATATACTTATAAAACGAACTATAAACTGAACTTAAGTGTTACGGACACATTGGGTAGCGATGGATTAAGTAGCACCGTATTGCTTGAATAGAATACGTGATAGCTAATATAATAAGATAAGAGATACAAATTATCTCTAATATATAGCGGTAATAAATTGATACCAGAGCAGTACTGTGAGATATTGAAGTTATTGAGAGACGCGAGCGGCTGTTCAACGTAGACAGTCTAATTGAGATATCCTTGATTGTATATTGAAGATTAAAGATGTAATCCAATTATCGACAGGGCGGTGATCTAATAAAGACACTAGAAATTAATGAGGCTTGAAGTGACTATTATATAGATAAGAGATCAGATATTCACGAGATGTGAATAAACGAAATAGGAGTATATAAAAAGAGACGATAGAGTAAAATAGATAGAAAAGAACTTTGTGTTACGTTATTATTGAATTGATAGAGAACTGAAATATACCCCTAGACAACCGACCAGAGAGTTTATATAGATTAAACCTTGGAAAGAGCCGTGAATAGACCAGACGTAGAGTAAGAGCCGACGAGGGGGGACGCCACACCAGCATTACACTTATTTTTTGCCGTCACATTTTAGATCTATTAGTAATCACAGTTTGTTTAAAAAATCTGTGAAGGAACATTTTATGCAATCAGTATCAATCTAGTCCTTTTATCTGGTCGTTATGTTTATTTCATTTAATGTTTTATTTCCAATGTATTGTATTTTAGTAAATACCTGTTCAATGTCAGGCAATTCCCTGTGATATTATATAAATATTCATGCACTCATGTGCTATGTGACTGTAATTCACTATGTGCAATAATTTGATTGACTAATTTGCCTTTCCGATGTCATATGTTTAATTCTAAGGACCACAATGGAAATAAGAGAGCTTTGTTGCTCTCATTTTGTGTTATCCTTGGTATTGATTATATGTCATCTACTCTGCACGTTAATGCTCACATGTACTATGTTGACATTGATTTTGTATTTGTTTTATGACATATATTCTATTTTTTACCAGAATAAATCTATATATCTATTTTTATTCATATCAGTTTTGCTTGACTCATTTGTTTAGCAGTGTGACAATATCCGAGAGAACGTTTACAGACAGTGCCAAATTATGTCGGCAGCAATTTGATATTCCTATTAAGATGTATTTTACGATTATAATGACCAATGCTTGCCTCAGAGGCATCTACGAATAATTTCAACAATCCAACAACATCACATTTCTGTTCATGGTTTACCCTTACTTGTGTTGTCAATGTAGACATTGTTGAATCAGTGTATTATTAATTTAATTTGACTGTGATTTCTCTCAACCGCACCTACATATATTACAGTATGCTAGTCTTAAAGAGTGATCTTTGCTGGCTTTGCTTTCACAAGTATGCACCCATAGGTTAGATATTGCTAATGCTTTCAGTCGACAGTTTACTTTCTTGACAACACGCAGCTTCATGTGAATATACGTTAGCTTTTCAGAGGTTTTACAATATGGCTGCCTGTAATCAATCACGTCTGCGGAGTTCTTTGTGTCCAAACGTGGCAATAAAGGATGAAACATCGTCTTGCAAATTGATATATATAGTTTGTAGGGAAGTCGCAACGAAAATAAATAAATACGTGTTTGTAGAGTGATGATGTTTGTAACAACTAATTCAGAAAATATGGAAGTATTACTCTATGCTTTACAATGGAATATAGAAATTGGTCAGAGCAATAAAATGTTTTATCACATGGCTTGTATTCAGTGTAATACGGTCATCTCATAATTTCTTATATGTACACACGTGCAATAACACATGGATGGATTCTGATTGGTTGAGAGAATTACCCTTATGAGTTGTAAATTAAAACTTTAAAGTATGCATCGTTCTATCTGAATAGGTATATACAGTCAAACCTGTCTTAAGCAGCCAGCCAAGGGAGTCAGAGAAAGTGGCTGCTTAGCACAGGTGGCTACTTAATAGGGGTCAAATGTATAATAAAACAACATATTGGGAATCTGGAAACTGGCTGCTTAATACAGGTTGGCTGCTTAATAGAGGTGACCACTAACACAGGTTTGACTGTAATGTTAATGGTAATACAATTTAAAAGAAATATTGACGTAAATATAACGCTGCTTTGTGTAGTGACTTAATGACAATTTAGTGGTGACATGAGAATTTGCGCTGACAGTTGGCGCCAAAATGAAAGTAGCAGCGTTATTTTGTGCAAAATACAATTAAGACCCAATATGGTAATGTGATTAAAAGGATCTTACATGAGTGATGATTGCATACAATATTGCATAAAATGGAATATTAATAACAAAATACCAAAACGAGTTGAAAATCACCAATCATGTAAGATTCTATATTTATTTCATTTGTTGAAAGCAGGCCAATAACACATTTTATCCTACCTTCATGCGAAATAACGTAGAGAAACGGCATGCCTAATAAATTTTGCTTTATTAGTCAGTGCCTAATAAAGCTTTCGTGACGGACTACTTTTATGACCCAGATTACGTTTTGTAAATAAACAAAGTGTCTGTCGTCACATTGTGTTGTCTGCTGAGTTTGGAAAATGTCCCAAGAAGAAAGTCGTGTACAGGCAAACTTTCAGGTTTTTTGGGATGAATTAACAGCACTCGATGAGACCCTTCTGGAAACTACTGTTGTCAGAGAAATGTCATTTTTCATTTATCTATAAATAGAAATATCAATGCGCTACATATTACCAAGTGCGTAGCGAGTTTGTAAGCTGTCATGGCTAGTTTGTTTGTTTTTGTGTCGGGTGCACACTCAGAATGTAGGATAAATAGAATATTAGGTTACTGTCTTATAAATTTTAATTTATTAGCCTCGCCTTGTATTTTTTCTCCGACTCGCCCAATAAATTAAAATTTATAAGACAGTAACCTAATATTCTCTATTTATTTCTCATCGCTTTGCTCGTGTGGTACCTAGCCTCTACATGTTGAAATGTCATCGCGAACGCTTTCAGTCTCAGGTTGTCACTGACGTCATACATGTATGACACATTTTATGACGTTATTTATGGTCGTCTGGACATGACGTTCTAGCGATCTTTAGCGATTGAATTGTTTTCTATCATAAAAACAAAATAAAAAGAATATTTGTTTATTTAATTGGAATAATATTTCGCACATGAACATAGAAACTAAGATTGACAACTTGAAAATTAATATGAAAGTAGGCCTACTGAACAACTAAAATGTATATAGAATTTATTGTGTTTCACAAAATGGCCGACAGTTGCATTTCCAAAATATGAAGAAGGTTTTATTTGCATATAAACCCACAAATGGGTCATTTACAAGCACCAATAATGTAAATAACGCAGCATGGCACAGACGGATCTGTAGTCCAGTGGTAACACGCTAGACTGGTAATCCAGTGATCGCAGGTTCGATCCCTCGCCTGAGCCTAATAAAATTAACAGTCTTTCAGATAGGTCGTTAAACCGATGTCTCGTGTCGGTGCGTTACACCTTGCATGTAAAAGAACAAGAGGAGACTCTGGAATGGGTCTCTGTCTGTATCATTACACTATCCTCCAAAATCTAAAATGACTAATATATTCAGGAGGCTTCGCTCATATGGGCAACTGGTAGCGACGATAAATAAACGTAAAACAAACAAACACAGCATGGTAAAGAAGGCGAGATTTTTTGAACATACATAATTGATTATTACACACACGCCAGGTGTCGCGCCAGGGAGAGACAGTATGAACACCACACACAGGGAGAGACAGTATGAACACCACACACAGGGAGAGACAGTATGAACACCACACACAGGGAGATACAGTATGAACACCACACACAGGGAGATACAGTATGAACACCACACACACGGAGAGACAGTATGAACACCATAATAACATATTTCATATATTATAAATGTATGATTACATAAGCTTCATTATAACATACCGTAACTATATACATAGTAACTAACATTAGACTGGTCAAATGTATGGCTAGCATAGCACTATGAAAGGTGCGAAAGGTCAGGAGTTCGAGCCCCGCTGGAGCCGTTACGATTGTGCCCTTAGGCAAGGCATTTAAATTCCACGTTGCCTCTTCTCTCTCCCTCGTGGCGATGGATTCCATCTGGAATGAGGTCTCGGGAGTGATTAATATAAGTTGAAAGAACTTGTTTCGCAATCGAGCTAAAATTAATTTGTATAATTGATACAAATATGTCAAAGAAAATTCCACACACAAAATTAGTTTCAATGGCTTTAATCATAAGAATTCATTTTTGTTTCTGTTATATCTGCCTGCCTAACAATTACCACATATAATATGGTGATATGTTTCTGTTTATGACAATCTAGTATTGAAAAGCTGCCGGGGGTCGGGGTCTGTATAATATGAATAAAGCAGAGCCTCAAAGTGAGCTCAATCATAGATCCATAGCATAGCTAAATCCGAATGATTGATTTCACGACCGGGTCTAATACAACTATCCTCTATAACTATGTTCTCCTGTTGATAAAAATATGTGTCCTTCAATGTGAAGGCCCCGCTGGAGCCGTTACGATTGTGCCCTTAGGCAATGCATTTAAATTCCACGTTGGCTCTTCTCTCTCCCTCGTGGCGATGGATTCCATCAGGAATGAGGTCTCGAGAGTGATTAATATAAGTTGAAATAACTTGTTTCGCAATCGAGCTAAAACAAATTTGTATAAACTAATGTGATACTGTTACTGCTGTTGTTACTATTTCTACTGTACAATACAGCAACGATTGTGGTAGTGTACAAGTGAATAGTATGAGGCATAAACACATTATAGTCATATAATTATGTAAGTGTACACTTGATTTCCAAAATAAAAAATAGAAATATATATATATATATATATATATATAGAGAGAGAGAGAGAGAGAGAGGACATAGAAAACACACACTTCGAATAAGTGTGTTTTTACATGAAAAACAATAACTATATAAATACATAGTTTTAAACATTTTTGGAATATTTTTAGTTGTTCAGTTTGTGTTTTGTAATAATGATGTGACATATCTTTGATGGAATTCTTCGTATTTCGTTTTCATGTAATAATACTCATATAACAGTAGATTAGTTCTTTGTTTATAGCAACAAAATACCAAGTAATGTTAGAATGGTCGATAAAGTCCGTTGACTCGGAATCTCACAACACGTGAAGTAAAATAATATACCGTCTTCGATAATGCCGATATGAATCGATAACATGTAGCAGATGAAATATCGGTCTGCAGAAGAAATCTGGTCGATGAGGTAACTTCACAATAGGCTACAGGTTGTTCCAATAACTAATATAGTTTTATTTATGTGTTATTTTTCAACCTACACTGTCGTCGTGGTGAACGGTAAGTCGGACAACACATATACGATTAGCGCAGTGGTTAGCGCGCTCGCTTCTCACCAATGCAACACGGGTCCTCGTACAGGGAAGTATCTGAGATGGTACGGTGGTCGCCAAATCGGACAGCCGGTTTTCTCCGGGTATTCCGGTTTCCTCCCACACGAATGACCACAGTTACGCTTTCATCCGCGCCAACGAGAGTGATTAATAGGCCTATTATTTATTAAAACTTGCTCCGTAATCGTTGTAATATAATTAAAGTTTAAAAAAACACATATCCGAATATAAAATGATCTGTCATATAGTCGTTACAATATAGCGAACAAATATACAACGAAACTTGGTACACAGTTTATTGGACCAAGTATGCGAGTGCCCTATATGTTACTCGACCTGTATGTAATATAGCAACGGCACATATGCAACTAGGAACATACACAATAAATATATATAGCACTGCGCTATCACGACTTCGCTATCAGTGACGTCATTTATGACCGTCTAAGCACGGCGTTATATCGCCATTTAGTTCGTGGCTGTTTTCTATCATAAAAACTAAAAAACACTTTCCAGTCTAAAATAATAAGAACGTGTGTTTGTTTAAGTAAATGATCGAATAATATTTCACCGAAACAAACAAATATCCTCTTATTCGTAGTTGATGTGTAACGTTTAAATATGAGAAATGTTGATGGCCAATGACGGTACAATCCGGAATATCAACACATTGTTATGACCACAGGGAATATAACAGAGCATCAAAGAGCTACTACAATGTGTTGTTTCAAATCATGTCTTTAATAGAATCTCAAGGTTTTCACATGTTTTACAGTGATAAGAACTGCCAGGGGGGACATAACAAATGTAGTCCGAGATACGTGTGACTTGCACTGTACGATATCTAGGCTAGTTCATGAGTTAATGTATATACAGTCAAACCGGTCTTAAGCAGCCAGCCAAGGGAATCACAGAAAGTGGCTGCTTAGCACAGGCGGCTGATTAATAGAGGTAGCATATATACAATTAGGCTGCTTTGATGGAGATAGCATGTATACAATTAGGCTGCTTGATGGAGGTGACCACTAACACAGGTTTGATTGTATGTGATATATAGTTGTACAGTCAAACCTGTGTTAGTGGTTACCTCTATTAAGCAGCCAACCTCTATTAAGCAGCCAACCTGTATTAAGCAGCCAGTTTCCAGATTCCCAATATGTTGTTTTATTATACATTTGACCTCTATTAAGCAGCCACCTGTGCTAAGCAGCCACTTTCTCTGACACCCTTGGCTGGCCGCTTAAGACAGGTTTCACTGTATGTGCATTTGAAATCACGAGAACCGCATTATATATTTTATTTCGTTTTTACGTTTATTTATCATCGCTACCGGTTGCCAATATGAGCGATGCCTCCTAAAGATATTAGTCATTTTAGATTTTGGAGGATAGTGCAATGATACAGACAGAGACCCATTCCAGATTCTCCTCTGGTTCTTTTACGTGCACGGTGTACAGCACCGACACGAGACCTCGGTTTAAAAGCCCATTTGAAAGACTGTTAATTTGATTAGGGTCAGACGGGGGATCGAACCTTTTGATTAAGCATAGTTGGGTCTGTTTTATATGCATTGGTATATCCAGTAATCAATAGCTTTGTTAGATTTATATGCATTTTGTGTGTTCAGAAATCACGGGAACCGCTTTACAGTCAAACCTGTCTTAAGCAGCCAGCAAGGGAATCACAGAAAGTGGCTGTTTAGCACAGGTGGCTGTTTAATAGAGGTCAAATATATAGTAAGCTAACATATTAGGAATCTTGAAACTGGCTGCTTAATACATGTTGGCTGCTTAATAGAGGTGACCACTAACACAGGTTTGACTGTATATATATATTTTATTATTAAACATAGTTGGATCTGTTTTTATATACATTGGTATGTCCAGTAATCAAACTAACCGCATGGAAATATGTCAAACCTGTCTTAAGCAGCCAGTCAAGGGAATTACCGAAAGTGGCTGCTTAGCACAGGTGGCTGCTTAATAGAGGTCAAATATATAATAAAAACAACATATTGTGAATCTGCAACTGAGCTGCTTAATACAGGTTGGCTGCGGTGTTAATAGAGGTGACCACTAACACAGGTTTGACTGTATGCATTTTATGTGTTCCAAAATCAAGCGAACTGAATTTATATACAGTCAAACCTGTGTTAGTGGTCACCTCCATTAAGCAGTCAACCTGTATTAAGCAGCCAGTTTACATATTCCCAATCGGTTGTTTTATTATACTTTTGACCTCTATTAAGCAGCCACCTGTGCTAAGCAGCCACTTTCTCTGACTCCCTTGGCTGGCTGCTTAAGACAGGTTTGACTGTACAATATATTTTATTACACATAGCTTCGTCAGTTGTGTATGCATATGGTGCGTTGCGTCCTCGCATTTTCGTTACACGCGTATTGTCAGTGCACACTGAATGGACCCATTTATATTGTCCCCTGTCACATTATACTATTGTTGCTAAAACATAGGTGCTCATGATTTTGTTGAGAATTGGACGGTAATCGTCACGACACAATTACACATTATAATATAATAACAACCATTTGCAAAGAGACTTACTCCCAGATAGTCATCGCACTGATATTGCAGCCATTGTCATGGGAACAGAAGACCGACAAACTATCACTGTGCATCAATGAACCTGAACTATTATCGATGTCACATGTCACGAATACAGTTCCCACGAGAATAAAACATTATTTATTCCAGGGTAATTTACAGACAGTAATCACCAACATACATCGACAATTCTTGTTGCTAGTATACGAAATTAGAACATGTCCGGAAACCACTCCACAGGGGATGTTTATTTAATTATAAATTGGCGCCGCAACGTCCTTTTATGGACTAGGATGTTTTGTTTGAACCGGCAGGAGCAGTTAATGTCATTGCTTTTTTAATATTATTTGTATCTATGATAATTATTCATTACATTCCTAACTAAAATCACATAGAGCTTACATGTATTGATGCATTTATGTTTGTCATACAAACGTGTAATTATGATTATTTGCGCCTTTATTGTATATTTATCTGTATATTATATTTTACTTATATGCCTGAAATATTCTGATATTCGATCTAAATACATGCCAATCGTATCTTGGCCGAATTTAAAACAATTTAATTGTGTTATGTCAACCGATAAAAGAAGAGTTATTGTAAACATTTGTAAATGTTTAAAGGAAGCCTTGTAAATGTTTAAAGGAAGCTTATGTGTTAAGAAATTAAATATTGTAATTTAAGTGTGTATACATATACATATATCATATGTAAACTACCATATTAACGAAAGATTATTTCACTCATATTTGTGTGTGATTATACATATGTATATATGATTATACTGTTCATTAGCCAAAGGCGTGTATTATGTAAATTTGCTTAATAAACTTTGTTGTTGTTGTTGTTGTTGTTGTTGTTGTTGTTGTTGTTGTATTATATTGAAATTAACATTGCATACCTGCTGCTCCCTCTGTAGGTAAGGCTGAACCATATACAAAAATACATATATTATATATAGATGCATCCTGTACTCGATCTAGAGTAAACTCTACAGTTCTTTAAAGCGACATTACATCGCAGAAAGCCAAATAAACACACGGATGCCCCATGGATAAATAATGCCATTAAATTACAGATAAGGAAACGTAAACGTGCATATAGAAAGGCTAAGCTAAGAGATTCTGTTTATTACTGGGCTAAATTCAGACTGTTACGCAACGAAATAGTAACTTTAATAAGAACGACAAAAGACAAATATTATAAAAATATTTCAGAATAAATTAAAATCAGGCGAAATTAGTTCTAGAGACTGGTGGACAATTCTAAAATCGTTTATCATTAAACCCAACAGTACTACCATACCAGCTTTTATTAATGCAAATAATAATGATACATTAATTATAGATAATACTGATAAAGCGAATTGCCTGAACAATTTTTTTCCCGACCAAACAAATATTGAAAATGATAACAAAGAACCACCACTTGTTAACACAAATGCAACAAATACACTAAGTTCCATCAATATCACACCAACTGAAGTACTTGATATTCTGAAGTTATTGCGTGTCGACAAGGCATCTGGTCCTGATGGACTTAGTAATAGAATACTTAAAGAAGCCTGCTATGAGCTTTCGAAACCTTTATGTGATATTTTTAATTTATCTTTAAGGCAGTGCAAATTACCCAGTAGTTGGAAGAAAGCCAATGTATCGGCGATATTTAAGAAAGGTGATCCAAAACTACCATCTAACTCAGTACAGACCTATTTCATTCTTGAACACAATGGAAAAGGTTTTCGAGCGTATAGTTTTCAAATATATTTTTAATAATCTTACAAGTAATAATTTTATAACCCAGTTTCAATCTGGTTTTCTTCCAGGTGATTCCACCGTCAATCAGTTGACTTTCTTGTATGATACCTTTTGTAAAGCTCTTGATGACGGCCTCGACGTTCGAGCAGTGTTTTTAGATATAAGTAAAGCTTTTGATAAGGTGTGGCACCGTGGTCTTCTTGTAAAACTGAAATCCGCTGCCGGCATTACAGGTGATTTACATGACTGGTTTACTGATTATCTAAGCAGTAGGCGATAACGTGTTGTACTTCCAGGCGGTACCTCTGAATGGCTATATGTGCGTGCCGGAGTACCGCAGGGTTCCATATTAGGCCCTCTATTATTCTTAATATTTATTAATGATATTGTTAATGAAATACAAAGCAAAATACGGCTATTTGCCGATGATACATCTTTGTATATTATTGTCCAAGATATTAACTTAGCTGATGTTATTCTTCAAAGTGATATACAGGCAATATCCACATGGGCATCAAACTGGTGCGTTACATTCAATCCGTCTAAATCAGAAATTATAACGTTCTCCAGAGCTCGCCATGCACGACAATATTTACCATTAATAATGAACAACGTCACAATATTAGAGGTTAGTTCACATAAGCACTTGGGATTATTTTTAACTAAAAATTGTACTTGGCATACTCACCTCACTTACATTAAGGAAAAGGCATGGAAACGAATATACATAATGCGGAAATTAAAATACAAACTTGATCGTAAATCCTTAGAGATAATTTATACATCATTCATACGCCCTATTTTAGAATATTCAGATGTTGTATGGGATAATTGTCCCGAATTCGTAAAAAATGAAATAGAAAAAATTCAAAACGAGGCTGCCAGAATCGCAACAAGTGCATCTAAACTAGTTTCATTAATTGATTTACAAAATGAAGTTAACTGGGAACCTTTAAGTACCCGTAGATACAAACACAAACTAATTTTGTTTTATAAAATGAAAAACTGTTTGACACCTGACTACTTATCTGATCTTGTACCTGCAACAGTTGTTTCAATTAGTCGATATAATCTTCGAAATGCTGACGCTATACGATCAATTGACTACAGGACAACTTCATACTACAATTCATTTTTACCATCCGTAATAAGAGAATGGAATGACCTAGAGAGTAACGTTAGGAATGCCACAACTCTAAACACCTTTAAAAACTATATAAACAAAGATAAAAGAAAAACTCCGACGTTCTTCTATTATGGTGATATATACCTACAAGTATTACATACACGAATTAGAACCAAGTCAAGTGGACTCCACGAGCATCTCTTTTAAAAAAACTTAATTCAATCACCACTATGCCGCTGTGGATCTAACGAAAACAGCTACCACTTTTTCTTTGAATGTACATACTATTCTAATATTCGAATTGATTTCCTACACAATGTGCTAGGATTATGCCCTACTGCTAATCTGCATACTATCCTACATGGCGAGGATACCCTGACAGATGACATCAACAAAATAATAGTTGAATATGTCCATAACTTCATTCGTGATACAAAACGATTATTTGAGTGAAACCCCAAGCATATAAGACCCCATGTAGATAAGACGTGCACTTGGTGACTTTACCCCTGTCTGCCTGCGCTACATTCTCAACTATCTACTCTTTTTTCTGCTTTCTTACCGGTATTATATTCCTGTCATTTCTAAGCAATATGCATGTATTAGCTCCACACC
Source organism: Archivesica marissinica (assembly GCA_014843695.1). Taxonomy (NCBI): domain Eukaryota; kingdom Metazoa; phylum Mollusca; class Bivalvia; order Venerida; family Vesicomyidae; genus Archivesica; species Archivesica marissinica. The sequence continues at coordinate 37,647,575 of CM026401.1, forward strand.
GTGCAAAATAGTACTGTGTATTTTGAACTGCAAGGAGAGAAACTATATAAGCTCTGCTTCCGTTTTGATCCTTTCCTATTCTTTGATTTTGTGTGCATGTATTGTTTTGTGAATGTATATAGTGGAATAAATATGTTTAAACCAAATAAACGCATTTTTTCGCGTATAAAAATACATTGCTACTACAAATTATTCCGAATACATTGGAATACTAACATTGAATTAATAAACAGTGTTGTTGTGGTCTACACACTTTCAAAACTGAAATCAGGATTGCATGTAACGGTCATCTACACTCCTGAATTGGCGTTTGTCATTGGAGTCAATATTCAACGCGAGATATAGATAATTTAACTACGATTAGTCACAAATAAATCTGCATTGGTACACGTGTGAAATATAACGGTAAATATGTACCATACATCGTGTTATTCATGACACACGCATTGCATGACGCATGGATGTCGATTCTATTTCATTATTTTGTTATGTCAACAAACCGCGTATACGACGTTTGTTTATTTGTTGAAATACTCGGATTTTGAGGCAAATATCTGGAAACAAATTATACCATATATTATCAAATTACATTCTGCAGACATTTGCGTTTTCACAGACGTAGTGTCGCTTTAATGTAGTGTAATCATATGTTATTGCATTCATTATATATATATATACTAGATGGGCAAGGTATATATATATATTTGTTCATTTGTTTTGTTCTGTACATATATATATATACCTTGTCCATCTAGTGTATATATATAGACTATATATATATATGTACAGAACAAAACAAATGAACAAACTTACATAATTGTGCATAATATATGATTCGTGGCATTGTTTGAACAATATTTACCAATATATGTTGAAGCAAATGGGTTGGACCACAAGTTTTAACAACATTAGTTACGGCCCTCCCCCAAATACTAGATTGTAACAAACAAAGTGACTGAATATATGAGTTGTGCAAACACTATACTAAATGTGATGATTACTAAGTGTATTACAATGAACTGTAAATACCAGGATACAAACTTTAGGTATATATACAATCTAAGCTAATCCCAATCTGATTGGAATTTAAAACATTTTTTAGTTTGCGCAGTAGTGCTTAATTTGCTTTCAGTATTGTTCATTCCATTACATCTTAATACGATTTTAAATTTCAATTAGCGACTGCTTTTCAGCTTTATCTCACACATGTAGTTATCACATGTACATGTATATACTATGGTAGTGCAATATGTTATAGTTGATTCTAACACGACCCAGCTAATAACATACATACGTGTAGAGTAAAACAATCTCGGGTTATTCTGCAATATACCTACCTTGAACTATGCTGCACGCGCACCGTGTTTTGGCTACGTCATTTATACAATGCGTGTAAAGTTTTATGAATGAAAGTCACGTGATGTTTGTAAAAAATACCATTGGAATTCACGGAAGTGAGCTATTTTTAGAATCAGATAATCTCTTGTCCATCTTGTTTTTCTGTTAAGTAACGTTTCAGTTACTATTCTGTACAGTTTTATTTGACAAAATAAATAACATTATTGATCAGTTACAACTGTTGTTCATTTATGCACTAGATTGATATTTTCCATAAAAAATAATGTCATCACCCCTTACGCGGGAGGAAATATCGAAAGCCAAAATACTTGTTTGAAGAAAATACTCCTTTAAAATTATTAGAAGTAAGTCGTGTTAGAATCGAAATAATAAGTATCAACCGTGGTATATCGCAGAATAACCCTCGTTTGTCGTTCTTATGCGTAGAAATATGTCACCTTTGGCCTTCGTGATATATTTCTACGCATAAGAACTTCAAACTCGGGTTATTCTGCGATATACCACGATTGATACTTATTATTACTTAAATGATGTATATATACATAGTCTTGTAACTCTGAATTGAGTGGCAATGTACTTTTTAATATGTAAACTATATTCTATGTTTGTTATATGATGTACATTGATGAGACTGAAATAAAGAATAAAATAAAAAATACAAGTATGATATTAGATAATAGCTTAATTGTTAACAAAACTTGCCAATTACGACACATTATACTGCCAATTGTGGCTCAGTATAGTGATACTTGTGCGAGTAACCCTCGTTTACCTTCTTTTAAAATGTATGTGGTATTGTAATGTGGTTTTTACAGTAAACACTGGTTTTTAAGTAATAGTGTCACAAGATTAACACAAGTGTCTAGATGGGCAAGGTTTGTCTTTGAAATTTAATGTACATTATTATGATAACAATTGTCTGTGATGATAACATGTGTCTAGTCTCTTATAATTCTCATAGGATGGCTGTGTACTATTATATATTATATGTGTAGTATGCATAGATGAGACTGAAATAAATAAATAAATACTAATAAAACAGGGGGAAATGAAGATGAGAATATTCGAAATATAGATAAGAAGAATTTAAGAACCAAAAGACCAAAAAAGAAAAGAAAAGAAAGGTTTAGGAAATGCAATTAATAATAGCTACTCCAATCAAGTGCCCCACCGTACAAAGTTCCCCAGCCAGCCCATCACCACTCCCTGACATAAATCGTCCCAAGAGAACAGCCTATACTATATATACATACACATATATACAGATTTGGTGGATTTTATGTCCAACTTTATGTATTTTGAACATTGTTACGATGGATTCATTTACACCTTTTGTTTATCAGTTTATCTTGTTTCAAAATAAACCGTCTATGGAGTCAGACATATTCAATCCTATCCAATTGTTTGTGCTCCTTTACAATGGTTGTGGATGTTTAGAATGACGGGTCATTCTAGAAACAACTAATTGGAGGTAGACCTTAACACTAGTGATAAACCAATTATCGCTAAGTCGCCGACAATCGTTCGCCGGCATGGACATCGGCGATAATCGATTGTGAAAATGTATAATAGATTATAATCAATGAGTCTTTTTTTTGTTTTTTTGTTTTTAAATTTTTTTTTTTAGAACCACGTTTAAGGCCCGTTTATTTTCCTCGTCATAGGTGACCTGTGGGTCGAGGGCATCCCACAAGCACCTTACAATAATGTACATTTTTTAACGAGTAGAATAAACAAACGGCATGAATAATAGTGTATATAAATATATCAAGTCATTATCATGTTGGCCTTAAAGTGCTGACAAAATGTTCAGTTACACTTAGAAAAAACAAGAAGAGAAAAGTGGTCTGCAAGTGATTGATGACAATTATTTTCAATATCATTTTAAATTAAAACATTTTAGCATATTGCTTCCATATTTCGTCAAATTCAAATAATTTGTTCTGTATTGAAGCTGTCTCAAGTTCAGTATCATATAATAGTTTTAATCGACACATCAGATGTTGAACGGATGGTTTTATGTCTTTATTTTTGTCTCTTACTTTTATGTTTGTTTATACCTCAAATAAAACTACGATTTACTATTGGCTGTATTTTATTAGCATTGCACGTTTGCAACAGCAATTCTAACTGTATCTAGTACTAGACTTTTCACTAGTATGTCACTAAGTGTTCTGTCCTCTATTAACTTAAAAACTAATTTTATATCAGGTGGCAGTCCAGTAACTTAAAGTCTAGTACTCAGATGTAACTGAGTAACTAATTTGTCGAAACTAGTAACTTGTAAGTAATTTATTAGTACTAAATAGATTGTTAAACTCACAAATTAGATGGAATGATTTTGATTTATAACTATATCAATTGCCCGATTAATAATCAATTATCTAATCGGTTTACCCGTCCGATTATTCCGATTAATCGATTATGGATTTTGAAACCGATGCACATCACTACTCAACATTGAATATTACATAAATGAACTTCGAGACATATGTGATGTTGGAGGACGTATAAATACAGATCATGTATTTATTTGCTCAAAGCGTCAAGTCGTTTTAATATATGTTTGAACTATAATCCTCTCTTCGTCTGCTAAGTTTTCGAAACAAAACAATAAGCTTTCTGGTATTTAAAGCGACATTACATCGCAAAAATAAAATATAATGCATTTTTTCATATATTAATGCATTGATACTACAAATTCTTCCGAATACATTCGAACTCTAACATTGAATCAATAAACATTGTTTTGTGGTATACAAACCTTCAAGATGGAAAGTAGGATTTTATATAACAGTCATCCACGCTCCTGAATTGATGTTTGTTGTCATTGAAGTCAATACTAAAAACGCGATATTTTCGTTTATAGATAAGTTAACTAAGATTAGTCTACAAATAAATATGCATAGGCACACACGTTAGATATCATGGTAAATATGTACAATAACTCGTGTTATTCAGGATAAATGCTTTGTATTACGCATGAATGTCGACCCTATTTACTTATACATTATTTTGTTACGTCAATAAACCGCGTATACGACGTTTGTTTATTTGATGAAATACTCAGTTTTTGAGGCAAATATTTGGAAAATATTTATACCATATAATAGCAAATTACATTCTGCAGACATTTGCGTTTTCATCGATGTAGTGTCGCTTTAAAGGGTGATAAGTAAGTACCTGTATGAATAATACCCGCATGTGCAGAGCCGGGATGAAATTTATCTTCGCGCCAAAATTCAAAAAGCTCCATAAAACGTTGTCGAGAAGAAGATAAAAATTAACAAAAGAGTATAGCATAAAATAATATTCGCACAAACATAAATGATGTGAAACGCATCCAAGTGTGTGTCTTGGTATTTATATAGAACAATTCTAATTGAGTGGGGTTTTTTATTTTGGCGCGCAGGTAAATTTCTTCCCGACTCTGCACAGTCCAATAGATGGCACAAAACTGTGCAGGTGTAACGTTTATTTGTGACCCCCATCAGAAAGTGACCTCCTGGTCATTATTCGCTGTAAAAAAGTGACTCCCCTCTGTAAAATATAGACCACGTAAAATGTTTGACTCCCCTCATAGGAAAGTGACCTCCCCACTGCAAGGTCATATCTTGACATTCTTTAAGTTCATTGGTGACCACATATTCAAACCTGGCGTATTTTATGACCACCCTTGGTCAGCTGCATGCAGTCAGTGGGGTAGCTATCGTTAGGCCATTAGGCCTGGGACATCATTTCCACACGCATAGTGAAATTAATTAATTTTGTCTCACAATATATGCCCAAATATACGTACCAAAATGCACCACATACGTTATATAACTTAAATATTTTCAGGGAGACCATATCCCCGGACCCCTAGCCGTTTCGGCCTGCACATCGGAATGACTCTAGCTACGCCCCTGACAGTTATCTGCCTCTGCATTATATGTGATTTGTGGGTAATTCTTTGCTAACATATGCTCAGGACAGGGCTTGGGGGCCGCGTAGGGTACGGTATCCAAGTACATAAATAGTCATAGACTGCGTGGAAAGGCCTGGTGCGGTACAGCGACAATATGGTGATCTGGTTGTACCCAGGACAGGTCTAAATAGGCTGTGGAAGGGCTTGATATGGTACATCAGTACTTAAATAGGCTGTGGGAAGGGTCTAGTGGCTACCCTAGTGCTTTAATATGCTAGCAATGGTGTGGTGGGGTACTATCTGTACTTAAATTGTTGGGGAAGGACCTGGTGGGTACTCAAGTACTTAAAAGGCAACAAAGTTCCTGGTAGGTACCCAATGCTTCGGTAGGGTGAATGAAGGGCCTGATGCGGTATCACAGTGCTTTAATAGGCTGGGAAGGACCTGATGGGTATCCTAGTGCTACAAGTGGCTATTGAATGGTTTGGTCGGGTACCCAAATCGTTAAATAGGCTGGTGAATGGTTTGGTGTGGAAGGGCCTGGTGTGATACCACATTGTTTAAATAGACTAGCGAATGGCCTGGTCGGATATCCCAGTACGTAAGTAGACTACGGACGGGCATGGTGGGTACCCCAGAACCTAAATTGACTAGAAACGGGTCTGGTGAAGGTAACACAGTATTTAAATAGGATGGAGAAAGACCTGGTGGAATACTCTAGTACTTAAAGTGGCTGAAAAGGTCCTGATGGGGTTCCCCAGTGCTTTAATATGCTGGCAATGGTCCTTGTAGGCACTTCAATAGGCTGGGGTAAGGGCCTGGTAAGCTACCCCAAGTGCTTTTTGAGGCTGGCAATGGTCTGGTGTGGTACACAATGCTTAAACAGGCTGTGTCCTGTTACGGTACTAAACGCTTACATAGGCCTTGGAAATTGTCTGGTGCTAAAACAGACAGTACTTAATGCGTATAGTGCTTGAGAAGGGTCTGGTGCTAACATAGACAGTACTTAATGCGTATAGTGCTTGAGAAGGCTCTGGTAAGTAGATACACAGTGCATTAAGAAGATTAAGGATGTGTGTATTTGAGTTTATTTATCGTCGCTATCGGTTGCCAACATGAGCGACGCCTCCTGAAGAGATTAGTCATTTTAGGTTTTGGAGGATAGTGCAATGATACAGACAGATCCCCATTCCAGATACTCCTCTATACGTGATAGTGGTCATTTTAGTATTGTGTAGCGGGGGATCGAACCTACGATTACGAATCCAGCGTATTGCCACTGGACCAATGATCCGCTAGTGGGGAAATGTATGGTGGGTACCCAGTGCTTTATAGGCTGGAGAAGGGTGATGTGGGTCAACATTATCGAGGGGGTGGTCAAGTGATACATTACACTGATCGTATTGTTTCCGGAATTGATTCAGCCAACCAGTCAGCTGCAACAGAGTATCGATTGTTTTGTTGGTTGGTTGAATGATTGATTGATTGATTGCTTGATTAGGTATACTGCAAGCATTTTCCGATTTTCATTACCTTCCCATTGTAGTAATATTGTAGTTTCCATCCACATAATTCCAATAAAATACTTCATTATATCGAGTCGTTACCTGGTGACAACAATAGTTTATTTCTAAGTTATTTATTAAGTACAAACATATATGGAAAGAACGCATCGTATTTTGTAGCACTGCTCACCTGTAAATCATATGTATTGTAACTGTTTTGTGCATGACGTATGGTTGATTGGTATGCAATAAAATATGATTAAACTATAGTCGCTTCTCTAATATAACAAGAGATTGTAACACAGTTACTGATGTACCACACCAAATTTTGGTCACAGAAGGGTAATAATTACTCGATCGCCATAACTGAGGTATTAATACGATCAGACTGTTTAACGAACCTGCCTAAGATATTAGGTACACTAAACATTGTGACCATGTTTGAAGAAGATTGGATAATCATTACTTCAGTCAGAGAGCGGACATCGAGGACTATTTAACCATTCAAGGGCCTTAAACTCAAGTGTTACTGAGACGATCAGACTAGTTATCGAACTTTACCAAACATTGATGAGCAAGTATGAAGAATATTGGATAATAATTTTCCCAGCTAGAGAGCGGATATAGCCCAAATCAGAAGATTTTAACAATCCAAGGCCCATAACTCAAGTGTTACTAGGACGATCGATCATGCTGGTTACCTAACTTATGCAGGATATTATGACAATAATAAATGTGACCAAGTGTGAAGAAAATTGGACATATAGTTACTCCAGTTAGAGAGCGGACAACTTTTGTTACGGACAGACGGACGGGCGGAAAGACGGACGCAGAACATTACTACATGTATATCCCCCTATATTTCTTCGAAAGTACGGGGTACAATTAAGTACTGGGGCATCCCACCATGGCTTCCCTTGGTCTATCTAAGTACTTGTGGTACACCATCAGGCCATTCACCCAGCTTCATAAATGAATGTGCTAACCAACATGAACCTTCCTTAAATCTATTGAAGCACTTAGATACCCAACCTGGCAAATCCTTACTCTATGTAAGTAATGGATACTTCACCAGCTATTCTAATTAAATACTGAGGTGCCCCACCAGGCCCCTCTCTAGCCTATATAAGCAACAGGGTAATCCACAAGGACCTTACCTAAGTCTATTTAAGCATGCGCAAAGCCATTCCCTAGTCATTATTAAAAAAAAAATTTTTTTTACAGTCTGGGGTGGCAGGCGTTTTACGACCGGGGAGTCACTTTACAGCGAATAATGACCGGAAGTCACTTTCCTAAGGGGGTCAGAAATAAACGTTACACCGGCAGATATACACCCATACCCGCAATTAGTACTGGTTCGCCGGCAGCTATTCACACATACCCGCAAGTATTACTGGTTCGCCGGCAACTATGCACCCATACCCTCGAGTATTACTGGTTCGCCGGCAACTATGCACCCATACCCGCAATTATTACTGGTTCGCCGGCAGCTATGCACCCATACCCGAAAGTATTACTGGTTCGCCGGCAAATATACACCCATACCCGCAAGTATTACTGGTTCGCCGGCAACTATTCACCCATACCCGCAATTATTAATTGGTCGCCGGCAGCTATACGCCCATACCCCGCAATTATTACTAGTTCGTCGGCAGCTATGCACCCATACCCGTAATTATTACTCGTTCGCCGACAGCTATGCACCCATACCCGTAGTTATTAATTGTTCGCCGGCAGCTATGCACCCATACCCGCACTTATTACTCGTTCGCCGACAGCTATGCACCCATCCCCGTAATTATTACTGGTTCGTCGGCAGCTATGCACCCATACCCGCAATTAGTACTGGTTCGTCGGCAGCTATTCACCCATACCCGCAATTATTACTGGTTCGTCGGCAGCTATTCACCCATACCCGTAATTATTACTGGTTCGTCGGCAGCTATTCACCCATATCCGTAATTATTACTGGTTCGTCGGCAGCTATTCACCCATACCCGTAATTATTACTGGTTCGTCGGCAGCTATTCACCCATACCCGTAATTATTACTGGTTCGTCGGCGGCTATGCACTCATACCCGCAATTAGTACTGGTTCGTCGGCAGCTATTCACCCATACCCGTAATTATTACTGGTTCGTCGGCAGCTATTCACCCATACCCGTAATTATTACTGGTTCGTCGGCAGCTATGCACCCATACCTACAATTATTACTGGTTTGTCGGCAGCTATACATCCATACCCACAATTATTACTGGATCGTCGGCAGCGAGGGTAAATAAACACAATCATCATCATCATTTGTGTCTGCTTGCACAATTAACGACGACAAAAAAAACGACGAAAACAATGAGGGACTTCGCCTATTTTTCTATTACCTCCCTTGGTAGATAAAGTCCGATTTATCCCTAAATGTATAGCGGTCCTTTCAGTTGGAATCCTTTGTTTTTACAATTGTCCCCTAACCAGATAAATGTGATTTTGTCCAAATCATGTTAATGAATTGATAAACAAAAATGTTACAGTGTGTACACGTTGGATAATTTAATTATACTGTAAGATATCTGATCTGTCGAGATATACTATACACGCAACGATAACGTGATTCCCGCGAAACATATAGCACGGGCTAATATTATTATAACGGGTAAAAAGAAGTTTATTATCATTTATGTATGCATTACTTGGCACACAGGATTATTTATTACACCCTACGTATTTGGCTTATTCCAAACCTATTTATAGTAATGCTTGTAAATAACACGTTATCGTTGGGCCATAGTAGTAACATAATAACCATAATATGAGAAAGTGGAAGAAAACAGATAGCATGGTGTGCGAATGAAACAACGATAACAACAGAGGAAACAACTTTAGAATCCTACACACTTAGAGTGTATTCAGGGGCAGTAACTGCCCGATATCTCTCATTAAATATAAATCTAGATATTAATCGCCCGTCGCGTGCGGAGACATATAGACCATAGCACGTGGACATAGATGTGTAGAAACAAGAGATACGGGATGGTACAGGGTGAGTGATGCACCGACCATCTAGTGTTTATGCTTTTAGCCTAATCTATGGTCGGGCTGAGCATACACATACTATTATCGGTAGCCTATATTCAGAGATAATAAGGTAAATTGAAACTACAATAGTATAAACAATGTAATATTCCAACATGGCTCGTCATTTTGTTTGTATACGAAATGAAGGAACTTACCGTGTTTAAATATGCAATAAAACATGGTTTAGCGCGTGCTGTCGTGACGTCATTTTACTAGCATGTGTGTAGTTTTATGATTTCATTTCCGCTTTCTAAAAAATAACAAAAACTATTTTTGCGTTTTATAGATATTTTGGTCATGTTAGAATCGAACTATTTGTATTTGCGTTATTTATTCAGTCAAACCTATGTTAGTGGTCATATCTGTTAAGCAGGATATTAAGCAGCCATTTCCCAGATACCCAATATGTTGTTTTATTATATAGTTGACCTCTATTAAGCAGTCACCTGTACTAAGCAGCCAGTTTCTGTGAATCCCTTGGCTGGCTGCTTAAGACAGGTTCGACTGTAGTCGAATAAAACATTGTTTGTCATTCTGAGCACCGGAATTAAAGACTTCGCTAAAGCATACGGGTGTGGTTAATTCATACGCGTCGAAACTCCAAACCATGTTTTATTCGCCAATAAATAACTGAAAGACAAATGTTATTTCTTAAGTCAATAGCGGCTATCTGTCGGAACAGTTTCAGATTGAAAGAGATATATGACAACATCCTCCTTTATCTTATTTTCATCTTCGTTTGTTTAGTATATGAAATAAGCGGAGTATTCTCCAACGTAATAGAGAACTAAACAATAAGCGTTCGCAGATAATGCCTCATACGACAATGGTAATGAAAATGAATCCTTTGAATTGTTGCTAGAATTTGATACGAGTTCAGGTAATAATACTAACATGTCGAAGTCAATAGTTCTCAGAATAGGTTAATTAAATGATTCTAACAAAGACTACAGAGATAATAAAATATTTCTCACAATTAATCAAAGTGTAATCAATTCTAGGAAATGATATTCAACAAAAATATTAAAAAATAATTAACGTCAGGTTCTATTTAGAACCAAAACTACAAGAACATAAATTATGTTTGAAGCAATAACAACGCCGTAAATTGAGATTTAATAAATCAATACAATGACTGTACTCAACACGATTTAGTATTTCCATTTACCGTTTTATTCAACCCCACTAAAATATCATAAAATACTTTACAAATTCCATAAATATAGGATCTTACACGAGTAGTAATTTCGTACAATATTTTATGAAACGATTTTTGGAAGTTGGCTATAGTTGGCAAAATTCCAAAACGAGTTTCATAAACTATTGTATGAAATCACCACGAGTGTAAGATTCTTTTTTATCACATTACCATATTGGGTTTTAATCATATTTTTTTCACAAAATAACATTGCAACTTTCATAGCGCAAATTGTCATGACGTCACTGAACAATCATAACGGCTCCAGCGTTTTGGAATGTTGCTATTAAGCGATCCTTTTTGTGAGATTAATAGCAACATTCCAAAACGATTTTCATAAGATATGGTATGAAATCATCATGAGTGTAAGATCTTTTTTATCACATTACCATAGCGACCTCGTTGTAATAAATAACGTTGCTACTTTCATGTTGGCGCCCAGTGTCATCACAAATAGTCATGACGTCACTATGCAAAGAAGCGTTATATTTGTTTTAAACAGCGTTATAATTGCGTCAATACGTCTTTTTATTTCGTAGTTTGTCTTACCATTAACGTTATGCACTAATTCAAATAGAAATATGCAGTTTAAAAGTTGTATTTACAAACTATAAAGATTTTTCAGAATCCTAACATGTGTTATTACCCCTGTGTACATAAAGGTTAGAGGCATTCAATCCTTTCTTTTATTCAATTAAAGTAAGTTGTGTGAAGAGATTTTTAAATTTATATAAAGCTACTTTAAATTGATTAAATGTACCTCAAAGTAGTACCCCCCCCCATATTAAGGCCTGTCAGTATTATAACACGAGTCCGAAAAGAAACATTGTACAGAATGGTAAAATATAGGAACCCAAATCAACTGCTATGCCATATACAAATACACGCAGTAAATGTAAAATGTAGAACGTAAAAACACTGTCGTGACGTCTTACCTATGTACTTGCAGTCCATTAATATTGGACTGGTGTCAAAATGCTAGAGTATTGTATTACATACTACGCGTACATGTACGAAATTAACAATTTTAATTAGTAGGATCTTGTTATAAGTGTGTGCTTTACGTAAGAAATAAGCCTCAAGCGCGGATCCATATTGGATCGTTTTAGGTTTATATCCTATATTTATTAAATGTGGTATATTAGATTTCATAATCACATCCGGGGTTGGAAAAAGCTTTATTCATTATTCTAACACAACCCAGCTAATAACATACATACTTGTAGAGTAAAATCTACCTCGGGTTATTCTGCGATATACCTACCTTGAACTATGGTGCGCGCGCACCGTGTTTTGGCTACGTCATTTATACAATGCGTGTAAAGTTATATGAATGAAAGTCACGTGATGTTTGTAAATACAACCGTGGGAATTCGCAGAAGTGAGCTATTTTTAGAATCAGATAATCTCTTGTCCGTCTTGTTTTTCTGTTAAGTAACGTTTCAGTTACTATTCTGTACAGTTTTATTTGACACAATTAATAAAATTATTGATCAGTTACAACTTTTGTTCATTTATGCACTAGATTGATATTTTCCATAAAAAATAACGTCATCACCGCTTACGCGGGGGGGAAATTTCGAAAGCCAAATGCACGGCGTTTGAAGAAAATACTCATTTCTCATCTAAAATTATTAGAAGTAAGTCGTGGTAGAATCGAAATAATAAGTATCAACCGTGGTATATCGCAGAATAATTATTTCTTAAATATTTGAAGCTACTATAGATCGTACGGCTGTCCGACTAGCGCAGTGGTTAGCACGTTCACTTCTCACCAATGCAACCCCGGGTTCGATCCTCGAACCGGTAAGTATGCGAGATGGCACGGTGGTCGCCATATTGGACAATTGGGTTTTCTCCAGGTACTCCGGTTTCCTCCCACACGAATGACAACATATACGCTTTCATCCGCGCCAACGAAAGTGATTAATATAAGTTGTTAGAACGTGCTTCACAATCGTTGTAAAATAACTAATTCACAATCTAATCATCCGTTCCTTACACTATCTCCGTATACAGCACATTCTAAGTAAACGTATCCATGGGGCCACTAGGAAAGAGGTAACCATATAAGCAAGTTGCTTTCTCCTCAATCCTACATGTATTTTCTTATTGTGATCATTATACTATGTATATTCATTGAATAAAATATTGTTTAAACGAAACATGGGGCTTTAAAATGTACTGCTTTTATGTTTTTCTTTAATTACGTCTTTTCGCTTTGCATAAAATTCGATCCATTTATCACTATGCTTAGCCGTTTTGGTATGTTTCTGTCATGTACATAATACTCGCCCAACATGCGTTCCATATACATGATTTGTATAGATAGATAGTTTATTCTGAACAAAAAGCAAATGTTCATGAGTTCATTATAACATTGGCATTACAATACTTGGTCAATGGTGTATAGTTCAATCACAAATTCAACATTCAGTACATGCACATTTTGAAAGCATAATATCGAATTAAACTACATAGTGGTTACACATGATCAAATTGAATTCAAATAATTGTATAATATAGTGCAACGATCTGCAACCTGAAAGAGAAAATACATATATATACATACACGCACATGTACATACCTACATACTGTTATGTAATCATACGTACACATGTACATACATACACACATACATTTAATATAAACACTGAAAATATACGAAGATAGTTAACAACAAATTGTATGGGATAACGCATATGTGCAAGATTTTGAGTTTCTTTGCGGAGAAAAGTGACTAGTAAAAGAAGATGTTTCTTTGCTCGAATGCTTTGAATGTAAACATTCCAAGATTTTTCAAAATAACTGTGTTTTCAGTAGATACCAACTCTACAAATTTTAAAATGTTCGGTCTTGACCAGAAATATTTCTTGATGTATTTTGTCCTTAGTTCATGATACAGGGAGCATTCAAGTAAGAAGTGAAACTCGTCTTCTAACGTATTACAATGATTACATTTTCTGTCATTTCTTGGTATTTTATTGGGCTTGTGCCATCTCCCTGTTTCGATTGCGAGCCGATGAGCAGATAATCTTAATCGTGTAAAGGCGGATCGGAACTTTCTTAATGTTATTTCAGTTAAATATATCTTGTACCCAAAGTCAGAGAATAACCTGTAAGATGATTCTCTTGTGGAATTTTGTATTTCTTCATTCCAGTTTTGTAAATATATATCCTTAATTCTTAGTTTAAACATAGCGAGAAATGCCTCTTCGTTCCCAGCCCCCTGAAAAAGCCAAACATGAAAAAATCCTAAATTTTCTAGAGTTTCTTTTACCGATTTAGCCCAACAGTTCTTATTTGGGAGTCTTTCTATGTCATTTAACATCATATTGTATATCTTTTTTGTGTACTTTATGTCATTACTTTTAATAATTTTGAACCAATATTTAATTACTCTTATTAATCTTGTTTGGCGTAATGGAAGTCTTCCCAGTTCACCGTATATAAAACTATTTTGGGTTTGTAACCTAACACCCAATAAATTCTTGCAAAAATGTAAATGGATATTTTCAAGTTTTCTAGATTCATTTAATCCCCATACTTCGCATGCATAATTTAGGATGGGAGCTATAAGTCTATCAAAAAGATCTAATGTATGTTTTAATGAAATACCGGTGAAGTTTTGAATATACCTTTTCAGTACATAAATTGCCTTTAACGCTTGTCCAGATAACGCATCATATGTTGATAAAAACGACCCTCCAGTCGTGAATACTATACCTAGATACGTGAATTTATTTACAATCTCAATTTCTTTGTTATCATACATAAATTTAATATTACGTCTATTTCTACCACCTTTCTTGAATATCAATATTTTTGTTTTATTAATATTGACTACTAATTTCCATTTATCGCAATAGTTTTTAAGTATACATAAGCCATCTTTAAGACCATCTTCAGTATCGGAGAATATCACTATATCATCGGCATATAAAAGAATAAACAGTTTAAACATTCCAATATCAATACCACCAAAACCTTGTAAAATAAATGTTTCCTCTAAATCATTTAAGTACATTGAGAATAGGAATGGTGAAAGATTATCCCCCTGACGTACGCCTAATGTACAAAAAAACTTTCGCTTAAGATGTTTTGTGTTTTTATTTTTGATTTAACGTTTGAGTACATTGACTTTATAACATTTAGGATTTTGCCCCTAACGCCAACTTTTATTAATTTAAGCCATATGTTTTCCCTGATGATGTAATCGAATGCTTTAGTAAAATCGACAAAACAAACCATAAGTTTTTTATTTTCGTTCAACATATGATTAATCAAACCGTTTAAGACAAATATATTATCAACCGTTCCCATATTTTGTCGGAAACCGGCCTGAGCTTCAACGTAAACTTCAACGTAAACTTGGTATGACAATTATTGAGTCTATTATTCAATATTTTTGAAAATAATTTTCCTAATGTGCTTAAAAGTGTAATACCCCTATAATTCTCTGGCAAATCCGGGTCTCCCTTTTTATACAACGGTATAATAAAGCCTTCCGTCCATTGACTAGGAAAACAACCATTATTAAGCAGCTTATTGAAAAGGGCATGTAAATATGTGCTAAAATAATGAGTTCCGTATTTGAAAAATTCGTTTAAAAATAAGTCTGGGCCTCCAGATCTACCATTTTTGAGTTCGGTACAAGCTTTAGAAATTTCTGCCTGACTGATTTCAATATCGAGTTCCGAAAACATACATTGGAATTCGTTTTTAACAAACCGTTCATTGAAATATATAACATCTTCATCCGGTTGGAAGTAAACCGAGTCTGGGTTGTTAACCGCTTTAAAATATATTAAAAAGTCAGAGTTTGTGACTTTTACTCGTTTGTAAGGTATAGTCATGTTTTTTAATAGTTTCCAATACTCTTTAGCATTCTTATATCTTAAGTTTTCTAATTTATGTGTTTGCGATTTATTGAAATTAGTTCGTTTTTTCCTCAGTAAGTGTTTATATTCCGTTCTTGACTGTATCATGTTGGCTCTATTTTCAGGATTGTTATGATTTCTGTAAACATTTAAATATGTATAAAAGTCTTTCTGTTTAGATTTACATTCTGTATCATACCATGATTTATTCATGTTTTTATTTCTCACTGGATATCTATTTTCATTTATTTTTTTACCAAAAATCGGTGCACATATATTATTTAGCACATTAGCAAATTCTGTTACGTTTTTGTGGATTTCCTCTAATGAATTATCTAATTCAAGTTCCTCGGTTAGTCGACTAAATTCTTGCTGGCTATATTCGCTGCAAAGCAAATCTATAAATACATCATGTTTGTCATTGTTCCATCGATATATAAAATCAATATGTTCTGAATTTACATAATTGTCGTTTTTCTCATTTATTAATTCTGGAATTCCAGTTTGTAATGAAAAATTAACTATGTAGTGGTCTGACATGATATTCGGGTCCTCCACCCCAAAATATGTAAATAAGTTCATTACATCAAATTTGCACAATACATAATCTACAGTACTACTACCATTGCTCTTTATACAAGTAAACTTGCCTTCTTGGTCGTTTAATAAACGCCCATTCATTATGCGCAATCCTGTCAATTTACAAACATTTATTAACTGTTTTCCATTTTCATTAATAACTATATCTTGGTATTGCCGTGGTAAACCTGTATCCGCAATATAGTCGTATGGTGTTAAATCTGAATGGACTAAAGATTCGTCCTCAACGAAATCGCATAATTTACCAACTCTTGCATTCATATCTCCAGTGACAATAAACTCGCAATTATCGTTAAACATATGTTGAAAATATAATATATCATCTGCAATTAAATCAAAAATGTTCTGGTCGTGATAAAATTCTCTACTACTTCCTGTGGGAACATTGTAACATAGACCTAAAATAACATCTTTTTGAAAAGAACTGGCTAATAGGGAGTTATCGAGTTTTATCCACAATAAGTTATCATCAGTACCTTTCAGAAATGAAACTTTATGCTTAATACTGTCCCTAATATATATAATTATACCTCCACTGTCTCTACGTGCATTTTTATGGATAATTTTTCTATCCAACTTATGAAAAATAAAACCATCAACACTGCAATCCAGGTTATCATTCAACCAAGTTTCTGTAAATAAAATTACATCTTTACTCTGAAATAACTGTTTAAGTTCGTCAGAGTTTAATTTATTATATGTTCGGCCAATAAGACCTTGAATATTTAGTAATGCGAATCTAATGTCACTTTTCTCCTGTATGGCCTAAGTGTGTGAACTGTCCATGCTTTTACTCTCGGTCTGGATGCGCGCCTGGGATAGTATACCGTTTGAGTCATTCCGGTTTTCCAGTTGAACAACGCTATTTTTAGAACTAGATCTGTTTCGAGTGCAGGTCACGGAAAGTGACCTCGCCGGTTTTGTAGTTTTCAAGGACTTATCATTGTTTTTTGTTGGGGAATTAACATTTCTGGACCTTGAAGTTGGTCTTCCTCTGGATGGAATTTTGAAGTGTGCTTTTGTTCCTGTTTTAGGTAAGTTATTTGCAGTTTCTGATGTTGTAGCGTGTGACTGTTTTTCGGTCTCATTGGTGTCACGTGACTGGTTGTATGTCAGCTGACTTACGATATTGTTTACAATTTCGGAGGGGGCGTGTTCCACAAATTGCTTTGGAATAGTTTGATCACTGTATAGATGTATAGATGTATAGTAGTATAGTAGTAATAGTATACCAATAGTTTTCAAAATTGTGACTTGTGTAGGCATTCTCTGAACATGGGCGACTACCATGCTTTACGCTATCCACATGGTCTTCCAAGGAAGCCTGGCTCGGTAGTCGCCCTTGGGAGGCCCTACTTAGTGAAGTAAGCTAGGTCAAAGGTCACTAAGTGCAGTTTTTATGCATATTCATATATAATGCCTTATGTCTGGGCCATTTTCCGTGGTAACATAACGCCAATGATATTAAAATACAGCTACAACACTGTACTGTTATTTACAAACACTTTATGCAAATGTCCTCATTTGCATAATGATGAATATTAATAAAAACTTCAAAAGAATGACAAATAATTCGTTAAAAATTGACATTAGTAGATTATACATAGGTGATACCGTCACTAGTTGTGTTACTTAAAGAGCGCACAGGTACAGAATTACACTTGAAACATTAAGTTATTGATATATATATATATGTTTATGGCATTATATATTAATTTACATGAGCAGGAACACTACAAAAGTGGGTGGGGTAAATAAACAAAAGAAGACAAAACTTTTAAAAACTGACAATATTAACATTTCTCATGTATAAACGTTTTCGTAGGTATTTAGATATTTTGTTTTAGGAGTTTGCTTTTTATTTATATTCATTAAAAATAAAGTTAATTAGTTCATTTGAATATTAATAAGAATGTGATAATTGGCAAATATGTGTTATACATTCACTATTCATATTTCTCATCATTTTTTGTTATGCACTAGGTATCTCAACAGTTTTCAATATATTTAACGCTTATAGCAATTTGGTATAATAAGAGAACAGTATGTTTGTAAAATAATTTGTAAACTATATTAACAGTCTTTCAGGTGGGACGTTAAACCCAGGTTTCGTGTCGGTGCTTTACATCGTGCACGTAAAAGAACCAGAGGAGATTATATAATGAGTCTCTGTCTGTATCATGCACTATCCTCCAAAATCTAAAATAACTAAACTCTTCAGGAGGCGTCGCTCATATGGGCAACCGATAACGACGATAAATAAACGTAAAAACACCAGTAAAATAAATAGAATATTATGATAATTATATAATATATATGCTTTCAAGTAAACAAGCAACGTATTTCTCACAGTTCCAAATTGCTCATTATAGTTTTACGCTACCGAGTACAACCAGCATATAATACAGAGTCAACCATTTTTCTTTATACTACAGTTCGAAATGTACTTTGACATTTAGAGCTTAGCTGTCCTCGTTGCCAATTGGATTTTTACAGTTGGCTGCATCGCATGCACAATCGAACATGCAAATCTGTCCGGATCTGTACCATTTGCACCGTACGCTGCTGCATTTTGTCTTGCACCCGCATGTTACCAGCTGTAGGCACGAGCTGGGGACTGAAGGATTCCTCATCCATATTGGTTTAAGTTCAGCTCCCTCGTATTTCTATCCACCAGTGTTTTCTGTGCCTGGTAATTGGCTCACTTGAAATGCAGCTCCAGGGCATTCTTCGTTGGAGGAAGTAGCTCCAAAGACGTCCGAGCTTTCATGAATTGTCGGTATCTACATTCATTAATGTCTGGGTCATGGGCATTCTATGCGCAGCCATAAAATTTGCAAAGATAATGTTCTACTTCAAGCGTATCCCCATCATGGCCAACATATGTCATCAGATCAGGATATTGAATGAACATGTTCCAGGTTGCTTTCTTACTAATCCCAGAGAACGAGGATGTGGTTTCGCATCCGGTTACGGTGTGGAAACCTAAACTGTTTCTCTTTACAGCATCACTGAGACATTGAGCGAGTTTGTGTACTGGATACCATTTCCTTTGCTTGCAAGTCCCCGACACCATCCACGTCTCAACAGCACTTCCCATGTGATATATCGGAAGGAGAAGCACGTCTGTGTCACGGCAGTTGACGACCATTCGTTCATACCCTCGGGCAGATTCATCTTTCGCATATACTATCATCCTAGTGTCTGCCTCCTCGTGGTTTACTGATAAATTTTCAGCATCAAAGGTATTGGCTTTGGTATTGTTTTCTCCCGTTAATCCACCACAGACAACGATCGTCGAACCTTCTGGTAAAGTGTTAGAGTGACTCATAAATTCACCTGATAGGAACTCTGCAAGGTCGGCATTGTTGTCATTGAGTGAGATGTATTGTTCCCATACCTGAGGTAGAGGCACGCCCCAGTTGGTTATCTCTTTACGTATTGGTCGGTGTTTAGAAGATCTTCGATCCGAGTTGCCGCTTTGATCGATTTTCCACCAAGGTAACGATCAAATGTTACATACACACGTGTTGATACTTCAGTAAAATTCTTGTATACGGATTTCACAAACACATCTCCATAGTCCCCAAATGTAGCACAACATTTTGGTTTGCCATTGATTGAATTAGAGCATGCCCATCAATGATGACACAGGTGAGCATCAGATACTTTTTGTGGCGTAGCAATATGATTGTCGGTAGTTAATACGCTCATGATCTGTGATATGCCTGTCTTGTTCATTTTACCGTTCACATATGCAAGTGAAAGAGGTACAACTGCCGTGTTGTAGTACCTCTACAGTTTGCACAGTTATACCTGTACTTGCAGCGTTATACAGTCGCTGAAGAAGCTTCCGATTGGGTCTGATTAACTTTGCAACGTTCTGCTTCTCAGAAACTGGTGTATTGTACAGGTAAGTAAAAGTCTTTGACTTGACTTCCTTTATAGGTGCGAAGAGGTCAGTATTGCGGTCTACTAATCGAGCTTTGGTGAACTCCTCGACTAACTCTCTACCTCTGTTTTCGCATGACAACAAGGCATCTCATATTTCGTCAGTTGCAACGTCCTTCGTAGCTATTGATACAAGGTTTCCCTTTTGTGTTGCTTCGGCGCTTCACCTCCCTTGTCATAGGCAAAACATCACATCTAGGAACGCCATCTGTTGCACCAGTTCCTTTACTTTGGTTTCTTCCGACCGCATACGAGAAGGCTATGAGTCCGTTCGGTTGCCCGAGGTATCCTCTTCGTCGAAGACCAAATATGTCCATAGTTTTGTCTGAGATGTAAGATATGTGTGCCCATGTGATACAAAATCTATCTCGCGCTTGATCTTGCCTTGTGATGCCTATAATCCCACCAGCTGTTTTGCAAACTCATCCATTCAGTTGCCTGGTCTGCTGGAACCTCATTGAAGACATTGATGCTTCTCTTTACAACAAAGTTTCCCGCCATACACTCTCTGTAGACAGTTGGCGCATTCAGTTCCAACACTTTCATATCATATGCTGGTGTCTGTAGTATGGGCAGCATACACGGCTTCGTCAGTTCATGCTTCACAGTACAACATGCCTCATTATATGCGCACCATAACGGAATTTGTTGACCGTTTTCCGAATCTTGCCTTGCTAGTGTCCATGAAATATTATTCACATACCATTCTTGCTTTTGATCTTCTTCCGTAAGCCACGACTTCATGTATATACCAACTGTTGTAGTATCCGGTGGCTGCGCACGTTTACCTACGGCCGTCTTTGCTTTGTGTATTTCTTGATAGACAGCCATAGCATCTTTGCCGATAGATGATTTATTGACATTGCTGGTTCCATCATAACCTTGTAGTTCCACAAGATCTCCTCATTTACGTTGTCAGGCAACCATTTGGGTGCTATGAAACGTGTTTTTCCATCAATAGTGCATTCAAGAACATCAATGGGGATATGTTGGAGGGTATGTATCCATTGCCCTTGAATCTTTCCAAAATTTAGTTGGCAATTACATTGTCAAATTCACGAACTGTCTATATTGGTATATATATGCTAATATAAATATTAGATCTAGTAACACTAAATCATAGATCAACGTCAATATACCCCACCCACTTCTAGCTGTAAATGTACATAAAAGGTCAAATATATGACTATAAACAGGTATGTTTATCAATAGCTAATTGCTCCATATTTCATTTGTTCCTATTTGGTTCTTTATCTCACAAGAATAATGACATGTTAATCCTTCATTCTTGTAACGTAATGTTGTTATTTTTGTGACGTTTTCATTAATCTATCTATCTTCCTTTAATGTCGAACCCCTCGCGGGGACGTAGACATGTTGCGCGTCATATTCACGAATATGCAAATTAGCTAATTTGCATAAAGTAATTGTATATGATAGTTCAGTGCACCGGTTTTAATTTAAAACCATTTTGGTTAACTTATTTACAAAACTGACACAGATAGAAAACGATATAAGTGAGATATATGAAAATTTCACCGAGTGACCTTTGACCTAATTTTCAGACATTAATTTCGGCCAAAGGATGCGACTACCGGTACGAATCAACTACTTATATCATGTACTTCACATAAAACACATAAAAGTTGCATGTTCACGAAATGCCTATAGAAGTGTTATCCATTATTTGTGGAAGTCGTTATAGCGCAGTGGATGAGCGTTCGCTTCACGTGCGAAAGGTCCGGAGTTCGAGCCCCGCTGAAGCCGTTACGATTGTGTCCTTAGGCAAGGCATTTAAATTCCACGTTGCCTCTTCTCTCTCCCTCATGGCGATGGATTCCATCAGGAATGAGGTCTCGAGGGTGATTAATATAAGTTGTAAGAACTTAGTTTCGCAATCGAGCTAAAATAAATGTGTATAAACTAAGTGTTATCCAGCCACATATATGAATAAAATAGGTAGAGTATATACATAACTAGCTCGGCTAGAAAATCATATTAGTTTAGCAGATATTTAAAGTGACACATAATTGATTTGTTCGATCTACCGTCTAACCCTAATAAAATGAACAGTCTTTCAGCTGGGACTTTAAACAGAGGTCTTGTGTCGGTGCTTTACACCGTACACGTAAAGATACCAGAGGAGACTCTGGAATGTGTCTATGTCTGTATCATTGCACTATCCTCCAAAAATCTAAAATAACTATTCTCTTCATGAGGCGTCGCTCATATGGGCAATCGGTAGAGACGATAATTAAGCGTAAAACACACACAATAACAAACAAACATCTGACGATTGTCTAACAATTGTTTAAGAAAATATTATATATAGGGTCCTCAAAAATACTAGTTCAAACTTTATTTATAATTTTTACAACGATTGCGAAGCAAGTTTTAACAACTTATATTAATCACTTTCGTTGGCGCGGATGAAGGGGTAAAGGTGGTCATTTGTGTGGGTGGAAACCGGAGTACCTGGAGAAAACCCACTTGTCCGACCTGGCGACCACCGTACCATCTCACATACTTCCCGGTCCGAGGATCGAACCCAGGTTGCATTGGTGAGAAGCGAGCGTGCTAACCACTGCGCTAATCGGACAGCCAACAATACTTAATCAGGTTGAAGCGTTTTGGGTTGATGCACGGGCGACATGTGTTACTTTTCTAGTTCCAGTTAGCTGTCATTATTTTGGTGGTTGTTCGGGAGAGGCATATGTGTCACATTTCTGGTTACGGTCGTCACGCATAGTATTGGTAAAATTGGTACGTGTACAGCCGAGTACCTCCAAACGCTGTCTGCTTACCACTGTAGGCTTTCACACTGATCCAATACTTTTGACAACAGCTCTCTGAATCTGTAGTGTCTATACCATGACGATAACGATGGAAAGTTATTCTTAATTACTTTCGAGGCTGTGTTAGATATTATCTGGAAGCGAATAGGCACGAACATTTGCATTCCAAACTGGAAATGTGTGATAATGAAGATGTTTGATATCGCTTTAAATCAACATGTGACAACGTAATCTGCAATTAGTACATATGTGATTAGACTATCATTGTTTAATTGAAATAAAACAGTGGACTATTTTAAGGTAACAAATCATACATTATTTACAAATTTATTATATGGTAAAGCTAAAATAATCGTGTTGTGTATATGCTTCAGCATTCCATTATTAAAACAGAAATTCCCTAGAAATATTTTACTGTTCCTTCATTCTTCCCATTCTTGAATAGTCCGATAGTGTGTGCAATATCATGGCACAAACAGAATAATACGAAATTGAACAAATTCAACTTGAATCTCATCGCATAATTTCTGGTAGCCTGGGAACAGGCGTTGATATAGTTTGCCTGGTCAGTCATATAAATATATTTTAACATAGAGATCATTAATTGAGCGGTATTGAGTTTCATGTCATTTTGCAAGAAGTAAATAAGTGAAAAATCGACAGACTGGAACCCAGGCTAAATTTATGACAACACCAAATGAGTCTCTCTATCAAACTGTTTTCAACCGTTGTAAAATAAATAAAGTATAAAAAAAGGCTAAATTTATGACAACACCAAATGAGTCTCTCTATCAAACTGTTTTCAACCGTTGTAAAATAAATAAAGTATAAAAAAAGGCTAAATTTATGACAACACCAAATGAGTCTCTCTATCAAACTGTTTTCAACCGTTGTAAAATAAATAAAGTATAAAAAAAGGCTAAACACCAAATGAGTCAGTCTCTTTATCAAGTATAAAAAAACCAAACAACTGTTTTCTGAAACTGGCTTCTTTCCGTTGCACATAAGACATATATATATATATATATAGATTCTTGATTATCCTCGAGTATACGGGAGCGATAATTCTATTTAATCGCCATTGTGAAGATTATGTATAAGTGGTCCGTCTAACTCAGTCGGTAGAGCGTTCGCCATGTAAGCGAAACGTCCCCGGTTGGCTGCACATGTTTCTCACCATGTGACAGTTGGCGCCCAACGTGGGACCGCGACTTAATACAAACTTCAAGATTATATTCATCTTGTTCTCTATCCCTGGAGAATCGTGGACGAATACCAATTTGGTGTCACCATTGTGTATGTCATGTGTAAGATCTCGAGGCCAGGCTAGCTCACTCTGTAGAGTATTCGCCATTTTAACGAAAGGTCCCGGGTTGGCCTTACATTTTTTTACCCTTGCAATAAATATTGATTAAACCAAAACAGTATTATAGGCACATGTAGGTTCGGAAATCTTCTCAATAAGTTATTAAGGGTATCGATATATATTTACGCCCGAGTATTATTATTTGTTAAATTATCTGAATAAAACTACCCCTAAGCAACGACAACATCATTTTATTTCTCTAAAAAAGTACAATGTTGTCAATCGTCGGCACCTACATGTACACCAATCAACAACCATATGTCGACAGCCGATAAGAGATCAACAATAGTTGGAATCATTATTTGGTTGAACAAATTAAGTTGTAAATCAATGGATGGGAAGTTAGATCAAGATTGGAGATTCTAGTACAAACGTCTATGAATAGCTTCATTGGGTTGAGATTAATTTCCTGTCATTTAAGATTCTTCCTGGTGAAGCAAACAAGATGTCTTTGATTTCAAACGTACTGCTGATTTGATTATAAATCTAATAGTATTCGTGAATTCATAATTATCACTGCGTGAATTCATAATTAGCACTGAGTGAAAGCAATAGCACGACTGAATTCAGTATTACAACTGATGAAAGCATTAGCGTCTATGAGTGCACACATTATCTGCTAGCACGACTGAATTCAGTATTACAACTGATGAAAGCATTAGCGTCTATGAGTGCACACATTATCTGCGATATCGGCATGGTCGGACATGACTGGCGGTACTTTTTAAATGTAGGTGGTTCAATTAATTGGGATGCCCACTTGAGAGCTTTCGCTGTATGGCTTTATACAACATAAAGGCCACTTGCGAGCTTTCGCTATATGGGTTTATAAAACATAAAGGCCACTTGCGAGCTTTCGCTATATGGGTTTATACAACATAAAGGCCACTTGCGAGCTTTCGCTATATGGGTTTATACAACATAAAGGCCACTTGCGAGCTTTCGCTATATGGGTTTATACAACATAAAGGCCACTTGCGAGCTTTCGCTATATGGGTTTATACAACATAAAGGCCACTTGCGAGCTTTCGCTATATGGGTTTATACAACATAAAGGCCACTTGCGAGCTTTCGCTATATGGGTTTATACAACATAAAGGCCACTTGCGAGCTTTCGCTATATGGGTTTATACAACATAAAGGCCACTTGCGAGCTTTCGCTATATGGGTTTATACAACATAAAGGCCACTTGCGAGCTTTCGCTATATGGGTTTATACAACATAAAGGCCACTTGCGAGCTTCGCTATATGGGTTTATACAACATAAAGGCCACTTGCGAGCTTTCGCTATATGGGTTTATAAAACATAAAGGCCACTTGCGAGCTTTGCTATATGGGTTTATACAACATAAAGGCCACTTGCGAGCTTTCGCTATATGGGTTTATACAACATAAAGGCCACTTGCGAGCTTTCGCTATATGGTTTTATAAAACATAAAGCCACTTGCGAGCTATCGCTATATGGGTTTATACAACATAAAGGCCACTTGCGAGCTATCGCTATATGGGTTTATACAACATAAAGGCCACTTGCGAGCTTTAGCTATATGGGTTTATACAACATAAAGGCCACTTGCGAGCTTTCGCTATATGGGTTTATACAACATAAAGGCCACTTGCGAGCTTCGCTATATGGGTTTATACAACATAAGGCCACTTGCGAGCTTGTTTGGTTTTTTCAACATAAGGCCACTTGCGAGCTTCGCTATATGGGTTTATACAACATAAAGGCCACTTGCGAGCTTTCGCTATATGGTTTTATACAACATAAAGGCCACTTGCGAGCTTTCGCTATATGGGTTTATACAACATAAAGGGCACTTGCGAGCTTTCGCTATATGGGTTTATACAACATAAAGGCCACTTGCGAGCTTTCGCTATATGGGTTTATACAACATAAAGGCCACTTGCGAGCTTTCGCTATATGGGTTTATACAACATAAATGCCACTTGCGAGCTGTCGCTATATGGGTTTATACAACATAAAGGCCACTTGCGAGCTTTCGCTATGTTGGTTTATACAACATAAAGGACACTTGCGAGCTTTCGCTATATGTGTTTATACAACATACAGGCCACGTGCGAGCTTTCGCTCTATGGCTTTGTACAACATAAAGGCCACTTGCGAGTTTTCGCTATATGGGTTTATACAACATAAATGACACTTGCGAGCTTTCGCTATATTGGTTTATGCAACATAAAGGCCACTTTCGAGCTTTCGCTATATTGGTTTATACAACATAAAAGCCACTTTCGAGCTTTCGCTATATTGGTTTATACAACATAAAGGCCACTTGCGAGCTTTCGCTATATGGGTTTATACAACATAAATGACACTTGCGAGCTTTCGCTATATTGGTTTATGCAACATAAAGGCCACTTGCGAGCTTTCGCTATATTGGTTTATACAACATAAAAGCCACTTTCGAGCTTTCGCTATTTTGGTTTATACAACATAAAGGCCACTTGCGAGCTTTCGCTATATGGGTTTATACAACATAAAGGACACTTGCGAGCTTTCGCTATATGGGTTTATACAACATAAAGGCCACTTGCGAGCTTTCGCTATATGTGTTTATACAACATAAAGGCCACGTGCGAGCTTTCGCTATATGGCTTTATACAACATAAAGGCCACTTTCGAGCTTTCGCTATATTGGTCTATAAAACATAAAGGCCACTTGCGAGCTTTCGCTATATTGGTTTATACAACATAAAGGCCACTTGCGAGCTTTCGCTATATTGGTTTATACAACATAAAGGCCACTTTCGAGCTTTCGCTATATTGGTTTATACAACATAAAGGCCACTTGCGAGCTTTCGCTATATTGGTTTATACAACATAAAGGCCACTTGCGAGCTTTCGCTATATGGGTTTATACAACACAAAGGCCACTTGCGAGCTTTCGCTATATTGGTTTATACAACATAAAGGCCACTTGCGAGCTTTCGCTATATGGGTTTATACAACACAAAGGCCACTTGCGAGCTTTCGCTCTATGGGTTTATACAACATAAAGGCCACTTGCGAGCTTTCGTTATATGGGTCTATACAACATAAAGGCCACGTGCGAGCTTTCGCTATCTTGGTTTATACAACATAAAGGCCACTTACGAGTTTCGCTATATGGCTTTATACAACATAAAGGCCACTTGCGAGTTTCGCTATATGGCTTTATACAACATAAAGGCCACTTGCGAGTTTCGCTATATGGGTTTATACAACATAATGCCACTTGCGAGTTTCGCTATAGTGGTTTATACAACATAAAAGCCACTTGCGAGCTTTCGCTATATTGGTTTATACAACATAAAAGCCACTTGCGAGCTTTCGCTATATGGGTTTATACAACATAAAGGCCACTTGCGAGCTTTCGCTATATGGGTTTATACAACATAAAGCCACACCAAATTCATTTCTTATCCAACGGAATGTTGGCAGAAGAAAATGGTACGAACGATCGAAATAAAATTTAAACCCTAGTTCAGTCATATTAGGGTCGAACGAAGACAATCAAAATAAAAGTAGATTTCTACGATAACAAAAGACAATGAAGCAATAACAGTCGGTTTATCAAACAAACGTATCTCATTCATTAATGAAATGCAAAACACACTTGCAGCACAATGAACTCATATTTGTCCCAGAGGACAGGAACAATAAACATGAATAATGGAACCTAAAAAGATACGTATGTATTTTCGCATGAGTTATCGTTCATGAGCTCTGCACTTTTCATTATTGCTATATATCTTTATTCCAAGTTTGAATTCGATCAGTTTTATAAATACAATGTTTATGGGCTATAAAGTTTAAGTGTGGGAGACTGGCTGACAGTCGACGGAGAAGTGATCCCCAAGTGTCGCCATGCTTTGCAACTATGGACAATATCGAACAATATCGTATCATTCGAGGAAACTGATCTATTAAATGTTTTATTCGTAATACACTGTATAGTGCCTTCAAATTATCCTTTTCAAAGTTCATACGTATACGCTTCTCCGAAACTACTCCATTATAAACCATGTTTTCACTTTTCCACAATACATGTATATGCATTTTATCTGTATATGCTATAAGCATCAGCTGATGTCTTAATGCAATAAATGTTGTTGTTGTTGTTGTTGTTGTTGTTGTTGTTGTTGTTGTTGTTGTTGTTGTTGTTATTTCAGAATCGGACCCAAATCACCATATACCATTGCATCGAATGGACAGAACACAATCGATGTATTATAATCGAATCCAACTACGCTAGGGAACATGTTCGATTTCCACTGTCCAGTTTCGCATACTTCCTGTTTCGTTTCGCATACTTCCTGTTTCGTTTCTCATACTTCCTGTTTCGTTTCGCATACTTCCTGTTTCGTTTCTCATACTTCCTGTTTCGTTTCGCATACTTCATGTTTCGTTTCGCATACTTCCTGTTTCATCAAAGTTAACTCTTAATTTTACAATGTCCTCTATGGCAAAATGCTTACACGCTTTGATAAAAAAAGAGTGGTCATGGAATTTTTCTCAAGATGAGTGCTTTACTGTATATACACGAACTAATACTTTAGACCAGACACAATGTTCATTTCCGATAGGAATGTGGTCTATATTGTATATAGAAGAGAGTTGCATTGGAGGGCTTATCGTGAATATTGAGAGGGAATCACTAGATATATTAAGTGACATAACTGAAAATTGCAATGAAGCTATTACCATATGTAGTAGTAATCGCATTAGCATAAATTGACATTTCCAATTTGAAGTGTTCACTTATAGTCCTATCTTTTGATTGCATTTGATTTGTTATGCTATATGTTATATTTCGGGTTTTACGCCTGCATCAGCACCATTTCGGGCTATATCGCCGGCGGGCAGTTTACCTAACAACACCTTTCCTGGGCAGGCTCCAGCGGTTAACCAGTACTTGGGTGCACCAACCTCCGTAAGAAACTGCCAACGTTTTCATATAAATGAGACACGGCCTGAGCGTGGCTCGAACCCGTGACCATCAGTGATGATAGGTTACAGTGGTATACAAGTCAGCGACCTTAACCACTCGACCACGTAGGCGGACAACACATTTGATTTGTATATATGCTGAGGACCTCATGGTAGATTAACTTTTGTTAAATGAGTTCTCTCGTAAAATAAAGTCTTATTATTATTACTATTATTATTATCTTGAAGCACCACACATGGTTTTTAGTTAAGTTGTATCATGTAGGCCAATCATTATCCTCAAATGTATTGCATATATGAATATTGCGAGGCCGAATTCTCAATTTACAAAACAATAGTAGACCTGTTCACAATTATATGTAACTTATTCATATTGCGAAGAGTTACCATTCTGTACGTATGAACATATATAGAATGATAGTTATATTACAGGAAAAATAATGATAGATATATTACAGGAAAAATAATGATAGATATATTACAGGAAAAATAATGATAGATATATTACAGGAAAAATAATGATAGATATATTACAGGAAAAAGAATGATAGATACATGTATATGTATTATAATGTTATTGTTTATATATATATTTCCGTCCGCCTCCGTGGTCGAGTGGTTAAGGTCGCTGACTTGTATACCACTGTAACCTATCATCACTGATGGTCACGGGTTCGAGCCCCGCTCAGACCGTGTCTCATTTATATGAAAAAGTTGGCAGTTTCTTACGGAGGTT
Source organism: Archivesica marissinica (assembly GCA_014843695.1). NCBI lineage: Eukaryota > Metazoa > Mollusca > Bivalvia > Venerida > Vesicomyidae > Archivesica > Archivesica marissinica. Next base: position 37,677,895 of record CM026401.1, read on the forward strand.
GGTGCACCCAAGTACTGGTTAACCGCTGGAGCCTGCCCAGGAAAGGTGTTGTTAGGTAAACTGCCCGCCGGCGATATAGCCCAAAATGGTGCTGATGCAGGCGTAAAACCCAAAATATAACATAACATAAATATAACAATATATATTTCCCTGGCGTCCATGTATTCCTGGCTGGAAGTTTGAACTTTCCCGGGCGAGGGGAAATACTAGTAGTTGGCTCCACTACGTATCATACATACATCGAGATCTTTCACTATATTACTAACGTTCGTATATTCGTCTAAAAAGCACCCGACTTACCCTCCACCCACGCGGCTATCGATGTATTATTTTGCCATGTTTTAAGTAACGATGACAACAACGTACTCCGTGTTTACGGCTTGTTGATATAAACTATCACGATAGTAGACAATTGTCCATTTTCAAGCGGAAGCGGTGTCGGTAGTAAAAACGCACCTCGTGAAGATTGGTATCGTCTTTATGTCCTAAGTATACACGATCAATTGAGTAAAATGTGTAATTTGTGTTTTAACTTTAGGCATTTAAATGGTATTAACAAACCTTGTTTCACTGTATTTTGCGTAAAACCGGGTCGGTAAATCAGACGAACAACACACCAATGTGGTGTGGCCCTACAGGATACATCATAAATGTACACTGTCACTCCAACGTGGAGTTATAATTATGACATGCACAAAACCAAATCACACTCATTTATCACTGTATGTATGGAATAAAGCTGTAGTATCACTGCTAATCGGATATTAGAAACTGCTCTAAATCAATGATAACACAATGAAAGGCCAAGTTGGTACTATTGCGCATTGATTAAGAATTGCTTATATGACACCTAACTTCGCTTTGATCAGATCATAACGAATATGATTAGCTGTAAATATTACATGACGATTCTTTGTATTTATTTGGGGGGGGGGGGTACGGTCGCAGCAGCTCCAGATATAGATGGATGAAGCCCCCGGATCTAGTAGAGTTTCAGGCGTGCGCCTTGGTAGAACCACCGATTTTCTGAAAACCAGCTGGATAGCTCACTCACATGAAATAATCACAGTAGGATATGGCAAGTGTTTTGAAGTACGCGACCACAGAGGTCCCTATATTCAGTCCAGACGAGATAAAATTCAATTCATCTGTTGGTTCCTATAAGATATAATGACATTATCTACAATGTTAAAAATGTATTTACATAGTGACAACTGTCGTCTCTGTAGAATAACAAAACAGATGTCACAACTTTGAAACATCAATGTCTGGAAACAATATGTATCATAATCAGACAGTATGGTCACAATCAGACAGTAAATAAAACATGCATGTGCTTCTGCAAACACAGCTTGTCTTTAACTCGGTGTAAGCTGGGCAATTCAATATTGATTGTTATTCGTTTTCAATTGAATCAATATCACAGAATGTACATGTTCTTCGATTCCGTTGGAGGCTTCATATTCAAGTATTGGTACGGTGGTCGCCAGATCGGACAGATGGGCTTTATCCGGGTACTCCGGTTTCCTCCCACACGAATGACCACATTTACACTTTCATCCTTGCCAACGAGAGTGATTAATATAAGTTGTTAAAACTTGCTTCGCAATGGTTGTAAAATAAATAAAGTTTAAACTTTATTCAAGTATGTCAACAACAACGACGACGACGACGACGACGACGACGACGACGACGACGACGACGACGACGACGACGACGACGACGACGACGACGACGACGACGACGACGACGACGACGACGACGACGACGACGACGACGACGACGACGACGACGACGACGACGACGACGACGACGACGACGACGACGACGACGACGACGACGACGACGACGACGACGACGACGACGACGACGACGACGACGACGACGACGACGACGACGACGACGACGACGACGACGACGACGACGACGACGACGACGACGACGACGACGACGACGACGACGACGACGACGACGACGACGACGACGACGACGACGACGACGACGACGACGACGACGACGACGACGACGACGACGACGACGACGACGACGACGACGACGACGACGACGACGACGACGACGACGACCGACGACGACGACGACGACGACGACGACGACGACGACGACGACGACGACGACGACGACGACGACGACGACGACGACGACGACGACGACGACGACGACGACGACGACGACGACGACGACGACGACGACGACGACGACGACGACGACGACGACGACGACGACGACGACGACGACGACGACGACGACGACGACGACGACGACGACGACGACGACGACGACGACGACGACGACGACGACGACGACCGACGACGACGACGACGACGACGACGACGACGACGACGACGACGACGACGACGACGACGACGACGACGACGACGACGACGACGACGACGACGACGACGACGACGACGACGACGACGACGACGACGACGACGACGACGACGACGACGACGACGACGACGACGACGACGACGACGACGACGACGACGACGACGACGACGACGACGACGACGACGACGACGACGACGACGACGACGACGACGACGACGACCACGACGACGACGACCACGACCACGACGACCACGACCACGACGACCACGACCACGACGACCACGACCACGACGACCACGACCACGACGACCACGACCACGACGACCACGACGACCACGACCACGACGACGACCACGACGACGACCACGACGACGACCACGACGACGACCACGACGACGACCACGACGACGACGACCACGACGACGACGACGACGACAACAACAACAACAACAACAACAACGTTGTATTTGCCATGGTTGCATTGTAACAAAAGATAATAAAAATGCAAACATACATAAGTAGATAACGGAACGTGGACGGCGAACAATAATGTATAGGCCTGCATCTACAAAACAACATGTTAGTTCATATGATACTGAATGTATCGTACATTCTTTTTTTTATTTCTTTTTTAATAATATTTTATTGCATTTTTTCATACAATACATTACATATATACATACAATACTAAGAACAAATCAGAGATTAATATGTAATTATATGATTGCAGTATACGATACATTTGTTGTGTCAAGGGAAAAATAGCAAATGGGTTGGGCTACAAGTTATAACAACATTATTTACAGCCCTCCCCATATATTCTTATATAATGCAGAACAACATTCGTACTATCACACAGCTATGCTTGTATACAGTCAGCACATATTTTCATATTATGTATACATGTAATATAGCCTGTGCGGATTCTGATTGGTTGATAGAATAATCCTTATAATTGATAACTTATGCATAATTTATAGGTGAATTGATAGATAATGTTAACGATAAGACAAGCGACGATTTCAAAAATGTCTTGACGTAATCATAACACTGTTAGGGTAAATACAACGCTGTTTTACTTAGTGGCCTCGTGACAATTTAGTGACGTGGAAGTCGTGATAGCGCAGTGGTATTATGTTCGCTTCAAGCGCGAAAGGCCCGGAGTTCGAGCCCCGCTGGAGCCGTAACGATTATGCCCTTAGTCAAGGCATTTAAATTACATCGTGCTTCTTCTCTCTCCCTCGTGGCGATGGATTCCATCAGGAATAAGGTCTCGAGAGTAGGAATTTGTTTCACAATCGAGCTCAAATAAATTTGTATAAACTAATTTAGTGACGTCATGACTATTTGCACTGACGCTTGGCGCAAAAATGAAAATAGTAACGTTATGTTGTGCAAACATGAAAACGAACGCTAGATATGGTAATGTGTTGAAATGTTCTTACACGGGTGGTGATGTCATACCATATTTTATGAAACTCGTTCAAATGGCTCGCGTAATAGCAAAATTCCAAAACGAGTTTCATAAAATATGGTATTACTCATGTAAGGTCCTATATTTATCTCTCACTGTCATACATATTGTTGCGTTCCAGTGAGTAAGAGCCCATCCTACCGTCGTGGTAACGTGCGTAGGGTGTTCACGTAATCCCTAATCAGCACTGGAGCACTTCTCTAGCTAGTGCTCTTCTTGCAGATATTACGGTACTACGAGGCGTCGATTGCACTACATACGTGATGTATAAAGAGAATGTACTAGGAGATGAGATTAAATATGAGTTTACTCTTGAAACACATCATGATAATAACATGATGAGAGACCGTACTCCCAAGACCTCTGACGGTTCTACGCGCGAGAGATGGTACGACACTAACGACGCCGTAAAACAGTGACGCCGAGAATTAAGTACTATAACAATATAATGTTGCAACCACTCGCGATCAGTACGACACAATACTAGTCATCCGTCCCATGTAGACGCTACGTACAGTACTTTGATAAAGTCCCCAATAATTCTAATAATTTAATAAGAACTTTTAATAAATTTTTACAACAGAGTGTGATCAGATCAATATTCATTATCCAAATGCGGGGATTGGCGAGAAAGCATTATTATAACAATATTAAAGAATGATGTATTGCGTGTTAGAGGGAACTCTTAAACCTTATCAAATCTGTTAAAGTAACTCGTTTTATCCTTAACAAAAATTAGAACTCTTCTCATGAAAGCATAATCACAGCTAATGATAGAAGGTGATACCCTATGGGCGCGATTTAGAGCTAATAATGTGCATCCACATTAGTATTAATGAGAATTAACTACCGCGATTATCAAAGCCTACGCACTGTGCTTCTGTAAAAGTACGTGCTCACTGCTTGACAATAGCACAATGTAGCGGTGCCTTCTCGAGTTACTCGAATATCAACACAGCTCAAACATGTCAACATTGGGCCATGTACTCAGAATCAATTAATGTCGTATTTCGATACAGTTCGACATTTATCCATATATTCAGAATTAATTAATGTCGTATTTTGATACAGTTCAACAATGAGCCATGTACTCAGAATTAATTAACGTCGTATTTCGATACAGTTCGACATTGATCCATATATTCAGAATTAATTAATGTCGTATTTTGATACAGTTCGACATTGATACATATATTCAGAATTAATTAATGTCGTATTTCGATACAGTTCGACATTGATACATATATTCAGAATTAATTAATGTCGTATTTCGATACAGTTCGACATTGATACATATATTCAGAATTAATTAATGTCGTATTTCGATACAGTTCGACATTGATACATATATTCAGAATTAATTAATGTCGTATTTTGATACAGTTCGACATTGATACATATATTCAGAATTAATTAATGTCGTATTTCGATACAGTTCGACATTGATACATATATTCAGAATTAATTAACGTCGTATTTCGATACAGTTCGACATTGATACATATATTCAGAATTAATTAATGTCGTATTTCGATACAGTTCGACATTGATACATATATCGAGAATTAATTAATGTCGTATTTCGATACAGTTCGACATTGATACATATATTCAGAATTAATTAATGTCGTATTTCGATACAGTTCGACATTGATACATATATTCAGAATTAATTAATGTCGTATTTCGATACAGTTCGACATTGATACATATTTACACAGAATTAATTAACGTCGTATTTCGGTACAGTTCGACATTGATACATATATTCAGAATTAATTAATGTCGTATTTTGATACAGTTCGACATTGATACATATATTCAGAATTAATTAATGTCGTATTTCGATACAGTTCGACATTGATACATATTTCCAGAATTAATTAATGTCGTATTTCGATACAGTTCGACATTGATACATATATTAAGAATTAATTAATGTCGTATTTTGATACAGTTCGACATTGATACATATATTCAGAATTAATTAATGTCGTATTTCGATACAGTTCGACATTGATACATATATTCAGAATTAATTAATGTCGTATTTCGATACAGTTCGACATTGATACATATATTCAGAATTAATTAATGTCGTATTTCGATACAGTTCGACATTGATACATATATTCAGAATTAATTAATGTCGTATTTCGATACAGTTCGACATTGATACATATATTCAGAATTAATTAATGTCGTATTTCGATACAGTTCGACATTGATACATATATTCAGAATTAATTAATGTCGTATTTCGATACAGTTCGACATTGATACATATATTCAGAATTAATTAATGTCGTATTTCGATACAGTTCGACATTGATACATATATCCAGAATTAATTAATGTCGTATTTCGATACAGTTCGACATTGATACATATATTCAGAATTAATTAATGTCGTATTTCGATACAGTTCGACATTGATACATATATTCAGAATTAATTAATGTCGTATTTCGATACAGTTCGACATTGATACATATATTCAGAATTAATTAATGTCGTATTTCGATACAGTTCGACATTGATACATATATTCAGAATTAATTAATGTCGTATTTTGATACAGTTCGACATTGATACATATTTCCAGAATTAATTAATGTCGTATTTCGATACAGTTCGACATTGATCCATATATTCAGAATTAATTAATGTCGTATTTCGATACAGTTCGACATTGATACATATATCCAGAATTAATTAATGTCGTATTTCGATACAGTTCGACATTGATACATATATTCAGAATTAATTAACGTCGTATTTTGATACAGTTCGACATTGATACATATATTCAGAATTAATTAATGTCGTATTTCGATACAGTTCGACATTGATACATATATTCAGAATTAATTAATGTCGTATTTCGATACAGTTCGACATTGATACATATATCCAGAATTAATTAATGTCGTATTTCGATACAGTTCGACATTGATACATATATCCAGAATTAATTAATGTCGTATTTTGATACAGTTCGACATTGATACATATATCCAGAATTAATTAATGTCGTATTTTGATACAGTTCGACATTGATACATATATTCAGAATTAATTAATGTCGTATTTCGATACAGTTCGACATTGATACATATATTCAGAATTAATTAACGTCGTATTTTGATACAGTTCGACATTGATACATATATTCAGAATTAATTAATGTCGTATTTCGATACAGTTCGACATTGATACATATATTCAGAATTAATTAATGTCGTATTTCGATACAGTTCGACATTGATACATATATTCAGAATTAATTAATGTCGTATTTCGATACAGTTCGACATTGATACATATATCCAGAATTAATTAATGTCGTATTTCGATACAGTTCGACATTGATACATATATCCAGAATTAATTAATGTCGTATTTTGATACAGTTCGACATTGATACATATATTCAGAATTAATTAATGTCGTATTTTGATACAGTTCGACATTGATACATATATCCAGAATTAATTAATGTCGTATTTTGATACAGTTCGACATTGATACATATATTCAGAATTAATTAATGTCGTATTTTGATACAGTTCGACATTGATACATATATTCAGAATTAATTAATGTCGTATTTTGATACAGTTCGACATTGATACATATATTCAGAATTAATTAATGTCGTATTTCGATACAGTTCGACATTGATACATATATTCAGAATTAATTAATGTCGTATTTCGATACAGTTCGACATTGATACATATATTCAGAATTAATTAATGTCGTATTTCGATACAGTTCGACATTGATACATATTTACCAGAATTAATTAACGTCGTATTTCGATACAGTTCGACATTGATACATATATTCAGAATTAATTAATGTCGTATTTCGATACAGTTCGACATTGATACATATATCGAGAATTAATTAATGTCGTATTTCGATACAGTTCGACATTGATACATATTTACACAGAATTAATTAACGTCGTATTTCGGTACAGTTCGACATTGATACATTATAATTAATTAATGTCTATTTCGATACAGTTCGACATTGATACATATATTCAGAATTAATTAATGTCGTATTTTGATACAGTTCGACATTGATACATATATTCAGAATTAATTAATGTCGTATTTCGATACAGTTCGACATTGATACATATATTCAGAATTAATTAATGTCGTATTTCGATACAGTTCGACATTGATACATATATTCAGAATTAATTAACGTCGTATTTTGATACAGTTCGACATTGATACATATATTCAGAATTAATTAATGTCGTATTTCGATACAGTTCGACATTGATACATATATTCAGAATTAATTAATGTCGTATTTTGATACAGTTCGACATTGATACATATTTACCAGAATTAATTAATGTCGTATTTCGATACAGTTCGACATTGATACATATATTCAGAATTAATTAATGTCGTATTTCGATACAGTTCGACATTGATACATATATCCAGAATTAATTAATGTCGTATTTCGATACAGTTCGACATTGATACATATATTAAGAATTAATTAACGTCGTATTTTGATACAGTTCGACATTGATACAGATATTCAGAATTAATTAATGTCGTATTTTGATACAGTTCGACATTGATACATATATTCAGAATTAATTAATGTCGTATTTTGATACAGTTCGACATTGATACATATATTTAGAATTAATTAATGTCGTATTTCGATACAGTTCGACATTGATACATATATTCAGAATTAATTAATGTCGTATTTTGATACAGTTCGACATTGATACATATATTCAGAATTAATTAATGTCGTATTTCGATACAGTTCGACATTGATACATATATTCAGAATTAATTAATGTCGTATTTCGATACAGTTCGACATTGATACATATATCCAGAATTAATTAATGTCGTATTTTGATACAGTTCGACATTGATACATATATTCAGAATTAATTAATGTCGTATTTCGATACAGTTCGACATTGATACATATATTCAGAATTAATTAATGTCGTATTTCGATACAGTTCGACATTGATACATATATTCAGAATTAATTAATGTCGTATTTCGATACAGTTCGACATTGATACATATATTCAGAATTAATTAATGTCGTATTTCGATACAGTTCGACATTGATACATATATTCAGAATTAATTAACGTCGTATTTTGATACAGTTCGACATTGATATATATTTACACAGAATTAATTAACGTCGTATTTCGGTACAGTTCGACATTGATACATCTATAATTAATTAATGTTTATTTCGATACAGTTCGACATTGATACATATATTCAGAATTAATTAATGTCGTATTTCGATACAGTTCGACATTGATACATATATTCAGAATTAATTAATGTCGTATTTTGATACAGTTCGACATTGATACATATATCCAGAATTAATTAATGTCGTATTTTGATACAGTTCGACATTGATACATATATTCAGAATTAATTAATGTCGTATTTCGATACAGTTCGACATTGATACATATATTCAGAATTAATTAATGTCGTATTTTGATACAGTTCGACATTGATACATATATTCAGAATTAATTAATGTCGTATTTCGATACAGTTCGACATTGATACATATATTCAGAATTAATTAATGTCGTATTTCGATACAGTTCGACATTGATACATATATCCAGAATTAATTAATGTCGTATTTCGATACAGTTCGACATTGATACATATCCAGAATTAATTAATGTCGTATTCGATACAGTTCGACATTGATACTATATCAGAATTAATTAATGTCGTATTTTGATACAGTTCGACATTGATACATATATTCAGAATTAATTAATGTCGTATTTTGATACAGTTCGACATTGATACATATATTCAGAATTAATTAATGTCGTATTTTGATACAGTTCGACATTGATACATATATTCAGAATTAATTAATGTCGTATTTTGATACAGTTCGACATTGATACATATATTCAGAATTAATTAATGTCGTATTTCGATACAGTTCGACATTGATACATATTTACACAATATTAACGTCGTATTTCGATACAGTTCGACATTGATACATTATCAGAATTAATTAATGTCTTTTGATACAGTTCGACATTGATACATATATTCAGAATTAATTAATGTCGTATTTTGATACAGTTCGACATTGATACATATATCAGAATTAATTAATGTCGTATTTCGATACAGTTCGACATTGATCCATATTCAGAATTAATAATGTCGTATTTCGATACAGTTCGACATTGATACATATTCAGAATTAATTAATGTCGTATTTCGATACAGTCGACATTGATACATATATTCAGAATTAATTAATGTCGTATTTTGATACAGTTCGACATTGATACATATTACACAGAATTAATTAACGTCGTATTTCGGTACAGTTCGACATTGATACATCTATAATTAATTAATGTCGTATTTCGATACAGTTCGACATTGATACATATATTCAGAATTAATTAATGTCGTATTTTGATACAGTTCGACATTGATACATATATTCAGAATTAATTAATGTCGTATTTCGATACAGTTCGACATTGATACATATATTCAGAATTAATTATGTCGTATTTCGATACAGTTCGACATTGATACATATATTCAGAATTAATTAATGTCGTATTTTGATACAGTTCGACATTGATACATATATTCAGAATTAATTAATGTCGTATTTTGATACAGTTCGACATTGATACATATATTCAGAATTAATTAATGTCGTATTTCGATACAGTTCGACATTGATACATATATTCAGAATTAGTTAATGTCGTATTTCGATACAGTTCGACATTGATACATATATTCAGAATTAGTTCATGTCGTATTTTGATACAGTTCGACATTGATACATATATTCAGAATTAATTAATGTCGTATTTCGATACAGTTCGACATTGATACATATTTACAGAATTAATTAACGTCGTATTTTGATACATTTCGACATTGATACATATATTCAGAATTAATTAATGTCGTATTTTGATACAGTTCGACATTGATACATATATTCAGAATTAATTAATGTCGTATTTCGATACAGTTCGACATTGATACATATATTCAGAATTAATTAATGTCGTATTTCGATACAGTTCGACATTGATACATATATTCAGAATTAGTTAATGTCGTATTTTGATACAGTTCGACATTGATACATATATTCAGAATTAATTAATGTCGTATTTCGATACAGTTCGACATTGATACATATTTCAGAATTAATTAACGTCGTATTTTGATACAGTTCGACATTGATACATATATTCAGAATTAATTAATGTCGTATTTGATACAGTTCGACATTGATACATATATTCAGAATTAATTAATGTCGTATTTTGATACAGTTCGACATTGATACATATATTCAGAATTAATTAATGTCGTATTTTGATACAGTTCGACATTGATACATATATTCAGAATTAATTAATGTCGTATTTCGATACAGTTCGACATTGATACATATATTCAGAATTAATTAATGTCGTATTTCGATACAGTTCGACATTGATACATATATTCAGAATTAATTAATGTCGTATTTCGATACAGTTCGACATTGATACATATATTCAGAATTAATTAATGTCGTATTTTGATACAGTTCGACATTGATACATATATTCAGAATTAATTAATGTCGTATTTCGATACAGTTCGACATTGATACATATATTCAGAATTAATTAATGTCGTATTTCGATACAGTTCGACATTGATACATATATTCAGAATTAATTAATGTCGTATTTCGATACAGTTCGACATTGATACATATATTCAGAATTAATTAATGTCGTATTTCGATACAGTTCGACATTGATACATATATTCAGAATTAATTAACGTCGTATTTTGATACAGTTCGACATTGATACATATTTCAGAATTAATTAATGTCGTATTTCGATACAGTTCGACATTGATACATATATAATTAATTAATGTCGTATTTCGATACAGTTCGACATTGATACATATATTCAGAATTAATTAATGTCGTATTTCGATACAGTTCGACATTGATACATATATTCAGAATTAATTAATGTCGTATTTTGATACAGTTCGACATTGATACATATATTCAGAATTAATTAATGTCGTATTTTGATACAGTTCGACATTGATACATATATTCAGAATTAATTAATGTCGTATTTCGATACAGTTCGACATTGATACATATATTCAGAATTAATTAATGTCGTATTTTGATACAGTTCGACATTGATACATATATTCAGAATTAATTAATGTCGTATTTTGATACAGTTCGACATTGATACATATATTCAGAATTAATTAATGTCGTATTTCGATACAGTTCGACATTGATACATATATTCAGAATTAATTAATGTCGTATTTCGATACAGTTCGACATTGATACATATATTCAGAATTAATTAATGTCGTATTTCGATACAGTTCGACATTGATACATATATTCAGAATTAATTAATGTCGTATTTTGATACAGTTCGACATTGATACATATATTCAGAATTAATTAATGTCGTATTTTGATACAGTTCGACATTGATACATATATCCAGAATTAATTAATGTCGTATTTCGATACAGTTCGACATTGATACATATATCCAGAATTAATTAATGTCGTATTTCGATACAGTTCGACATTGATACATATATTCAGAATTAATTAATGTCGTATTTCGATACAGTTCGACATTGATACATATTTACACAGAATTAATTAACGTCGTATTTCGGTACAGTTCGACATTGATACATATATCCAGAATTAATTAATGTCGTATTTCGATACAGTTCGACATTGATACATATATTCAGAATTAATTAATGTCGTATTTTGATACAGTTCGACATTGATACATATATTCAGAATTAATTAATGTCGTATTTCGATACAGTTCGACATTGATCCATATATTCAGAATTAATTAATGTCGTATTTCGATACAGTTCGACATTGATACATATATTCAGAATTAATTAATGTCGTATTTCGATACAGTTCGACATTGATACATATATTCAGAATTAATTAACGTCGTATTTTGATACAGTTCGACATTGATACATATTTACACAGAATTAATTAACGTCGTATTTCGGTACAGTTCGACATTGATACATCTATAATTAATTAATGTCGTATTTCGATACAGTTCGACATTGATACATATATTCAGAATTAATTAATGTCGTATTTTGATACAGTTCGACATTGATACATATATTCAGAATTAATTAATGTCGTATTTCGATACAGTTCGACATTGATACATATATTCAGAATTAATTAATGTCGTATTTTGATACAGTTCGACATTGATACATATATCCAGAATTAATTAATGTCGTATTTTGATACAGTTCGACATTGATACATATATTCAGAATTAATTAATGTCGTATTTTGATACAGTTCGACATTGATACATATATTCAGAATTAATTAATGTCGTA
>CM026401.1:37692223-37886501 GCA_014843695.1 Archivesica marissinica
GACATTGATACATATATTCAGAATTAATTAACGTCGTATTTTGATACAGTTCGACATTGATACATATATTCAGAATTAATTAATGTCGTATTTTGATACAGTTCGACATTGATACATATATTCAGAATTAATTAATGTCGTATTTCGATACAGTTCGACATTGATACATATATTCAGAATTAATTAATGTCGTATTTTGATACAGTTCGACATTGATACATATATTCAGAATTAATTAATGTCGTATTTTGATACAGTTCGACATTGATACATATATTCAGAATTAATTAATGTCGTATTTCGATACAGTTCGACATTGATACATATATTCAGAATTAATTAATGTCGTATTTTGATACAGTTCGACATTGATACATATATTCAGAATTAATTAATGTCGTATTTCGATACAGTTCGACATTGATACATATATTCAGAATTAATTAATGTCGTATTTTGATACAGTTCGACATTGATACATATATTCAGAATTAATTAATGTCGTATTTTGATACAGTTCGACATTGATCCATATATTTAGAATTAATTAATGTCGTATTTCGATACAGTTCGACATTGATACATATTTACACAGAATTAATTAACGTCGTATTTCGGTACAGTTCGACATTGATACATATATTCAGAATTAATTAATGTCGTATTTCGATACAGTTCGACATTGATACATCTATCGAGAATTAATTAATGTCTTATTTCGATACAGTTCGACATTGATACATATATTCAGAATTAATTAATGTCGTATTTCGATACAGTTCGACATTGATACATATATTCAGAATTAATTAATGTCGTATTTCGATACAGTTCGACATTGATACATATTTACACAGAATTAATTAACGTCGTATTTTGATACAGTTCGACATTGATACATATATTAAGAATTAATTAACGTCGTATTTTGATACAGTTCGACATTGATACATATTTACACAGAATTAATTAACGTCGTATTTCGGTACAGTTCGACATTGATACATATATTCAGAATTAATTAATGTCGTATTTTGATACAGTTCGACATTGATACATATATTCAGAATTAATTAATGTCGTATTTGATACAGTTCGACATTGATACATATATTCAGAATTAATTAATGTCGTATTTCGATACAGTTCGACATTGATACATATATTCAAATTAATTAATGTTAGTTCGACATTGATACATATATTAAATTAATTAAGTCGTATTTTACAGTTCACATTGATACAATATTCAGAATTAATTAATGTCGTATTTCGATACAGTTCGACATTGATACATATATTCAGAATTAATTAATGTCGTATTTTGATACAGTTCGACATTGATACATTCAGAATTAATTAATGTCTTTGATACTTCACATTGATACAATATTCAGAATTAATAAGTCGTATTACAGTTCGACATTGATACATATATTCAGAATTAATTAATGTCGATTCGATACAGTCGACATTGATACATATATTCAGAATTAATTAATGTCGTATTTCGATACAGTTCGACATTGATACATATATTCAGAATTAATTAATGTCGTATTTGATACAGTTCGACATTGATACATATATTCAGAATTAATTAACGTCGTATTTTGATACAGTTCGACATTGATACATATATTCAGAATTAATTAATGTCGTATTTGATACAGTTCGACATTGATACATATATTCAGAATTAATTAATGTCGTATTTCGATACAGTTCGACATTGATACATATATTCAGAATTAATTAACGTCGTATTTCGATACAGTTCGACATTGATACATATATTCAGAATTAATTAATGTCGTATTTGATACAGTTCGACATTGATACATATATTCAGAATTAATTAATGTCGTATTTTGATACAGTTCGACATTGATACATATATTCAGAATTAATTAATGTCGTATTTGATACAGTTCGACATTGATACATATATTCAGAATTAATTAATGTCGTATTTCGATACAGTTCGACATTGATACATATATTCAGAATTAATTAATGTCGTATTTCGATACAGTTCGACATTGATACATATATTCAGAATTAATTAATGTCGTATTTCGATACAGTTCGACATTGATACATATATCCAGAATTCAATAATGTCGTATTTTGATACAGTTCGACATTGATACATATATTCAGAATTAATTAACGTCGTATTTCGATACAGTTCGACATTGATGCATATATTCAGAATTAATTAATAATCAGAATTATAATGTCGTATTTTGATACAGTTCGACATTGATGCATATATTCAGAATTAATTAACGTCGTATTTCGATACAGTTCGACATTGATACATATATCCAGAATTAATTAATGTCGTATTTCGATACAGTTCGACATTGATACATATATTCAGAATTAATTAATGTCGTATTTTGATACAGTTCGACATTGATACATATATTCAGAATTAATTAATGTCGTATTTCGATACAGTTCGACATTGATACATATATTCAGAATTAATTAATGTCGTATTTCGATACAGTTCGACATTGATACATATTTACACAGAATTATTAACGTCGTATTTCGGTACAGTTCGACATTGATACATATATTCAGAATTAATTAATGTCGTATTTCGATACAGTTCGACATTGATACATCTATCGAGAATTAATTAATGTCGTATTTCGATACAGTTCAACATTGATACATATATTCAGAATTAATTAATGTCGTATTTCGATACAGTTCGACATTGATACATATTTACACATAATTAATTAACGTCGTATTTCGGTACAGTTCGACATTGATACATCTATCGAGAATTAATTAATGTCGTATTTCGATACAGTTCGACATTGATACATATATTCAGAATTAATTAATGTCGTATTTTGATACAGTTCGACATTGATACATATATTCAGAATTAATTAATGTCGTATTTCGATACAGTTCGACATTGATACATATATCCAGAATTAATTAATGTCGTATTTCGATACAGTTCGACATTGATACATATATCCAGAATTAATTAATGTCGTATTTTGATACAGTTCGACATTGATACATATATTCAGAATTAATTAATGTCGTATTTTGATACAGTTCGACATTGATACATATATCGAGAATTAATTAATGTCGTATTTTGATACAGTTCGACATTGATACAGATATTCAAAATTAATTAATGTCGTATTTTGATACAGTTCGACATTGATACATATATTCAGAATTAATTAATGTCGTATTTTGATACATTTCGACATTGATCCATAGATTTAGAATTAATTAATGTCGTATTTCGATACAGTTCGACATTGATCCATATATTCAGAATTAATTAACGTCGTATTTTGATACATTTCGACATTGATACATATATTCAGAATTAATTAATGTCGTATTTTGATACATTTCGACATTGATCCATAGATTTAGAATTAATTAATGTCGTATTTCGATACAGTTCGACATTGATACATATATTCAGAATTAATTAATGTCGTATTTCGATACAGTTCGACATTGATACATATATTCAGAATTAGTTCATGTCGTATTTTGATACAGTTCGACATTGATACATATATTCAGAATTAATTAATGTCGTATTTCGATACAGTTCGACATTGATACATATTTACACAGAATTAATTAACGTCGTATTTCGGTACAGTTCGACATTGATACATATATTCAGAATTAATTAATGTCGTATTTCGATACAGTTCGACATTGATACATATATCGAGAATTAATTAATGTCGTATTTCGATACAGTTCGACATTGATACATATATTCAGAATTAATTAATGTCGTATTTCGATACAGTTCGACATTGATACATATATTCAGAATTAATTAATGTCGTATTTCGATACAGTTCGACATTGATACATATTTACACAGAATTAATTAACGTCGTATTTCGATACAGTTCGACATTGATACATATATTCAGAATTAATTAATGTCGTATTTTGATACAGTTCGACATTGATACATATATTCAGAATTAATTAATGTCGTATTTCGATACAGTTCGACATTGATACATATATTCAGAATTAATTAATGTCGTATTTCGATACAGTTCGACATTGATACATATATTCAGAATTAATTAATGTCGTATTTCGATACAGTTCGACATTGATACATATATTCAGAATTAATTAATGTCGTATTTCGATACAGTTCGACATTGATACATATATTCAGAATTAATTAATGTCGTATTTTGATACAGTTCGACATTGATACATATTTACCAGAATTAATTAACGTCGTATTTCGGTACAGTTCGACATTGATACATCTATAATTAATTAATGTCGTATTTCGATACAGTTCGACATTGATACATATATTCAGAATTAATTAATGTCGTATTTTGATACAGTTCGACATTGATACATATATTCAGAATTAATTAATGTCGTATTTCGATACAGTTCGACATTGATACATATATTCAGAATTAATTAATGTCGTATTTTGATACAGTTCGACATTGATACATATATTCAGAATTAATTAATGTCGTATTTCGATACAGTTCGACATTGATACATATATTCAGAATTAATTAATGTCGTATTTCGATACAGTTCGACATTGATACATATATACAGAATTAATTAATGTCGTATTTTGATACAGTTCGACATTGATACATATATTCAGAATTAATTAATGTCGTATTTGATACAGTTCGACATTGATACATATATTCAGAATTAATTAATGTCGTATTTCGATACAGTTCGACATTGATACATATATTCAGAATTAATTAATGTCGTATTTCGATACAGTTCGACATTGATACATATATTCAGAATTAATTAATGTCGTATTTGATACAGTTCGACATTGATACATATATTCAGAATTAATTAATGTCGTATTTCGATACAGTTCGACATTGATACATATATTCAGAATTAATTAATGTCGTATTTCGATACAGTTCGACATTGATACATATATTCAGAATTAATTAATGTCGTATTTTGATACAGTTCGACATTGATACATATATTAAGAATTAATTAATGTCGTATTTTGATACAGTTCGACATTGATACATATATTCAGAATTAATTAATGTCGTATTTTGATACAGTTCGACATTGATACATATATTCAGAATTAATTAATGTCGTATTTCGATACAGTTCGACATTGATACATATATTCAGAATTAATTAATGTCGTATTTTGATACAGTTCGACATTGATACATATATTCAGAATTAATTAATGTCGTATTTTGATACAGTTCGACATTGATACATATATTCAGAATTAATTAATGTCGTATTTCGATACAGTTCGACATTGATACATATATTCAGAATTAATTAATGTCGTATTTTGATACAGTTCGACATTGATACATATATTTAGAATTAATTAATGTCGTATTTCGATACAGTTCGACATTGATACATATATTCAGAATTAATTAACGTCGTATTTTGATACAGTTCGACATTGATACATATATTCAGAATTAATTAATGTCGTATTTTGATACAGTTCGACATTGATCCATATATTCAGAATTAATTAATGTCGTATTTCGATACAGTTCGACATTGATACATATTTACAGAATTAATTAACGTCGTATTTCGGTACAGTTCGACATTGATACATATATTCAGAATTAATTAATGTCGTATTTCGATACAGTTCGACATTGATACATATATCGAGAATTAATTAATGTCGTATTTCGATACAGTTCGACATTGATACATATATTCAGAATTAATTAATGTCGTATTTCGATACAGTTCGACATTGATACATATATTCAGAATTAATTAATGTCGTATTTCGATACAGTTCGACATTGATACATATTTACACAGAATTAATTAACGTCGTATTTCGATACAGTTCGACATTGATACATATATTCAGAATTAATTAATGTCGTATTTTGATACAGTTCGACATTGATACATATATTCAGAATTAATTAATGTCGTATTTCGATACAGTTCGACATTGATACATATTTACACAGAATTAATTAACGTCGTATTTTGATACAGTTCGACATTGATACATATATTCAGAATTAATTAATGTCGTATTTCGATACAGTTCGACATTGATACATATATCCAGAATTAATTAATGTCGTATTTCGATACAGTTCGACATTGATACATATATTCAGAATTAATTAATGTCGTATTTGATACAGTTCGACATTGATACATATATTCAGAATTAATTAATGTCGTATTTGATACAGTTCGACATTGATACATATATTCAGAATTAATTAATGTCGTATTTGATACAGTTCGACATTGATACATATATTCAGAATTAATTAATGTCGTATTTCGATACAGTTCGACATTGATACATATATTCAGAATTAATTAATGTCGTATTTTGATACAGTTCGACATTGATACATATTTCAGAATTAATTAATGTCGTATTTTGATACAGTTCGACATTGATACATATATTCAGAATTAATTAATGTCGTATTTCGATACAGTTCGACATTGATACATATATTCAGAATTAATTAATGTCGTATTTGATACAGTTCGACATTGATACATATATTCAGAATTAATTAATGTCGTATTTCGATACAGTTCGACATTGATACATATATTCAGAATTAATTAATGTCGTATTTGATACAGTTCGACATTGATACATATATTCAGAATTAATTAATGTCGTATTTCGATACAGTTCGACATTGATACATATATTCAGAATTAATTAATGTCGTATTTCGATACAGTTCGACATTGATACATATATTCAGAATTAATTAATGTCGTATTTGATACAGTTCGACATTGATACATATATTCAGAATTAATTAATGTCGTATTTCGATACAGTTCGACATTGATACATATATTCAGAATTAATTAATGTCGTATTTCGATACAGTTCGACATTGATACATATATTCAGAATTAATTAATGTCGTATTTCGATACAGTTCGACATTGATACATATATTCAGAATTAATTAATGTCGTATTTCGATACAGTTCGACATTGATACATATATTCAGAATTAATTAATGTCGTATTTTGATACAGTTCGACATTGATACATATTTACTCAGAATTAATTAATGTCGTATTTTGATACAGCATTATGACGTCACGAAAGATGCATTAGGCACTGACTAATAAGCAACGTTTATTATGTAGACCGTTTCTGATCAATATTACATATGAAAGTAGGATAAAAATGGAATAAGACCAACAGTATCATCGTCCAATTACACTCCTAAGCCACATACTGAACTTTTTAGACAATATTTCTTATTTACAGGGTTACACTTGTGGAATGCCCTCCCTTATCACATCAAAACAGCACATTCTGTTCCACACTTCAAATCTTTATATATCAGGTGGTGCAAAGAACAGATCGTTAACCTAATAAACTGATAAATTATAATTATACATGTATATAAGTATTAGTTCTTGCAGCGTAATATAAATATATCTTATTTCCCATGAAAGTCATTGTTTGCATGTTTCATTATGCTATTTGATGATTTGTTGAGGGCCTCGTGGTAGATTGACTTAATTGTTCCAATTAAATAACGTATTTATTATTATTATCTTATTATTATTATTTTATTATTATTATGATTATTATTTCACGGCTGATCTCCTCCTCACGGCGTGCACGTCGCAGTCGGAGCACATCTCGCAGCATCAGCCTACGACACATGGATCTTCAGCGTGTCGCATTATCTTCCGGTGTGCGCGCGCATCATCTTATCGACTTGACCTTGTTGGAGTTCACGAGTACTCACAGCCATTATCCAACATGATCCAGCCGCCAAGAAGATGAACGCGTGCAGATCGGGAAGCGAAATGCGAAGCTCTAACCATGTCCATGATCTCTAATTCTCACAATAAGGGATCCACAGCCATGGAGTGCCGGAACTAATCTTTGTCTACGAGACAACTTAGATCATCAGAAGCATCTCAGTAGTGTCTACTCGCCCATATGCCTCGGCGGTGGCGAGTATCCATAAACCGACTGGATTGGAATTATTATTATCAATATTCATCTGTGTACTTTAATATTACTTTTCAGAGTCGTAATTGTTATTGCAATTAATTCACTTCCCTCCAATGACCCTCTAGACATAATTATTCTGTGTCTATCAGATAACTTTCCAGCTCTCCTTCTGCTGCAGAAGCAGATGTACTAGATACGTTAATGTTTTTATTTATAGAACTGAAATAATCATCCTTACGGCCCTCTAAAATATTTTATCACAAGTACCCAACCCTCGAATGGTTACGGTCGCTGAACTGTCCCTCCCCCACCCCCTGTCGAATGGTTAAGGTCGCTTAACTGTCCCTCCCCCACCCCCTGTCGATTGGTTAAGGTCGCTGAACTGTCCCTCCCCCACCCCCCTGTCGAATGGTTACGTCGCTGAAATCTCCCTCCCCCACCCCCCTGTCAAATGGTTACGGTCGCTGAACTGTCCCTCCCCCACCCCACGTCAACACAACCCCCCCCCCTGTCGAATGGCTAAGGTCGCTGAACTGTCCCTCCCCCCACCCCCTATCGAATGGATAAGGTAGCTGAATGTCCCTCCCCCACCCCCCTGTCGAAAGGTTAAGGTCGCTGAACTGTCCCCCCCCCACCCTGTAATGGTTAAGGTCACGGAACTGTCCCTCCCCCACCCTGTCGAATGGTTTACGGTCGCTGAACTGTCCCACCCCACCCCCTGTAGAATGGTTAAGGTCACTGAACTGTCCCTCCCCCACCCCCTGTCGAATGGCTAAGGTCGCTGAACTGTCCCTCCCCCACCCCCTGTCGAATGGTTAAGGTCACTGAACTGTCCCTCCCCCACCCCCTGTCGAATGGTTAAGGTCGCTGAACTGTCCTCCCCAACCCCCTGTCGAATGGTTAAGGTCGCTGAACTGTTCCTCCCCCACCCCTGTCGAATGGTTAGGTCGCTGAACTGTCCCTCCCCCACCCCCCTGTCGAATGGTTAAGGTCGCTGACTTGTATACCACTGTAACCTATCATCACTAATGGTCACGGTCCCCGCTCAGACCGTGTCTCATTTATATGAACAAGTTGGCAGTTTGTTACGGAGGTTGGTGCACCAAGTACTGGTTAACCGCTGGAGCCTACCCAGGAAAGGTGTTGTTAGGTAAACTTTTATTCAAATATTGATATTCACAGCATATAGAAGATTGCATTTATATATTACTGAGTATGAGACAAGTCACCATCACATGTCGGACATGTTGGATTATGATTATTCTTCATAAAAAAACAAACATCTAGTTACATTCTAATAATCCAATCAGAACGCTCGTTTCAACGCGAACTGCGCCGCTTGAGAAATTTTCAAAAAAAATTCTACGAAATCTCTTTTTGGCGTACATTTTTGCCGAATAAACCTACACGTTAGTGGAAACACATTGTATTGATAATGTTATTCACTGTTAAAACTCTCCCGTCGAAACCGTGTCCTAGTATGGAAATGTGACCTGCTATGGCCAATGTATGTGGCAATTGTTTGCAAAGTATACATGCATGCAGCTTAAAGTTGTGTTTTATTTGAAGAACAATATAAAGACTAACGGATAGGCGTTATATTTGGACAGATTTGTTCAAAATTGTTTCAGATAGGGCCATTTTACTGATCGATGCGAAATCTGACATCCCACAGAGTAGAATCCCTGTACTTAAATATATATATATATATATATACTAGTACCCCCAAACCTGCCGAATCCCTGTGGTCACCATACGTTAACTGTGTTATATTTGCTGGCCAGCTTACACATGAAACACATAATGCTTGCTATATATCTATCTATCTTCCGCTAATGTCGAACCCCTCGCGGGGACGTAAATATCTTGCGCGTCAAAAACCGCAAAGAAGTTAAAAGTATGAGTAGTTAAAAGTATAATTTAAGAAGGTAATGAAAATAAGTTGTGGTAAAAGTTTAAAAGCAGCTACGCAGAACAACTAGGGACTGGCATGTTCAATATGACAAACTGCCGTATTGAATTGCTCTATGGTAGGGAGATGGACAATGTCAGGAGGGAGGTGGTTCCAATGATAGATTGTTCTTGGAAAGAAGGAAAACTTGTAGTAGTCTGTAGTTGCTGTAATTAACCTATAGCTTAAGGAATGGCAATGGCGAGCAGGACGGGAGAGAGGAACTAGATAATTTTCAATGGGAATAGCAACAAGATCATTATGAATTTTATACATAAGGGATAACCTATTGTCAATACGCCGTTGATCTAGTCTGCTTGCCCGTTCAAATCCGATCTATTATGTCGCCTGTTGAAGCAATTTTCCTTGCGCTTGTGTCCGGTTGATGTTTCATGTTTCCATGAGGTCTGTTTATTTGACTATGTTTATGCCGTACCGTCTAGGAATCGTAATCCGACGATGAATGTTGTGCTTATATGTGAAATGTAGCACATTGTCTACATTTATGCCAAGTGGTATTGTTTAATTCGCTTGAGAAAAGATTGTAAATCGTAAAAGATCATTTCTCTTTGACAAGTTTTAGAACCATGGATCCCATCTTTAACATTGCATTCTGGTAGATGTATTGATGCGTCATAGTTAAACAAGGCACATCGTAGAACCTTGAACTATGAAGAGATCAATAACCTTTGAACCGGTAAATGTATTACTATAGAGATTAGTCATTTTAGATTTTTGTAGGATAGTGCAATGATACAGACAGAGACCCATTCCAGAGTCTCCTCTGGTTATTTTACGTGCACGGTGTACAGCACCGACACGAGACCTCGGTTTAAAGTCCCATCTGAAAGACTGTTAATTTTATTAGGGTCAGACGGGGTATCGAACCTGCGATTCCTGGATTACCAGTCCAGCGTGTTACTTTCATCCGCGTCAACGAGAGTGATTAATATAAGTTGTTAAAACTTGCTTCGCAATCGTTGTAAAATAAATAACGTTTACACCTAAACTTCATTTATTCAGTGCAGAACAATATATCCAATTTAAGATAAAAAATGCCGGTAACATTAAGCACAGTTTCTTTCTCTTTTATTTATCGTTATTAACATACATTGTTAATACTGCATAGTTTGTGTCATTTATTTTACTATTTAGAAGATACCTAGACCTTTTTATGATAATCGATACGCCCCTATTATTGCTTTTATCACAGGACTGATAACCTGTCAATTCAGAAAATTCTGCAGTAATGAAATGTTCAATGTTTTAGGGAAAGTGTGTTTCTTGCAGATAACAAGTCCTACATCTCGTTTAAATTAGCGTTTTAATCACTCACGTTTAGATAAGTGCAGAACCTTGGAGTATTCAACGAAGTGAAATGAATCCATTGGAGGAACTAGTTCCTTCATACTTAGTTCCAAGTTTCAAAGTTTAATAGGCATTAAACATAGTTGTTCGTCGCCCATGCAACTTGTATGAGTTTTAATCATCCACGTTCAGGTACATCACGTACGCCTGGGGTATTCAACGAAGTGAAATGAATCCATTGGAGGAACTAGTTCCTTCATACTTAGTTCCAAGTTTCAAAGTTTAATAGGCATTAAACATAGTTGTTCGTCGCCCATACAACTTGTATGAGTTTTAATACAAAGTACAAAAGTATGACGTCACGACAGTGTGTTAATGTCGTATAATTATTCTGTATGACGAACAGTATATAATATACAATTACAATATAATACCCGAGAAAAGCATGGAGAACATCAACTATTGTATATGATAGTTTGCAATTACATATATACAGTATTACCCGGTACATGAATGATAACAATTGGAAACATGTACCACACATTTTCTGAAAACAGGAATTGGCTACATTTACTGGGTTTGATATGGTTGAGGAGTATTTGTAACAAGTGGGATGGCGTGTGTGTTTTACGTTTATTTATCGTCGCTACCGGTTGCCCACATGAGCGACGCCTCCTGAAGAGATTAGTCATTTTAGATTTTTGGAGGATAGTGCATGATACAGACAGAGACCCATTCCAGAATCTCCTCTGGTTCTTTTACGTGCACGGTGTAAAGAACCGACACGAGACCTCGGATTAACGTCCCATCTGAAAGACTGTTAATTTTATTAGGGTCAGACGGGGGATCGAACCTGTGATCCCTGGATGACCAGTCCAGCGTGTTACCACTGGACTACAGATCAAATATTAATTGATTCCATTTCTTGTCAAACATCAAGTTTATCCTTCCTAAAGGCAATATTTGCTTCTACAGTCAAACCTGTCTTAAGCAGCCAGCCAAGGGGATCACAAAAAGTGGCTGCTTAGCACAGGTTGTCAAATGTATAATAAAACAACATATTGGGAATCTGGAAACTGGCTGCTTAATACAGGTTGCTTGCTTAATAGAGGTGACCACTAACACAGGGTTGACTATATGCTTTTCCTTTCTTTCACATATTTGATAAAGTTGTTGCAGTTTGGAACGCTTTGTTCTAATTTAGTTTAAACAATATTTTATTCAAGAATGCAACCACGCAGTTAGGTTTGGGGAAAGAAGTTACATAGCAACTTATTCGAATCCTTTTCCTTTACTTTTAAAAATGAAACCTTTTGCTAACAGGACGACGTGCTAGCACAGTGAATGCGCGTTCGCTTCAGGTGCGAAAGGTCCGGAGTTCGAACCCCGCTGGAGCCGTTACGATTGTGCCCTTAGGCAAGACATTTAAATTCCACATTGCCTCTTCTCTCTCCTTCATGGCGATGGATTACATCAGGAATGAGGTCTCGAGAGTGATTCATATAAGTTGAAAGAACTTGTTTCGCAATCGCGTTAAAATCGCGTTAAAATAAATTTGTATAAACTAACAGGATGATACGATCCTGGAATACTTTACAAACTAATACTGCCTCATCTGTCAATTTATGTCAGTTTACTTAATTTGGAGCAGGTCACCATTATAATTAATTTTAGTTTATACAAATTTATGTTAGCTCGATGGCGAAACAAGTTCTTACAACTTGTATTAATCAGTCTCGAGACCTCATTCCTGATGGAATCCATCGCCACGAGGGAGATTGAAGAGACATGTGGATTTAAATGATTGCCTAAGGGCACACTCGTAACGGCTCCAGTGGAGCTAGAACCCCGGGTATTAAGCACCTGAAGCGAACGTGCTACCACTGCGCTATCACGACTTCCACTAATTTATTTAAGTACTACATAATATATTTACTTCCAGCTCTCCAAATCTTTTATGACTAAATAATAATAATAACTTTTATTTCCTCCAATTATAGGAGAGCACAACAGTAAATATTTACATATACGAATATACAAATTACACAGTAGCGCACACATTTACAGAATATACAATGCGATATATATATATATGTGTGTATGTATATATGTATACATATGTATGCATACATACACACATATATATGTGTTTATGTATATACGTATATATACATACATACATACACATATAATATCCCTACAGCAGTACACACATACATACACACACACTTATGCACATACATACACACATACATAAACGTTCCATTCCAGAGTCTCCTCTGGTTATTTTACGTGCACGGTGTAAAGCACCGACACGAGACCTCGGTTTAACGTCCCCTCTGAAAGACTGTTAATTTTATTAGGGTCAGACGGGGGATCGAACCTACGATCCCTGGATTACCAGTCCAGCGTGTTACCACTGGACTACATATCCGTCTGTAATGGGATGGCGTACAAACTGAGTATTATTTTAATACTTATGTTAAAGGCATCGGGATGGTGTGCACAGAACATTATTTTATTTAACAATCATGTCAGTTGTGCTAAGAGAATGTTAACACGGTCCAGCTTGTTCTCACAGGAACATACAAAACTCACCATGGCACAAATGAAACTAGAACTAATGTAGATATACAGTCAAACCTGTCTTAAGCAGCCAGCAAAAGGAATAACAGAAATGTGCTGAAAGAGATGACAACTAACACAGGTTTGACTGTACCTAATCAATCACACTAAGTGTTCATTGACATCTATCCTCTAATAACTTATTCAAGCTAGGCCAATGGCAATAATGAGCAGGTAAACAGTTGTTTATTTAGTTATACAACTATAGAATGGACATATTAATAGGAAGAGAGAATGATAGACATTGCTGCTTGTTTTATTACGTCTTTTGACAGATAATGTCCGAATTATTCCGAAATGTATATTGGTTATTTATGTTAGAATCCTTTGTTTTTACTGTTGGACCTTAACTAGATGTTGCGGTATGATAAATGAGATTTTAGTAGATTTAATCTATTTAATTGATAACCATTTTTTTACTGTAAAATAACCATTTGATATACTGTAGGATGTATGTCGATATTTAATAATATAATAATTATAAGACGAGAAAACGGATGAAATGGATAGCATGTTGTGCAAAGGAAACACCGATAAAAATAAGAGGAAACCATTTATGAGGACTTATCTAATTTTAGGAGTATTCATGGGCAGAAAATGATACTCTTCTCATTCTGCATTTTGTACACATTCTCTGATTTTACCGACCTTCTATGAATAAGTTATGTGCATAGCATAGAAATCTAAACAACTAAATTATATAATTAACATTTTTAGCACAAAATAAATACTATTCTGATTGAAAATATGTTTTAAACATGCAATAAGTTCAAGTTTATATGAATATTCATACTGTCTGATCATTCGAACATTTATTTATATAACGCATATTAATATCAATTGATAGCTCACACAAGGCAGTTAATACTAATTTCTATATTTTAAATCAATATGTAGCTATTCTAACAATACTAATTACAGCTAATGAAACCTGTCCACATACTGATGCAATTGTGTTTTTTCTGCCGCACTTCCATTTTTAAAGCAATTTCAATGTTAAACCTTCAATGTCAGGTGCTTTATGGAAACCCCATACTTCATATCCATAATTTAAAATTGAAGTGATCACTGAATCAAATACATGTAACTATATTTGCTATGAGAAAGATAAAACATCAAATAAAGAATTAAGAGAAAACAAAGCTCCCATTTCCAATTGCAAAGCGTGTTTGAGTTTGGTAAAAACTACCATTAGCAGAGAATGTTACAGTATGTGAAATTTGTAACAACTTTTAACTTGAAATTGTTATAGAATACTGCAATATGTTCAGGCATATTGCCCTTTTTAAACACCGTCAATATTTACGCTACTTCCCCAATTGCTGCAATACATATTATGTCAATTATTTAACAAACGTTGTAAACCTTCTTTAGAATATGACATTAGTACAGTATCATCTACAAATAATAATACTAATAATAACAACATGCGAAGTTCATCAATGCTAACAGTATCTATTGTATTATGATTATGATTGTACATTTACTGTTACATATCATTTATAAAGATCAGAAATAACAAAGGTGATAATTGTTCTCCTTGCTTTACCCCTTTGACACAGTCAACATTTCAGTGTAAGTGCCATTAACACGTACACATGAGTTTACACACTTGAATAGTTTAGTAGCATTTTAACTAATTTAGTTGAAGTTCCATAGTGGAATAGCTTACGCCAAATACCGTTTCTATTTTAAATTACTCTATCGAAAGCTTTACTAAAATCAACAAAAACACAATAAAGTGTTTTCTTTTCTTGAGAAATAACTTGTTTTATAATCAAGCTTAAAACAATGGTACAATCTACATTTTCATTACGGAAACCAAACGAAAAATATATGTTCTTAGTTCATTTGCCTATTTTCTAAGACGTGTGTCCAATACAATATATAATATAGTTTAACATATTATGGTAAGTGTAACAGTTATACCCCTATTAATTTGATCTCCCTTCTTGAGATCAGGAATAATAACACATCTGATCCAACTAACTGGATATATTCAATTTATATACATGTGGTTAAAGAAACGTACTTAATAATGTCACCAGTGCCTCTTTGCATCCACGAAGCATGTCATGAGGTAGGCTATCAACCTTGCATTTGCAAGACCTTGCAAGAAAAACGTCATCTACAGTAAACAGATTATATAGTTGTTCAATGGTAATTGCATTATTATTTGACAGAGAGACTCTGGAGTGGCTCTCTCTCTCTTGGTATCATTGCACTATCCTCCAACAATCTAAAATGACTAATCTCTTCAGGAGGCATCGATCATATGAGCAACCGGTAGCGACGATAAATAAACGTAAAACACACACTCTTAAATTGACCATGGACTTTGTGCTTAACACATCGATACATGCGGCGTTTCAATTTATTTTCCAACACATTACCTACGGTTCGGAGAATATCTCTCCTGGCCGGCACTATAAACTCATATCCTCTGTCAACAATTCAAAGAACATAATTATACTAATTAATAAAACAGAACAGTGTCTTTATTTAGGAACACGGATTACAAACATGACATTTTGTAATAACATGTGAACAAATAATAATTTCAAAATAACGTACATGGGTAATGAAAATATGTTATGGTAAACCTGTGAAATTAAGATTACCAATGAAATGAAAGGTGTATTTATGGTAAGGGGAAGTGGTTGACTACCTAATATTGGTTATAAATCACTATGGCTGTGCTATATCATCTGCTCGATATATACATTTATTCTAAAAATAAATCCGATTTGACATCATTTCTAAATTTATTATATCTCAACCGGTTTCAAAATTCTGATCATATTCAAGTACAGGATGTTAATCTGACGACATAGACGAGCTTATGCGTTTGTGTTTTAATTAAATATTAGACATAATTATTAGCTCGATTGCGAAACAAGTTTTATCAACTTATATAAATCACTCTCGAGACCTCATTCCTGATGGAATCCATCGCCACGAGGGAGAGAAGAGGCAACGTGGAATTTAAATGCCTTGCCTAAGGACACAATCGTAACGGCTCCAGCGGGGCTCGAACTCCAGACCTTTCGCACCTGAAGCGAACGCGCATCCACTGCACCATCACGACTTCCACCGCTATAACTGTTTGGTCTGTCTTCATAATGTACAACTAAAATATGTGGCACTTTGGTGTGTGTATGTTTTACGTTTATTTATCGTCGCTACCGGTTGCCCATATGAGCGACGCCTCCTGAAGATATTAGTCATTTTAGATTTTTGGAGGATAGTGCATGATACAGACAGAGACCCATTCCAGAGTCTCCTCTGGTTCTATTACGTACACGGTGTAAAGCACCGACACGAGACCTCGGTTTAACGTCCCATCTGAAAGACTGTTAATTTTATTAGGGTCAGCCATGGGATCGAACCTGCGATCCCTGGATTACCAGTCCAACGTGTTACCACTGGACTACAGATCCGGCACGTTGGTACTTTTGTCTGATTATATATATCCTCTTACATTTACTGTCAGGGTCGCCAATATGTTATCCGTTTTCGTAAAAGCGTCCCCCGTTTCTCCAATTTGAAAGTATTCATTACTGCATCCAAGGCAACGGATAACATAAATAACGCGTTTTACGTCGCATTTCATGGATTCATATATGTTACCGCAATTGATATATAGAAAAAGAACTCATTAAAATGTACAACACTTTTGTTCTTCTGGTATTATCGGGTGTATAGTTTTAAAAAACTGAATATGAAGCTGAATCAACCAATCCACACACGTGAAATAAAAACTCTCGAAGCTTCTCTTTATTAAACTGAAAAGACAAATACTATACCGATTTGTTACTGTGATATAGATAGTTTGATTAGATCGAATTTATAAAACATATTCTAACATGGCTATGCATTTTGTCTGTATTCGCACAGAAGGACTTTACCGTTCTGCAATAAAACATGGCTTGGCGCGTGATGTCAAACGTGACGTCAGTTTACTAGCATGTTTGTAGTTTTGTGTCGTCATTTACGCTTTCTAAAAAATATCAACTATTTTTGCGCTTTTTGGATATTAGAATCGAAATACAGTCTACATCCGTTATGTCGAATTCTTCGGTTATCTCGAAGTCGGATCAAAGTCCCATTTTAGACACTATCATTTTACATATAACTGGCTCCGTTTATATAGAATTTCGTTAAGTCAAACTTCAGTTATGTCGAAGTATTTTGTTCGCTCCGACGGAATTCGACATAACGGATGTAGACACTGTAATATTATATTTCCGTTTGTCGATCAGAGCGCCGGAAGTAGCCTGGGAACAGGCGTTGGTATATTTTGTCTGATTATATTAACACCGACACCATTAATTGGGCCGTATAGAGTTTCTGATAATATCAACAAGTTAACAAGTGAACAATCGACAGACTGGAACCCAGGCTACGCCGGAAGTAACAACTTAGGTATACGGCCTGTGTGGTTAATTCATACGCACCAGAACTCCAAACCATGTTAAATTATTCGCCAATCAATAACTGAAGGACATATATGATTTCTTAATTAAAAAGTACTACTCTGTAATTACAAGGAAACGTCATGCCTGCTTATTAATTATTATAGTCGTAATGTATCGTAGGCAAACACCATTCGACGACTTAACGATTACAACATTTGTTAGATGTTTAATTAATAGACAACAATAAATTGTTTCAAGAAATTCGCCATCATCATCTTCAGAACCGCCACCCTGTTAACATAGTGAGGACAACGGTTATGTCAATCATTGGTAACATCTCCATGTGACCGGTGTCACCTTCCTGGCCGAAATTTTAATAGCACACATTATATTATCAATTATTTTAAATCGCGGTCGCATTTATCGACGCTATATATTGGGCAAATTAAATGTTGTTTTTACTTTTTGGTGGTGGTGGTGGGGGGTTAAAGTCATATCAACAGCTTAGGTCATACGGCGATTCTCCAGCTAGTGTTCGTGGAGGAATACATGCGATCAGTATTGCAGAAACTGACGGGTATCCGGGTAGAATCACCGACCTACCACAGACCGGCTGGAGAGATTCCTCACATGAACTAATTCGACACCCACATTGTGATTCGAACCTACAGTGGTGAGACGCAAGTGATTTGAAGTAAACGACATTAACCACTCGGCAACGGACGGAGGCCCCAGCATGTAAATGAACCCGGTGCGCTTCTGGAATTGGACCATCTTCTGTATGCCGCACTCCAAGAATCAATTAATGGCGCGTCTCCCTAATTACCCAGGGCGAGACAATAAATAAAAGTATCCCAAAAATAACAAGAAAGTAATATCTGCAATTAAAATGATAATATTTAATTAACATTATTTTCTTATAAGAGAGCCTTATTATTTGTAGACATTTCTTGCTAACTACCACGGCCATAGGGCTATTCTATTAGATTTTATTCTTTATTTACGTCTCATCAATGTACAACAAACAACAATCAATATAATAAAAACATATCGATGTACATTGCCACTCAATAATGAATTATAAGAGACAGTAACAGTAACAATTCACAATAGAACACGATTCAACATATAAGTTTCTTAAAACTAGAGTTTATATAGGTTGATCCAGACCGATACTCTCACAAACTGAAGACAATCGTCAAAATGGTGACGGGCACATTGCCACCATTACACCACAGCCGCAAAACGTCACCATGTGTAACCGCTATCAGTGAGATTCTCGGTCCAAAACAAGACCTACTCTTAGATATAAATCTGTTAAATCTAAATTGCCTACGCTAATCTTATCTAAGAAGTGCTTAAAATATTTATTAAAACACTGATATTGAAAAAGAGCACTAACGCGCTTATTAATTAAAAAATGGTATAAAAAAACAAATATCACCTCTGATCAGATCAGTGGTGAACTGATTAGCATAGACTATTTAGTTGGCAATAAAAAAGTATTCATAGTATTAAGAAACAATTGAGATACATTATTTACATGCTAAATATATATATATTACAATCTATGAACTGCATAACATACTGATTTTATTTACACGTCAAAAACCGTCGTTTTTGAAGAATTTCAAAACAGGTTTTGGCACATAATCTTATCAGTTCCTTGCTGGAGAAAATTAAAACAAACTTTTCTGAATCAGAAAGATTAATAAAATTACCATAAATACCCATTGTTTTTCTAATAAGCGGTAACCTAATATCTGCATACGTACAACATTGCAAAATAACATGTAGTTCATTTTCAACAGAGTCCCAGAATGGACATTTCCTTTGATCTACACTCAGATTCTCGTACCTGCCCGTCTCTATTCTTATTGGTGCAACACCACAACGAAATTTACTCAAAGCAGCTCTATGACTAAGAGGTAAAAACATCATGCAGTAGTCTTCTACTTTGAATTAGTATGACCAAATCGGTTGCTACGTTACAGTAGTAAAATACGAGTACGGTAATACAAGGAAACCAGAATATTTAAGTGGAAATAATTCGTGGAAATAATCACACAATTGGTTTTCATTTGTTTTGATAATCATTTTCTTTACGACCCTTCAAATAATAGCCCCTTTTTGTGTTACATCAGCTTTAGGGATCGCGCCATTTGGCATAAGGATATGTATTAGCTAAATCGTTTACTGTTGTCTCTCCCTAATGCTAGCACCCTTTACTTCCATCAGTTTAAATAATCGAAGTGCATTAATTAATTAAGCGTTTTTTTTCAGCGATTATCTCGTTCAGTTTCAATATTGTGGACATTTAATTAATTTTGCCATTAATTGATTAGTGACGCATGCACATGCCTTTGATTTATATCACGTTTGCGTTTATTTGCAGAAACAAAATGAATAACAGCTCAGGCAGTACAGTGATGGTGTCGGCGATGTACCGTAACTTGGAATCGTACGCTCTTGCATACTGGCACATTCATCCGTACATCAGTCTCGTCATGTGTACATTTGGCATTTCTACTAACATTGTAAACATCGCTATATTATGTCAGAAGAAGATGAGAAATACTATCAACTGTGTCCTCACTGGCATTGCTATATCTGACATCATCACCATGTTAGACTATGCACCTTACGCAATGCATTTTTATCTACTCACAGATCTAAGTAAGTATCTTTATTTATTAAATTATAATAAGCACTTACCAGCCGGAGAAGTGAAACCGATGGAACAACTCACCCGAAAACCATACCAATTGGCCGGTGATACAGCATTTGGAGAAGATTGTTAATGGAGCTGAGAACTCCGTCGTTTCCAACTTTGGCATCTGAATCCGTGTAGATGCTGTGGTCTTATTAGCCTGGTACGATCAATCGGCTAAAAATAGTATCATTTATTCTGCATTCATGCGAAATAATGGTCCAAAACTGCCTGCCAAATAAACCTTGCTGTTTTAGTCAGAGCCTAACAAACCTTTCGTTACGTCTTTATGCTGCGTGTATGACGTCATATGTTCACACAAATGGTATGATAAACTTCAGGTCATGAATAATCGGTAATATTTCTTCTCTAAAGTATCTTTTTTGTCAGAATATAGGACATTATCTTAAAAAAAATTATTTATTTTTTATTTTCGTGCCGCGAAGGACACCATTTATTTACATAATGTTGAATAAGACATGTAGAAACATAACAAATAATAATGTGAAATAAGACATATAGAAACATAATAAATAATAATGTGAAATAAGACATGTAGAAACATAACAAAAATAATGTGAAATAAGACATGTAGAAACATAACAAATAATAATGTGAAATAAGACATGTAGAGACAACATAATTTGTAACACCAACATGTAAATGTTTCAATAATAAATTCATTATTTAATTTATACTTTCATTATTTAATTTACACTTTCATTATTTAATGTACTCGTCCGCCACCTTTTCAGTATGTTCAAGCTCTTAATACATGTGCAAATAGTTCAATCTTGACAATGGTGAAACCGAAACTGGCAGGCATACACACGGATAAATAGAATATTAGATTACTGTTCTGTAAATTAATTAGGCTCGTCTATTAAAAAAACAGGCTCTGCAAAGCCTCGCCTTATATGGTGTTGTCCAACTTGATTAATAAATTAAACTAAATTGTCACTTGACAAGAGAGTAATCTAATCTTCTCTATATACGAGTGTTAAGAACATTCCTCTAACACGTTTTTATTAAATACGTTTCAATTTTCTGTTCTAGAAGATGTGGTATTATGACCTGCAAATGGTGATAATAATTTTCAAAAGAATGAATTCGATGATATTATCCGACTCAGATAAGGCTGAAAACTACAATCAGTCATTGTCCAATGAAAACCCAGTTGTGAACGTATCCATTAGTTACACTGTTAGAGCTATGATCACAACACGATGACAATGACGATAATTCTAATCCAAATAATGATCTTCCTGTTGCACTAACGGATTGCTTTTAGAACGTACTATTAAATCCAAGATTCGTCCGGTATTAAAATTCTAACAATATGATGACTGAATTGTAAAGTAGATATCGGAGTGAACGAAGTACAGAACCATCATTTACTTAGATTGAAAATATTATGCTTTTATCAATCATATTAAAACATATAGATGGGATATCATGAATGACCTACATTATATAGTCATCAACTCTTTCACCGCCAATGTCGCATAAAAGCGCCTTTGCAAAAAGCCGAGAACCGAACGTGCCGTCTGATCAGGCTATATGCTGGTTGAAGCACATGTCCGAATAGCATACAACATAGATCATGATCAGACTCGGCGTTATGCGGATGATCTGGATATATGGTGTTTGCACATTGCTTTGGAATTTTGGAATTTATTCGGCTCTGAATGGGTAAATAAACGCAGCCATGTCTCATTTTATAATCGACTTTCTTTCTGATATTAAACTGAAGGTTAGAGTGTGTTCAACAACTAGTCTAGACTCAAGAAGTGGCCATCGTACCAACTTTCACTTAGGTATGCTTCCGTTAATACTAAGATTTTATGTGTTTTTGCGACAAATAGAGTCAATTAGCCTATTATATATGTGAGAGTACGCACAGTTAGGCCTGCGAAAACTGTTCAAAATGGCCAAAATCCAAAATGGCCGCCAAATGCACATACATTGTATATTTCAGCGCGGAGAGTATACCGTATTGAAACTAAGACAAGCAGGTAGTGCTTTACATATTTTGTGTCGACAAACAAACTATATCTTACAATTTCGTAAATTTTAACAATACGCCAACATAAATATATCAAAATGGCCGACATTCAAGATGGCGGTCAAAATACTAATAAACACATATTGTATGTTTGGAACACTACTTAAAGAGATTCAATCTAGATATTGGAGTATTATACAAATAACATCGAAGTGGCACTCAGTCATTTCCATAAAAAAGCTATCAAACATTAGTATCAATCGGAGGCATATCTAAGTGCCGTTTTCAGATCCTAAATCCGGACTAAATCTATGGCCAAAGAATAACTAGAAATGGGTGTCCCACAAAGTCGTATTTTATCCTGTGCAATTTGTAATATTAAGGTAAGTAACATTGTCAAGAGTCTTGGAGAAGAAGCTGTTTGTCATTTAATATGCAAATGATTTTCTTGTCTGTTATCGTTCATCGTGTATGACCATTCTTGTACGACATGTTTGTATTAACCATCGATGGAGTCCCTATTCCAGTTGTGACTGGAGCTACATTTCCGGAGTCATTTCGATAAAAAAAAATTCGCATTTGCAATAATTGAAAACAAAATGCCTAATGCTATTGTACATAGGTCTGTGAAGTTGGCTTGCAGATGGTAGATGGTTATAGGTCATGATCATACGGAATAGAATGTTTGTCGAAAGCTCATCATATTTTTAGAGCAAATGCATGCTAGAATCTAAAGCTTTTTAAATCTTTCTTTGTAGTCGGCATGGTAGCGAGTGTAAACGGCATGCAACTCGTTTACTGGTCCCTCGACGAGCATCTGCTACTTGGTCATTACGGTGCGCATGTATAGAACCTATCAAATTAACATCATCACCCGTTCTACGAACATATTCATTTCGTCGTGTCCGCGGTTTTTCTTAGGAACTCTTTACAACGTCAGTCCTGACCACAGAATAAACAGTTTGTTCGGGTTTTACGCCTTCATCAGCAGCATGTTGGGCTATATCGGTGTGATGTTTACCTAGCAACACTTTTCCATGGCAGGCTCCAGCGATTAACTTGGTGCCCCAACCTCCGTAACAAACTGTCAACTTTTTCATATAAATAGACGAAGCCTGAGCGGGGCTCGAACCCCGTGACCATCAGTGAGTATATGTTGCAGTGGTATACAATTCAGCAACCTTAACCACTCGACCACAGAGGCGGACCAGAATAAACATCGTTTCAAAAAAGAGTGGTAACAATGTACAAAGATATATGTATACAAACAACATGGGGGTGAGTCTGGGATAACAAGCTGGCTATCTTTCTATATTATACATCGTCATTTCTAAGCAACATCCAAACGTTTCTTCCAAAATTTGGCTTGCATTTTATGGAACGTATGCGAGTATAAACGGCTTCCAATCAAGTTGTAATGCCATTTTCTAAATTGACGGCCATATTGGAAGCCATATTTGACACCACTTTAAATGAATCTTTGCCATGATTATTTCTTCTAAGAATCAGTCTTAATTACCATTGTATTGAAATACAGCATCAATGTAGTAATTAAAATGGACAGAATGCATCGCAATAACACAATTAGCTAGTTTATGTTGTAGAAGCAGACATGAACGTATTCTCTATGATATACTGTCATACGGCCATTAGTAGCTAGTTTATGTTGTACAAGCAGACATGCACATATTCTCTATGATATACTGTCATACTGCCATTAGTAGCTAGTTTATGTTGTACAAGCAGACATGCACATATTCTCTATGATATACTGTCATACGGCCATTAGTAGCTAGTTTATGTTGTACAAGCAGACATGCACATATTCTCTATGATATACTGTCATACTGCCATTAGTAGCTAGTTTATGTTGTACAAGCAGACATGCACATATTCTCTATGATATACTGTCATACTGCCATTAGTAGCTAGTTTATGTTGTACAAGCAGACATGCACATATTCTCTATGATATACTGTCATACTGCCATTATTAGCTAGTTTATGTTGTACAAGCAGACATGCACATATTCTCTATGATATACTGTCATACGGCCATTAGTAGCTAGTTTATGTTGTAGAAGCAGACATGAACGTATTCTCTATGATATACTGTCATACTGCCATTAGTAGCTAGTTTATGTTGTACAAGCAGACATGCACATATTCTCTATGATATACTGTTATACTGCCATTAGTAGCTAGTTTATGTTGTACAAGCAGACATGCACATATTCTCTATGATATACTGTCATACGGCCATTAGTAGCTAGTTTATGTTGTACAAGCAGACATGCACATATTCTCTATGATATACTGTCATACTGCCATTATTAGCTAGTTTATGTTGTACAAGCAGACATGCACATATTCTCTATGATATACTGTCATACGGCCATTAGTAGCTAGTTTATGTTGTAGAAGCAGACATGAACGTATTCTCTATGATATACTGTCATACTGCCATTAGTAGCTAGTTTATGTTGTACAAGCAGACATGCACATATTCTCTATGATATACTGTTATACTGCCATTAGTAGCTAGTTTATGTTGTACAAGCAGACATGCACATATTCTCTATGATATACTGTCATACTGCCATTAGTAGCTAGTTTAAGTTGTACAAGCAGACATGAACGTATTCTCTATGATATGCTTTCATATTTAAATCAAACTGTAGAAGACCGGTATACCATGCTACATGTATGTGCTGTTACATGCTTTTACATGCATTCACGTGCTTTTGCATGCATATACGTGCTATTACATGCAATTATGTGCTTTTACAGGCATTCGCGTGCTTTTACATGCAATTACGTGCTTGTACAGGCATGCATGTGCTTTTACATGCAATTACGTGCTTTTACAGACATTCAGGTGCTTTTACATGCTTGTACATGTATACGTAATACGATATTTGCACGTCATACGATATTTGCACACGTCATACGATATTTGCACACGTCATACGATATTTGCACACGTCGTACGATACTTACACACGTCATACGGTATTTGCACACGTCATACGATACTTGCACACGTCATACGATACTTTCACACGTCATGCTTGTACATGTATACGTAATACGATATTTGCACGTCATACGATATTTACACATGTCATACGATATTTGCACACGTTATACGATGCGTGCGTGCGTGCGAGCGTGCGTGCGTGTTATTTGTACATTCCACTACATAAATGTAAATTCTAATGCACCAACATGTGATGACGAATGCACCGAGTCATTGTAGTATTGTATAACATTCGTGTAGTATATGTACGGGGCACGGGTGAGTTAAAATAGTAAGTTATTGACAATGTATAACGGGACATTGGCAGCGCATTGGTCAGGTGGTCAAATAGGGTGTAATTGGACAGCACATACTTAATTATTTCCCTTGGACTAACGGTACTTTAAACTAACTGTATGTTCAATTAATGTAAAACCCCTTGCGGGAACCTATACGTGTTTTCCTGGACACCTTTTTTTTTTTTTTTTTTTTTTTTGAACCACGTTTAAGGCCCGTTTATTTTCCTCGTCATAGGTGACCTGTGGGTCGAGGGCATCCCACAAGCACCTTACAATAATTTACATTTTCTAACGAGTAGAATAAACAAACGGCATGAATAATAGTGTATATAAATATATCAAGTCATTATCATGTTGGCCTTAAAGTGGTGACAAATGTTCAGTTACACTTAGAAAAAAAAAGAAAAAAAAAGAGAAAAAGTGGTCTGCAGCCTATATTCTACCAAGTGATTGATGACAATTATTTTCAATATAATTTTAAATTAAAACTTTTTAGCATATTGCTTCCATATTTCGTCAAATTCAAATAATTTGTTCTGTATTGAAGCTGTCTCAAGTTCAGTATCATATAATAGTTTTAATCGACACATCAGATGTTGACGGATGGTTTTATGCCCGAGCACTTACAAAAGTATATGAAATATTTTGCTTCTAGGCAAATCTGTTGCGCCACAATACACGTATGTTCATTAAAGTTTCCAAATAAAAATGATTTCTCATCTTTTATAGTGATGTTAAATTTCTGCTTTATATAATTATATATATTTTGTGTTGTATTGCAGTTCCACAATAAATGTGATATTGTTTCAGGGAAGATTTTGCAAAAAGTACAGTTGGGTCATCATTGAGTTTCATTTTGCACAGTGATGTATTAGTTACTAAAATATTATGATTTATTCTTACTTGAAACCACTGAAGAGTTGTATTTGTGGTGGTTTTAAATGCATTCTGATATATTTGTTTCCACTCATCATCATTAATGAAATACTTATTTGATAATGTTAGTTTTCCATCAGTAACATCATTACTATTATTGAGTATATCATAGTAATACTTATTTCCTTTTGATTTTTTGTAAACATATATCTGGGTCGGAATGATTGGATTGGGTAAGTTATGAGTAACTTCAATGTTTGATCTTTTTCGCCACTGATCAACTGCACTTATCATGCTCTGGTATTGTAGAAAATTGATCTTGACATCAAAATATTGCGAGAATTCTTCAAATGTAAGGAACTGACCATTACTATTAATAATGTCTTTTATATAACAGACCCCTCTGTCAAAGCAATTCTTGTAAAAGAAAGGTTGGTTTCCAATCATTATATTTTGATTTAAAAAAATTGGTGAGCTTAGGAATAGCGCATTGTCAATGTACTTATTCTTTTTATTAATTTCAATATGAGCTTGTAGTACATCTCTCCAGAATTTATTTTGGATTTCTGGGAGCTTATTTATTATGTAGTGCACACCACATTTATAAAAGCGACTAGTTTCAATGTATAGGTTGAAAAACAATTGGTTGCTTGAAGTACATGTGTTCATTATTCTCTTTAGCCATGAAGCTTTCATTGCCATTAAAAAGGCAGGGACATTAACCATCTTAATACCACCATATTCATAGTCTTTGGTCACTACCTTCTTCTTTATTTTAGCATTTTTTGAATTCCATAAAAACGAATAAAATATATCTTCTAATTCCCGCAATATATTCGGCCCAGGGTTGGGTAGAGATGAAAATATATGGTTTAAAGTTGGCATTAACATTGTTTTTATTACAACTACTTTTCCTAGTGGCGTTAGGTGTCTACGTTTCCAAGAGGATATTTTGTATTTAATGCGATCAATGTTGTCTCGATAATTTACCAATACCATACTATCAAGATCTACATCAAAACATATCCCTAACAGTTTGAATTTCCTACAGCCCCATATTAGTTTCCATTTCGTTTTTATACTATTTTGTGAATATTTTTTGGACCCAATCCATATAACGTGTGTTTTTTCAAAATTAACATTTAAACCTGATATTTTTGCATAATTATCTAGTTCATGAAGTGTCTCATGTAGTGATTCATCGGAACCATCTAATATAGCTGTTGTGTCATCAGCAAATTGTGTTAATTTTTGCTCTGTATTATTTATTTTTATCCCTTTTATTCTGTTATTATTTCTTATTCTGATAGATAATATTTCAGCACATAAAATAAAAATGTACGATGAAATAGGATCACCTTGCTTGCAGCCACGTTCCACATTAAAAAATGATGAATAATGATTGCATTGATTCACTGTCAATACTAATTGACTAATAATGCTTTTACATGCATTCACGTGCTTTTGCATGCATATACGTGCTATTACATGCAATTATGTGCTTTTACAGGCATTCGCGTGCTTTTACATGCAATTACGTGCTTGTACAGGCATGCATGTGCTTTTACATGCAATTACGTGCTTTTACAGACATTCAGGTGCTTTTACATGCTTGTACATGTATACGTAATACGATATTTGCACGTCATACGATATTTGCACACGTCATACGATATTTGCACACGTCATACGATATGTGCACACGTCGTACGATACTTACACACGTCATACGGTATTTGCACACGTCATACGATACTTGCACACGTCATACGATACTTTCACACGTCATGCTTGTACATGTATACGTAATACGATATTTGCACGTCATACGATATTTACACATGTCATACGATATTTGCACACGTTATACGATGCGTGCGTGCGTGCGAGCGTGCGTGCGTGTTATTTGTACATTCCACTACATAAATGTAAATTCTAATGCACCAACATGTGATGACGAATGCACCGAGTCATTGTAGTATTGTATAACATTCGTGTAGTAGATGTACGGGGCACGGGTGAGTTAAAATAGTAAGTTATTGACAATGTATAACGGGACATTGGCAGCGCATTGGTCAGGTGGTCAAATAGGGTGTAATTGGACAGCACATACTTAATTATTTCCCTTGGACTAACGGTACTTTAAACTAACTGTATGTTCAATTAATGTAAAACCCCTTGCGGGAACCTATACGTGTTTTCCTGGACACTTTAACCGATCTAAGCAATGTGTGTGAGGTTCTAATAACACAACATATGAGGTCTGACCGAGTACCGAACCCGCTATATTCCAAATCCGACGCTCTACCACTGGACCACGGACGCCACACACTATATGGCAGTTACTGAATGAAAAATAGCATGCGTAATAACTTTATTATATAGGCCTGCTTGTAATAGTTTATTGTACAGACGGATCTGTAGTCCAGTGGTAACAAGCATGTACTGGGAATCCAGGGATCTCAGGTTCGATCCCCCGTCTGACCCTAATAATATTAACAGTCTTTCAGATGGGACGTTAAACCGATATCTCGTGTCGGTGCTTTACACCGTGCACATAAACGAACCAGATGAGACTCTGGAATGGGTCCCTGTCTGTATCATTGCACTTTCCTCCAAAAATCTAAAAATGACTAATCTCTGCAGGAGGCGTCGCTCATATGGGCAACCGGTAGCGACGATAAATAAACGTAAAACACACAGAATTCACGTCATTGTTTGCGTTATTTTGAAAATTACATTCTAAAACACTAGTCCATGTCTCGGCCCTCGCAAGTACTTTATTCTCTGAATCGATGTTTAGCATGTTCAAAAAAAACAGGCTAGTAAATTTTAGAAAATTAATGAATTGAAAAAATAATTAAAAATAGCGAAATTATATATTCATAAAATGGACGATTTTATACAATAACATTCACACATATGTATCTAGTTAAAATACACATTTCTACCAAATTAGTAAACTGACAGTTTATTGTCATAATAAGCACACTACAATCAATCCTCCGACAC
Source organism: Archivesica marissinica (assembly GCA_014843695.1). Taxonomy (NCBI): domain Eukaryota; kingdom Metazoa; phylum Mollusca; class Bivalvia; order Venerida; family Vesicomyidae; genus Archivesica; species Archivesica marissinica. The sequence goes on from CM026401.1 coordinate 37,722,479, forward strand.
TAGCACACCTTAGATATGTTAATTGTATTGTTTAATACATTTGCTTATTACAGGTTAATTATCTAGTCAATAATTTTTAGTTTAAACATATTTTATTGCTTTCGAATAACATACATATACACAAAATGCACAATATACAACAAATGAAATGTAACGAATATTATATTAGTGAAACAGTTATAATTTATAAGAAGCAAATGGTCACAAGTTTTACCAACATTAGTGACGACCCTCCCCTTAGATCAAACATATGTAACAGAATGGGCAGACTTTTTCTACGATTCTTAAGAAGTAGCGTGCATAGTTTTGGAAATTTTAAATCAATTGATTTATTAATAACAATGTAAAAAATGTAAAGAGGAAAAACGGAAAGTCCAAAAAAAGAAAGAAAATATTTTCATAAAAAACAAAGATATGATTTTGTTGCTCGCATGTCCACGCCCTTAACCTAACTAAGATAATATACTAGTACGTTCCATTGCTCTTGGAATAGACAGTGATTAGGTAACTAACTACACATCCTTTAGTTAACAGCAAAACGCTTAGTTTGTTTGATATAATGTTGTACATGTGTAAAGATAGTTTCGTTCTCGTTATCTGGTAGGTTTCTGAATCGGTAAAGTAGTTTATCAGTATTTAGAGGATGATGCTGACGTGTGTCAATAAACAGTTGTCGGCGTAGTAACGAAAATATAGGGCACCTGAAAAAATAATGTTCTACATTCTCAATATTGTGTCCACATTCACACTTTGCGTTATCACGTATGTGATTATTGAATAAATATGCGTTTAAATTACTGCATTTATTACGTATTCTTGCATGAAGGACCTGATATAATCTGTCCCCAGACATGTAGAACGTGGGCACTGTTGGGGGTTTGTTGGGGGTTTGAATTTTTGCTTTAGCTTATATTTAAAGGCTGATATCGAATCCGTATTTCGTAAATGCAAATCAAGATTATTCCACAGTTTAACAGACGACGGTATAACTGATTTTGAAAATATTTCAAGCCGGCGTGTAACAGTAGCATAATCATTAAAATTTCTTAACCTGTAGGTATTAGTTTCTAACACAGTATTGGGAAATTGATCAGATAGATAACTTGGTAATTCTCCGTGGTTATATTTGTAAACTAAGGTTAGTTTTTGCATATGTCTTCTTTCCGATAAGGAAACCCAACCAATGTCATGAAGTAATCTTTCTGTTGATACAGATCTGGTTAAACCGGTTACAATTCTTGCTGCGTCATACTGTATTTTGTCTAATAGCTCTTTTTCGTATAGGGTGCAACTATCCCAAACTACCGATGCATATTCAATAATCGGTCTTAGATATGAAATATAAATTTGATTCAATAATGAAAACGCATGTTATGGACCATCAGAGATGTACAATCTCAGGCTTAAAGTAATGTTAGTAACTTACCAACAAGATTGCTATGACTACAAAAGTCGGAACAAAAAGTTTTTTTTTTTAACTTATTACTTAAAGCGACTATACATGGAAAAATACATTTCATTTTTTACGCATACGCTACAACAAATTCTTCCGAAATAATTCGAACAATAACTTTCAATCAATAAACAGTATGTTTGCGGTCAGCAAACTCTCATAATTGAAAGTAGGATTTCATATAAGGAACAGCCACGCTCCTGACTTGACGTTTGTTTATTATTGAAGTATATACTATATACTAAATATATATGATACTGTCGCTTAAAGATAATAATTATTTAAATCAGATTAGTCTAAAATAAATATGCATTGGCACAAATGTGAGCTATAACTGTAGATCTGTACCATAACTCTCGTTATTCGGGATACACGCGTTGATAATACGCTTTGATGTTAACCCTATTTACATTATTTGGTTATGCCAAATACAACGTTTGTTTTTTAATTAAACAATTCATATTACGTAGCAGTTATTTGGAAAACAAATATACCATATAATAGGAATCATAATCTGTAGAATTTTGCTTTTTTTTTCGGTGAAGTGTCGCTTTAAAGTAAATGATGTGGTGTACCCCGCCCACTTTATACTTATGGCTGAGTACATGTACTATCAATAGAATAATAGAAAACATACAATTCGATATGTCCATATGAATTACTAACTGGTGTTGTTTGGGTTTTTTTAGCTTTATTTATTTTACAACGATTGCGAAGCAAGTTTTAACAACTTATATTAATCACTCTCGTTGGCTCGGATGAAAGCGTATATGTGGTCCTTCATGTGGGAGGAAACCGGAGTACCCGGAGAAAACCCACCTGTCCGATCTGGCGACCATCGTACCATCTCACATACTTACCGGTCCGAGGATCGAACCCGGGTCACATTGGTGAGCAGCGAGCGCGCTAACCACTGCGCTAATCGGAGAGCCAAAACTGTTGTTGCTAAGAAAGCAAATAAATCAGTGCATCAGTTGATGTGGTATACATATAATATGCCTACATATAGCAGAAATGTAACGCATAAAGGGAAAATAAGTGACATTTAAATGTTGCTTGGGGTTTATATTAGACATTTAGTAAATTGTGTGTTCATATTTATTCAATGCTAGTGAAACACATATCTGAAAACAAATATTATTTGATGTTTTATCAACTTTCGCGACGTGTGGAAGGTCAGTGGTTCTACCAGTGATTCTCGTCCGTTCTTGAGTACTGCTCGGACGGATACCTGACCTCCCTCTCAATCCCCATCTCTCTCCCTCCCCCTCCCCACTCCCTCTCTCCCTCCATCCCATAATGGTATACGCTTTCATCCGCACCAACGAAAGGTGATTAATATGTAAGTTGTTGAAGTTTGTTTCGCGATCGTTGTAAAATAATCTATCTGTCTATCTATCAACTGACATGGAGTCAGCAAAGGTAAGTTACCCAGTAAGCAATGCTCATCAATGACGACGTGGTCCATGGACAGCTCGCCGCACCGACACTAGTGCGGCTTTAACTATATACCATTGGTGTTGTTTTAGAACCAACAAAGCACCACAAAGTCACGCGTATAATAGTCAGGCGATCCTACAATTGTAATCATGTTTCTGCGCGGGAAAACTCCTTTGATGAATTGGTGGAGAATATTTCTAACGAATCGTGTGGAAGTCGTGATAGCGTCGTGGACGCTCGTTCACCTCAGGTGCGAACGATCGGGAGTTCGAACCCCGCTGGAGCCGTTACGATTGTGCCCTTAGGCAAGGCATTTAATTTCCACGTTGCCTCTTCTCTCTCCCTCATGGCGATGGATTCCACCAGGAATGAGGTCTCGAGTGACTATGCTTGATAAGAATGTTTTTCCCCCGAATACTCTTGGAAGATTTTAACAGCATATGATGATATGCTGAATTGGTTTGTATTAATTGTTACGCAAGCGCCAATTCCGCCAAAGAAGTCTGGTTTCTTTCTGTATCTGTCAATTACGGCGAATGTGATTAATTTTATCCTGAATGAAGATGACCATGTCCCTGTTCTTGCATTGACAGGATATATGCCGGTAATTCAATGTCGTTTTTCACTGTATTATAAGTCTATCTTGTTTGTTGTGTATTTGCCTTCACGTGTGCCAAACTAAAGATAAATAAATTTTCTTGATCTCTCTCATTATTAATGATACTACTGTTGTGTAGTTTCATGTTTTCTTTTATGCTTTCCAGTGAATGGTAGAGTTTTCTCAGCGAAAGAACGGTTACGCGGTTAGATGCACTTTTGTATTGTAGCTATTTTCTGACTATCATTAACAGTTATTGATTAAGTAATCTATTCTAATGAATTTGTTTTCTCTGTAGTTTTTAATTTCGACAGCAAATAGAAACTAACTTGAACATTTTACAGGAACTATTTCTTATTATGGACGTTCACACTAAGAGAAGTGGTTGTGCGGTTGTGTAACGTAGTGCAATGAGCCAGAAATGGCAGTTAAAATGAATAATACACGCGGAAGTACACATTTCAGCGAGCATTCGATGAAATAGATTAGTTTATACAAATTTAGTTTAGCTCGATTGCGAAACAAGTTATTTCAACTTATATTAATCACTCTCGAGACCTCATTCCTGATGTAATCCATCGCCATGAAGGAGAGAGAAGAGGCATGTGGAATTTAAATGCCTTGTCAAAGGGCACACTCGTAACGGCTCCAGCGGGGCTCAAACTTTCCACATTGCCTCTTCTCTCCCCCTCATGGCGATGGATTCCAGCGTGGCTCGAACATTCCACGTTGCCTCTTCTCTCCCCCTCATGGCGATGGATTCCAGCGGGGCTCGAACTTTCCACGTTGCCTCTTCTCTCCCCCTCATGGCGATGGATTCCAGCGGGCTCGAACTTTCCACATTGCCTCTTCTCCCCCCCTCATGGCGATGGATTCCAGCGGGGCTCGAACTTTCCACGTTGCCTCTTCTCTCCCCCTCATGGCGATGGATTCCAGCGGGGCTCGAACTTTCCACGTTGCCTCTTCTCTCCCCCTCGTGGCGATGGATTCCAGCGGGGCTCGAACTGTCCACGTTGCCTCTTCTCTCCCCCTCATGGCGATAGATTCCAGCGGGGCTCGAACTTTCCACGTTGCCTCTTCTCTCCCCCTCATGGCGATGGATTCCAGCGGGCTCGAACTTTCCACATTGCCTCTTCTCTCCCCCTCATGGCGATGGATTCCAGCGGGGCTCGAACTTTCCACGTTGCCTCTTCTCTCCCCCTCATGGCGATGGATTCCAGCGGGGCTCGAACTTTCACGTTGCCTCTTCTCTCCCCCTCATGGCGATGGATTCCAGCGGGGCTCGAACTTTCCACGTTGCCTCTTCTCTCCCCCTCATGGCGATAGATTCCAGCGGGGCTCGAACTTTCCACGTTGCCTCTTCTCTCCCCCTCATGGCGATGGATTCCAGCGGGGCTCGAACTTTCCACATTGCCTCTTCTCTCCCCCTCATGGCGATGGATTCCAGCGGGGCTCGAACTTTCCACATTGCCTCTTCTCTCCCCCTCATGGCGATGGATTCCATCAGGAATGGTGCCATGAGTGTGATTCATATTAAGTCGTAAAAGAACTTGTTTCGCAATCGAGCTAAAATAAATATGTATAAACTATAAACATAGATGATAGCTCTTGGTTGTGATTAGTTTTACTGTATTACTACGCTACTTTTGTGCGTGTAGATGTAATATGACAGTTTAATATCCGCCGAAAATAGTTCCAACATCTTCGGTGTGGCGTCGTCGTGTATATTTTTCTAATAACGCTGATATTAAATGGGAAATAAAGTAGTCTGACGGTCACGAAGCAATGTCTAGAGATTTCATTATTAACAAAATTGAAGTAGAAAGTACTAATTAAGTACTCGCAGTGACGTTTAATATTGTTGTGATTAATGAATATGCGTGTGGCATTCACTGTCGGCAAATTAATTTCGCAATACGATTGTATACGAAGTCTATGAAATAAAGAATTGAAATTACAGTTGTCATTTTCGAAAAGAATTCTCGATCTATATAACTATAATTGGATTTTATAGAATAATACAGAGACAATTTAGAGAACAATACAGGGACTTCTGTTCAAGATCTAAATTTAGAGCATAGTAGTATAGAATAGTTGTTATTTCGTAGAACAAACCTACATTGTAGATAACAGACGGATGGAACTAGCCTGTGTTCCAGTCTGTCAATTTGTCACATTTTAACTTCTGGCAGAAACTCAATACGGCCCAATTAATAGTCTCGGTGTTAAAATATATTTATTTGAATGTCCAGGCAAAATATATCGACGCCTGTTCCCATGCTAGGCTGGAAATAACTATCATACTATTGTATATGTAATCAGTACAGCTGTAACTTCAATTCAATTCAATTCAATATATTTTATTTGGCATAAACATATAACATGTTCATCGCCATAAATCAAATAACATGGCGGTTATAATAAAACTAACATACATCATTCTATAAATTGAGAAAAGTGTGTGTATTATTAATTACATGTAATTAGAATATATTGTATTATTAAAACAAATATATATACATATATACGTACACATAAATATCCATATACACACACACACACACACACACACACACACACACACACACATACATATATATATATATAATTGTTTTTAACATAATAACAATTATTTATCATTAAACTATAGATCAATACACCCTACTGTTGACAATTGTGCTCTATACTATATACATACTAAAATAATCATGTAATATCACGTTTACTATTTGCTAAAACTATATATCTCGACAATTTATTTAATACACTTTTTTGGTTCGATATCATAAACGAATACAATTAATATACATAGTAGAGAATCTGTCAATGATTTGTTGAATAATTTTACCAATGCAATCCGAGAAGTTGCGGACCCGTTATTTGAGAAATCGTTTAAGCGTAATAAATATGCACCATGTTTTAATGATACACCTATAGTCAGTCAAGCGGAATGGTTTGACAATGAATGTATTCAAGCCAGAAATGTGTATGTAAGTTCACAGCATGTATTTAACAGGCTTAAATCTAAGTCTAGTAGAGAGCAGTTTTGTTATAATAAAAAACATTACAAAGATTTATGTAAGAAAAAAACGAAATGCTAGCAAACATAAGAAATTACTAGAAATTGAAAAATTGAAACATGCTAAGCCAAAACAGTTTTGGAAATATTTTAAACGAAAAAATAAAAATTCGGTATCTAATAATATAACTATTGAAGATTTTAAAAAGTACTTTTCAGAGTTGGGCAACGATGCTTCTCAAACTGAAAACCCGGATGCAGAGAATTTTTGTGATAACCATGACTTTGATCATTTAGATTGTTCATTTGATGAGCTTGACAGGCTTATTACTATTGAAGAAATTTTAACTGCTGTGAAGACTTTACAAACGGGTAAAGCCATGGGTAATGATTTTATTATGAATGAATATTTAATTACAGGTATTGATATTTTGTCAGGTCACATATGTGATATTTTTAATGCTATCCTGGACTCTGGTTACTTTCCAGAGAAATGGACGGAAGGAGTTATTATCCCGTTGCATAAAAAGGGTGATGCAAATAATGTAAATAACTATAGGGGAATAACATTCGTAAGCTGTTTGTCTAAATTGTTTACTTCAGTTTTAAATAAAAGAATAGTTAATTTCTGTGAATCAAACAATGTAATATCGGATGCTCAATTTGGATTTAGAAAAGGGCGTTCAACAGTTGATGCCCTATTCACTTTAAGTAATATAATTCAAAATTATTTGTTTAATAACAAACGACTATATTGTGTATACGTTGACTTATGTAAATGTTTTGATACTATTTATAGAAATGCCCTGTGGATGAAATTATACAAATGTGGTATACAAGGAAAGCTTTTAAGGATTATTAAAGATATGTACCAAAAGGTTAAGTCTTGTGTTAGAAACTGTAACAGTTATACTGATTATTTTGAATATGCGGTTGGCCTAAGGCAAGGGGAGATAATGTCTCCTATTTTATTTTCATTATTTGTCGAAGATCTCGAACTATTTTTGCAAGAAAATAATAATTCAGGACTGTTAATAGATGATATTGTATTAATGTTACTGTTATTCGCAGACGATATGGTTATATTTGGTAAAACACCACTAGAACTACAAACTAACTTAAATATATTGCATGAATATTGTGAGCTATGGGGCTTAAAAGTTAATACAGCAAAAACTAAGATAATGGTGTTTCGTAAAAGGGGCGGCCTACTACCGAATGAATCATGGACATATAATGGAATCAACATTGAAGTCGTGAATGATTTTAACTATTTGGGTACTGTATTTAACTATACAGGTAATTTCACATTAAATCAACAATACTTGTCTGGTAAGGCGTTACAATCTTTAAATGTTCTCTTAGTTAATTGTACCAAATTAAAACTTAAGCCGAAGCTACTATGTCAGCTTTTTGATGCCTTTGTTGGCTCTATTTTGAACTACTCGTCTGAAATTTGGGGGTTTACAAAATCTAAAGAGCTAGAAAGAATTCATTTAAAATTTTGTAAACGTATTTTAAATGTAAGGGTCACTTCATGCTCAATAGGAGTGTACGGTGAACTGGGTAGATATCCCCTTTATATTTCACGTTATATTCGCATTATTAAATACTGGTTCAAATTATTAAATACAGACAATATTATTCTTACGAGCGTATATAAGCAATCTGTACGTGATATGAATAATGGTGCTAAAAACTGGGTATCACAATTAAAAGATATGTTATGTAATTACGGCTTTGCAAATATTTGGGAAGATCCTTATGTAAATGTTAACGATTTTATATGTTTGTTTAAGCAACGGATTATTGATTGCTTTATACAGGGGTGGTTTGGTAGTAAAGACACAAGTGGTATGCTAGTATTATATAATAGTTGTAAATTGCGATTTGAATACGAACCCTATCTTAATATTATTCCATCTAATTTACGATACTTAATAGCTAAGCTAAGAATTTCAGCTCATTCATTAAGAATTCACACAGGTAGATATGGACAAAATAGAATACCACACAACGAACGTTACTGTTTATGCTGTAACACGAGAGACTTGGAAGACGAATACCACTTTATACTAGTATGTCCATGCTACATACATTTGCGAAAAATATTTATTAAAAAATACTATTTTGCAAGTCCGAATATGGTAAAGTTTATTGAATTATTACAATCTAGAAATAGAAATATTTTACTGAAGTTGGCATTGTACTACAAACAAGCTGTTAATATTAGAACTTCAATATTAAATATCATATAATTGCCCAACCTATATTATAAATACAGTCGATTATTTTATCTTGACAATGTTGAATATAGCTGTACATAAAATATGCAGTAGGTGACAGTCAATATACTTACCTAGTATCCGAGCATAGACAAGTAGACATGCACTTATAAAAAAAAATATATGTGTAAATATTAAATAGGTTATTAAGAAAACGTCACATTCTTACCTCAAGTTGCAGTAAAGAACGGCTATTGTACTTACCATGATGTCCCAGGAATAGCCAAGACCATCCATCAACATCTAGAATACTATATACTTGGCAATTTGGAAATTTCAAGTTTATCCTCTAAGCAATAGATAACTACAATAATTGGACTCTAAAACAACATACTGATGCTTATAATTAATTTGTTTTGTGTTACATTGATCACGTGTGAATAGTGAATAGTATGTAAAATATGTAAATTATCATGACTATGTACTTACATGTATACGTCTTAATAAACTTATGTTCATAACCTAACCTAACCATAATAGTTTTAAATTTCTGTAAAGTAGGCCAAGAACTGGTAGTCCGGCGTATGTAGGTACGTGTGTACGTTCGCGTGCGCATACGTTCACACATTTCTCAAATGATATTGTCCCTGAAACAGCTTGATCAATTATCAACTACAACGAATAAACGAAGAACTTGCCAATGTCATGACAACAGATGACGACAGTCAGATACAACTTATAAACGATACAATGACTAAAATGCATATACCCCTTCTTCCATCTATTACAATACAGCAACAAATATCGGTGTGCATCTAAAACCCAATACAAAGACACCGAACATATGAAAACTTACCTGGGAACAGGCGTTGATATATTGTGCCTGGTCAGTCAAATAAATATATTTTAACACCGAGACCATTAATTGGGCCGTATTGAGACTCTGATCATATCAACTGTTATTTTGCCAGAAGTTAACAAGTGAAAAATCGACAGACTGGAACCCAGGCTAATAAAAACTATCAGATACCAACTACAACAAATAAAGGAAGAACTTGTCAATACCATGGCAAACAATGACGACAATCTAATACAACTGAAAAGAAATACCATGACCAAAATAAATATACATTATTCATGTACCGCTACTTTGATCAGCAAAATGATGTGCACGGTTATCGCAGGTAGAGAAAAATGTTTGGACATATTGACGATGACACAAGATAATTAACAGCTGAAGGAGTGATGTCAGAAAGAATGAATCTTTATATGGCATAGGACAATACAAGTTGTCAAACACTGTGCATGGTGGTGGTATCAAAGAAGAAATATTTCCGATAACACACACAGCTCCTGTAACCAGGCCCGGGGTTATAAAACGTTTCAACAATCTCAAAACTCATTCTCAATCGTCTGATTGGTTCAGCTGACAGTAAAACTCAGAATCAACCAATCAGATCATTTGAGCTTGAGTTTGAGATCTGAGAAAAGTTGTATAACCTCGGGGCAATCAACAGAGACAAATGACTATGTATAATCATGTACACTCCGATTTATAAACAAACGTGTTTATAAACATGGCCTAGTCCAATCAAAATAATTACAAGGGAGTGAAGCATTTTAGTACATGCAGATCCACGTTTTATGTAATTGAATAGTTATAGAGGTGCGTTACCTCGTTACTGGGTTAGTCTATTTTAAAAGTACAAAAATACGTATGACCTACATTACGAACTGTACACATCTAGACGGTATTAAACACGTATCATTTGTAAACATTCTCTGATGAAGTTGATATTGCCGCATTAATGTCTCCTAGGAATATTACATTTCTAGATTGCGAATATGTATCTATGCCATCAGTATTAAGTGTATTAATATTTTCAATACAATCTTGTACATCATAAGGTACTGGACACAAGGTTCGTTATCACCGAAATTGCGGATGCAAGACTTTATCTTTCTGTATATACATGTAGCACTTCAAATGCTATTTAATTAGATATTAGTTTGTGTTTTTGTAAAATAGTTAAAAGTAATATATATTGTATTTGTATTTCTATATAACGATAACGAGTCTGTACACAATAGATATGCACTGTACATTATGAATGAATAAATATGGTTAAACCAACGATATTACTTGGCAACATTAAACTGAGACTCATTAATCTCCGCCAAAGCCTTCGTAAGTTTCCGTGAACTACGACCAGGACATACGTTAGGTTTTTACCGTTAATATTTGAATCAAGTCAGTAAGTAAGTGTACCATAATCTAAAGCTCATATTTTACTTCGGAAATCCGATTATCAACGAAGTAAGTTCACGGAATATGCAAATGTCTCAGTTTAATATTGCCAAACTATAACAGGTATATATCGAGCTATCAGAGATTTTCTTTTTGTACAATAATTAAAAGTAACATATATTTTATTTGTATTGCTCTATAGCGTTAACGGTTCTGTACACAACAGATATGTACTGTGCATTATGAATGCATACATATGTTTACACCAACGATAACGAGTATACATCGAGCCATCATATAATTTCTTTAACAGATTAACTGCATTTGATATATGCTTCGATACATGTTTTGCCGGAATTGGCTTGGCAAAGTATACGTACCGTCGTGTTTCCACAATTCTACATGAAATACGTATTATAATATATGCAATAGATTACACTACATACATATGACAGAAATATCATCATCATCATCATATTTCGGGTTTTACGCCTGCATCAGCACCATTTCGGGCTATATCGCCGGCGGGCAGTTTACTTAACAACACCTTTCCTGGGTAGGCTCCAGCGGTTAACCAGTACTTGGGTGCACCAACCTCCGTAAGAAACTGCCAACTTTTTCATATAAATAAGACACGGCCTGGGCGGGGCTCGAACGCGTGACCATCAGTGATGATAGGTTACAGTGGTATACAAGTCAGCGACCGTAACCACTCGACCACGGAGGCGGACTATGACAGAAATATAGTTTTATACAAATTTAGTTTGGCTCGATTGCGAAACAAGTTCTTACAACTTATATTAATCACTCTCGAGACCTCATTCCTGGTCGAACTCCGGACCTTTCGCATCTGAAGCGAACGTTCATGAACATGAATATTACTTTGAAATTATTAAAATATATATATACATATGTTGATTTTTACAGCAAAGTAAAGGTACGCAAAAAAAAACAGCAACGTTTATAGTATAAATAAGCTGGAAAATACTAACAGGCTTTCAGGAGATTATGCTCTTCCAATAAACCATAGAGGTGGAAGGGGGAGGGTGGAAGGCCTATAATATTATCTTTAAATTAATAAACCAACATTTACAGTCATTTGATATTGTACATTAAATTCAAGACTGGATATTATTTGCAAATTACATGTAGTACTAGAACCAAGACAAAGACATGAATTATATACACTAGTTAACAACATCACATGCTATTTTACACATTCAACCTTTGAACCGAGTACAGTAAAAACTTTAATGATATAGTGTTTGTTTATTATAGTGTCACCCCTATTTAAAGGGCCAGCAATGACTGGCTTATGAGACACCTCTTTTTATGACCATCAGTACTTCCCTATGCTTGTATGCCAGTCGACAGGCTGGTGGGCAATCGTTAACTATCTGGCGGCTTACCAACCGGCCATATCAGAACGAAACTCTGACGAGGTTCGAACCGGCGAACACCATAACCACTAGGCCACGGAGACGGTTATATGCCGACAATCAATGAACACAATGTATGGTTACATGCTTGAATAGACATATATCATACAAATTCAGTAACAATACATACTATACATGTACATGTATATCCAATGGGTTCTTCTGTTAAAGATTTGTTATCAAACATGATTTTGGAAAAAAATCACAATTATCATACCGTAACATTTGTTATGGGAACAGTAAAAACAAAGGATTCCAACTAAAGGGACCGATATACATTTCGGGATAAATCAGACTTTATCTGGCAAGGGAGGTAAGAGAAAAGCCAGCGAGATTTCTCATTCTAATGAAATGCCACGATATATCTACAGTTAGCTTCCACGATATATCTACAGTTAGCTTCATTGCTAGCATGCAAAGAGTTAATTAACACTTTCCTTCATAGAGATTTAGGTTAGTATACTATTATATCTCCATACAAACGACAGCCATTTAGCTATCATGCAGTGGATAAGTAGTCGCCATATCTATCCCACCTCCATAGATATTACTGGGACTACATAGAGATTTAGGTTAATATACTATTATATCTCCATACAAACGACAGCCATTTAGCTATCATGTAGTGGATAAGTAGTCGCCATATCTAGCCCACCTCCATAGATATTATTGGGACTACATGCGAGTTAGGTTAATATACTATTATATCTCCATACAAACGACAGCCATTTAGCTATCATGTAGTGGATAAGTAGTCGCCATATCTATCCCACCTCCATATATATTACTGGAACTACATGATAATCTGGCCTTTATTATGAACACTGGTTTAGCTACTACATTGTCAATGTATGCTGTATTGGTAATGGCATCAAGAGGTGCTTCTATGAGGTAAAGAGTTAAGCAAAGTATTGCGAGTTTGAAGAAAGTTTTTATCTTTTTACGATAGACTATTCCAAACAATTGATATCCAATCCTACCATTAATCAGCTCACAATTGTTTGTTGGGTTACTGGAATTGTATTTAAAAGAACTAAGTTTATACTAGCAAAGAGGCTTCACAATATATTAACAACTTCAATTTCGTATGTTTGGTTTTGTGTTTTGTTGCGTTTGACCTTCTCCCTGTTAGAAATAAAGAATTGTTTTGCTTAATTATAAGACACATATCAGATAAATATTACATGTATTTACACATAGATATAAATATAAATGGCTATGATTGTGGGAGCTCATTTGTATAAAATGTATGCATTATGTTTGCACTGTTCGCTAACTGTATATACTATGTATGTATGTCCTCATGGGCTTGAAAGCCTGCTGGAATTTAATAAACTAAACTATCAAACTATAAATTTGAAATAGAATGGAATTCATTATCTATATCTATCGTTTTGCCCTTTTTCCAGATGACAAGCTCAACAGGTACACATATGAATGGAGTCATTATTTAGCCGTACACTCGTGTCTGAGCATTACGACACATACAATTTCGCTATGGCTTGCTGTCCTCATGTCAACAATTAGGTATGTATAATAAATTATATTTATTTTACAACGATTGCAAAAAAGCTGTAACAACTTAATATATATTAATCACTCTAGTTGGCACTGATGACAGCGTACGTGTGGTCATTGTCCAATCTGGCGACCACCGTGCCATCTCACATATTTCCTGGTCAAAGGATCGAACCCGGGTTGCATTGGTGAGAAGCGAACGTGCTAACCACTGCGCTAATCGGACATATATTTTGGTACACAGTCAAACCTCAATATTAAACAATAATGGCTGCTTAGCACAGGTGGCTGCTTAAAATAGGTCAAATGTATAATAAAGCAACATATTGGAATCTGAAAACTGGCTGAATACAGGTTGGCTGCTTAATACAGGTTGGCTGCTTAATAAATGTTTTACGTTTATTTATCGTCACTACCGGTTGTCCATATGAGTGACGCCTCCTGAAGAGATTAGTCATTAGATGTAAAGAATGCGTTAAGTCAGGAAGAAGGAACAACGAGATAGAGCGGTATTTATAATATAAGGAAGTATGGGCTAGAGAATGGAGGCATGAATCATGATCCACGTGGTAGACACAGAGCATATTTGTGTTTATTAGTTAGCCTGGGTTTACACTAATTTACTTCTGGTCAAATGACACCGACAACCCGTCGAGTTTCCCAAGACCTAAGATATTATCAGAAACTCAATACGGCCCAATTAATGATAATCGGTGTTAAACTATATTTATATGACTGATCAGGCAAAATATATCAACGCCTGTTCCCAGGCTATTTATTAATATTATATTAGTCAGTCATTGGAAATCATAAAAGAAAAAGAAGATTTGTGTTTATTAGTGTAAGATAGGATTTTATTTCATCGAGTGATCACCGACATTTGTATTTCCACGAGTGGCTAACGCCACACAGATTCAACTTATGGCTAACACAACTCATGGAAATACAAATTTCGGTGTCACTCGATGAAATAAAATTCTATCTTACACTAATAAACACAAATCGTCTTGTTCTTTTATGATTTCCAATGACTGACTAATATAATATTTGTGTCATATTGTATTCATTTTAACTACACTGTCTGGAGCCTCATTGCACTACATGACACTACCGCACAACCACCTCTCTTAGTGGGAACATCCGTAATACGAACTACTTCCTGTATAATTCTCAAGTTAGTTTCTGTTTGCTGTCAAAATTAAAAATTACATACAAAACAAATCACCAAATATTTACTGGTAACTGTTTGCCATTGAATTATGAATTTATGATTGCATTAAATACAAATGGTGTCTTTCAAATAGTAGTAGGCTTACGCAGTTGTCAGCCAATTTTACAACATGTTTGTTTATTATAGTGTCACCCCTATTTAAATGGCCAGTCATTTCTGACTTATGAGACACCTCTTTTTATTAACATCAGTAGTTCCCGAATCCTATGCTTGTAGCCCAGGCGTCAGGCTGGTAGGCAATCGGTAACCATTATTTAACTAACTTGCAGCTCACCAACCGGCCATATTAGAACGAACCCCTGACGAAATTCGAACCATCGACCTCCCGCTCCGTAGGAGGACGCCTTTCGACCTCCCGCTCCGTAGCTTTCGACCTCCCGCTCCGTAGCTTTCGACCTCCCGCTCCGTAGGAGGACGCCTTTCAACCTCCCGCTCCGTTGGAGGACGCCTTTCGACCTTCCGCTCCGTAGGAGGACGCCTTTCGACCTCCCGCTCCGTAGGCGGACGCCTTAGCCACTGGGCCACGGAGACAGTCTATAATCATTGAGGCATATAAAAGTATTCACGTATCCAATCGTTACGCTACTCCAGTCTGTATTTATTTCGTACCATGTGTACAACAAGTTTACAACATTGTTTGGTTTATGCTATTGTTTCTATAGAATTGAATGCTTTCAAATATAAATAAATGCCTGCATCCTACTTTGTCTTTTATTGTATTTGTATCTGGTAGGAACATGGGATAAGTGAATAATTGTTTTACGTGAGTAAGTTTATATAGTTAGTGAAGGACTGGTTAACACAACTCGTACACAATATATCGGTGACAATATTTATTGGATGTTAAATAAAACAGATCTTTGAAATGTGACAGCAAGACCTTGAAGACGGTCCTAGATTCTGTATATTCTTCGAACAATTAGATTTGTAATAATTACTCGTAATCCGAACAACATATAATACTGGGAAAGCGCGTACCGCCTATAGATAACATGTACGTCACGTGTAGACGAAATATACATTTACATAAAGTTTGCAAACCAATTGTTCAAATTTACATCACAGGGATTCTGCACGTTTGTGAGTACTAGTATATAATTATATTTAAGTACAGGGATTCTACTCTGTGGGATGTCAAGATTTCGCATCGATCAGTAAAACGGCCCTATCTGAAACAATTTTGAACAAATCTGTCCAAATATAACGCCAATCCCGAGTCTTTATATTGTTCTTCAAATAAAACACAACTTTAAGCTGCATGCATGTATACTTTGCAAACAATTGCCACAAACACTGGCCATAGCAGGTCACATTTCCATACTAGGACACGGGTTCTGTCAGCAACAACAACAAATCTTCGACGGGAGAGTTTTAACTGTGAATAACATTATCAATAAAATGTGTTTCCACTAACGTGTAGGTTTATTCGGCAAAAATGTACGTCAAAAAGAGATTTCGTAGTATTTTCAATTTGTTTTGAAAATTTCTAAAGCGGCGCAATTCGCGTTGAAACGAGCTTTGAAACGAGCGTTCTGATTGGATTATTAGAATGTAACAAGATGTTTTTTTATATATGAAGAATAATCATAATCCAATCAGAACGCTCGTTTCAACGCTCGTTTCAACGCAAATTGCGCCGCTTTAGAATTTTTCAAAACAAATTGAAAATGCTACGAAATCTCTTTTTGACGTACATTTTTGCCGAATAAACCTACACGTTAGTGGAAACACATTTTATTGATAATGTTATTCACTGTTAAAACTCTCCCGTCGAAGATTTGTTGTTGTTGCTGACAGAACCCGTGTCCTAGTATGGAAATGTGACCTGCTATGGCCAATGTTTGTGGCAATTGTTTGCAAAGTATACATGCATGCAGCTTAAAGTTGT
Organism: Archivesica marissinica; assembly: GCA_014843695.1. NCBI lineage: Eukaryota > Metazoa > Mollusca > Bivalvia > Venerida > Vesicomyidae > Archivesica > Archivesica marissinica. Next base: position 37,739,538 of record CM026401.1, read on the forward strand.
GTTTTATTTGAAGAACAATATAAAGACTCGGGATTGGCGTTATATTTGGACAGATTTGTACAAAATTGTTTCAGATAGGGCCATTTTACTGATCGATGCGAAATCTGACATCACACAGAGTAGAATCCCTGTACTTAAATATATATACTAGTACCCCCAAACGTGCCGAATCCCTGTGGTCAAATACTTTAATTCTCGGTGATACAAGAACATGACTCCAGTTCATGTATAAACTTTTAACGTCTACAAGAAAGGCATAATCGTTGTCATCATTCTATCTTGTATATAATTCAAACCCCTCTCGAGGATGTAGTCATATTCCTCCATAGTTCAATGATTGATATTGGCTGGCTTTCCCCGTTAATAGACAGTGCCCATTTTATATTAGTTTAGTTTATACAAATTTATTTTAGCTCGATTGCGAAACAAGTTATTTCAACTTATATAAATCACTCTCGAGACCTCATTCCTGATGGAATCCATCGCCACGAGGGAGAGAGAAGAGGCAACGTGGAATTTAAATGCCTTACCTAAGGGCACAATCGTAACGGTTCCAGTGGGGCTCGAACTCCGGACCGTTCGCACCTGAAGCGAACGTGCATCCACTGCGCTATCACGACTTCCATATTAGTTTACCATGCATGTGTTGGTAATATGCTTCCAGTTTGGTATATAAAGCTATAAATCAGAATTTGTGTTTTTCAGATACTTGTTTATCCGGTCACACGGCCGGTGGAACTTGGACCCGAGTAGAACGAAACTTGCTATTATAGGTGTGTATGTTGCATCCGTTGTGGTAACTATTCCAAATTACGTGGTGACTGATGTCCAACCTGTCTATCTACCAACCCACAATGCCACAATCTACCGGATAAAGAATCTACAAATATATCTAAAGAACTCCACAACAATGAATGCTATCAATGTGTGGCTGTTTATCATAGTAGGAAAGCTCCTTCCGTGCATTTTAATATGTGTATTCGGATGTCTTCTATTACGTACGTTGCGTCAAAGTCAACAGCTTACCGAATCTCTAAAACTTACATCTACATCAAGACGGATGCGCGCGCATAAAAGAACTACCGTCATGCTATTAGCTATAATGACAATGTTTATCATATCAGAACTTCCGGCGGCCATATTAGTGCTTATTTCAGTGTTTCGGGACGGGTTCTTTATGGATTACTATATGCTGTTTGCTGATACACTGGATATTCTCTCGTTAATAAATAATGCTATCAATTTTATCATGTACTGTATAATGAGCCGACAATTTAGAGACTGTCTGTGCGACACATTGCCGATGTGCAATAACCACATGTCAAATCAATACCAGACTGCGAATAGTACAAACAGTAATGTACGAGGAGCAGCATCGGCCAAAAGTGTGTAATAATAACTAGTATGCTTTCCGTGGCCCAGTGGTTAAGGCGTCCGCCTACGGAACGGGAGGTCGAAGGTTCGAATTTCGTCAGGGCTTCGTTGACGTTCTGATATGGCCGGTTGGTGAGTCGCCAGCTAGTTAAATAATGGTTACCGATTACCTACCAGCCTGGCGTCTGGCATACACGCATAGGATTCGGGAAGTATTGATGTTCATAAAAAAGAGGTGTCTAATAAATCAGTAATGGCTGGCCCTTTAAATAGGGGTGACACTATAATAACAAACACTTTACTTTATATGATGTACATATAACTTATGCCACTAAACATTTATCGCAACTAGTTTATTTAACGTCACTACCGGTTGTACATTTGAACAACGGGCAGTTTACCTAGCAACACCTTTCCTGGACAGGCTCCAGCGGTTAGCCAGTACTTGTGGAAGTCGTGATAGCGCAGTGGATGCGCGTTCGCTTCAGGTGCGAAAGGTCCGCAGTTCGAGCCCCGAGTGTGCCCTTAGGCATGGCATTTAAATACCACGTTGCCTCTTCTCTCTCCCTCGTGGCTATGGATTCCATCAGGAATACGGTCTCGAGAGTGATTAATATAAGTTGTAAGAACTTGTTTCGCAATCGAGCTAAAATAAATGTGTATAAACTAACCAGTATTTGGGACACACATCTCCGTAAGAAACTGCCAACTTTTCCAAATAAATAAGACACGGCCTGAAAGGGGCTTGAACCCGTGGCCATCAGTGATGATATGCTACACAGTGATATACAAGTCAGCGACCTTAACCACTCGACCATGGGGTCGGACTGAATACCATATTGTTTATACTATATATCCACAATTAGAATATATATTGCGACCTGTATATATTGTATATTATACCGTGTGGCCACTACCAGGTAGTGTGTGAGATATGTTGTATATTATACCGTGTGGCCACTACCAGGTAGTGTGTGAGATATGTTGTATATTATACCGTGTGGCCACTACCAGGTAGTGTGTGAGATATGTTGTATATTATACCGTGTGGCCACTACCAGGTAGTGTGTGAGATATGTTGTATATTATACCGTGTGGCCACTACCAGGTAGTGTGTGAGATATGTTGTATATTATACCGTGTGGCCACTACCAGGTAGTGTGTGAGATATGTTGTATATTATACCGTGTGGCCACTACCAGGTAGTGTGTGAGATATGTTGTATATTATACCGTGTGGCCACTACCAGGTAGTGTGTGAGATATGTTGTATATTATACCGTGTGGCCACTACCAGGTAGTGTGTGAGATATGTTGTATATTATACCGTGTGGCCACTACCAGGTAGTGTGTGAGATATGTTGTATATTATACTGTGTGGCCACTACCAGGTAGTGTGTGAGATATGTTGTATATTATACTGTGTGGCCACTACCAGGTAGTGTGTGAGATATGTTGTATATTATACCGTGTGACCACTACCAAGTATTGTGTGAGATATATTGTATACTATACCGTGTGAACACTACCAAGTATTGTGTGAGATATATTGTATATTATACCGTGTGACCACTACCAAGTATTGTGTGAGATATATTGTATATTATACCGTGTGAACACTACCAAGTATTGTGTGAGATATATTGTATATTATACTGTGTGAACACTACCAGGTATTGTGTGAGATATGTTGTATATTATACAGTGTGGCCACTACCAAGTATTGTGTGAGATATATTGTATAGTATACCGTGTGAACACTACCAGGTATTGTGTGAGATATGTTGTATATTATACCGTGTGGCCACTACCAAGTATTATGTGAGATATATTGTATAGTATACCGTGTGAACACTACCAGGTATTGTGTGAGATATATTGTATATTATACTGTGTGGCCACTACCAAGTATTGTGTGAGATATATTGTATATTATACCGTGTGAACACTACCAGGTATTGTGTGAGATATATTGTATATTATACCGTGTGGCCACTACCAAGTATTGTGTGAGATATATTGTATATTATACTGTGTGACCACTACCAGGTATTGTGTGAGATATGTTGTATATTATACTGTGTGGCCACTACCAGGTAGTGTGTGAGATATGTTGTATATTATACTATGTGACAACTACCAAGTATTGTGTGAGATATATTGTATATTATACCGTGTGGCCACTACCAAGTATTGTGTGAGATATATTGTATAATATACCGTGTGAACACTACCAAGTATTGTGTGAGATATATTGTATATTATACTGTGTGAACACTACCAAGTAGTGTGTGAGATATGTTGTATATTATACTGTGTGAACACTACCAAGTATTGCGTGAGATATGTTGTATATTATACTGTGTGAACACTACCAAGTATTGTGTGAGATATATTGTATAGTATACCGTGTGAACACTACTAGTGTGAGATATATTGTATATTATACTGTGTGGCCACTACCAAGTATTGTGTGAGATATGTTGTATATTATACTGTGTGGCCACTACCAAGTATTGTGTGAGATATGTTGTATATTATACCGTGTGACCACTACCAAGTAGTGTGTGAGATATATTGTATATTATACCGTGTGAACACTACCAAGTATTGTGTGAGATATATTGTATATTATACTGTGTGGCCACTACCAGGTAGTGTGCGAGATATGTTGTATATTATACCGTGTGAACACTACCAAGTATTGTGTGAGGTATGAAAGAGGCGGAATTGGCACTGGGGTTTCGTGACCGGAAAACAACAACACAACTAGTGTACACTCCAAACCAATCTGAACTTAAATTCCAAAGGCAGCAGTAACGCTTTATTGAACACATATTGAGCGATCATAATAAGTATCTACAACATAATTCATTTGCAAAATATGTTAAGAACACACACTGAAAACTTAGTCTGGATCGTGCACGCAACCAGTGAATTAGTCCGGATCGTGTACGCAACCAGTGAATTAGTCCGGATCGTGTACGCAACCAGTGAATTAGTCCGGATCGTGTACGCAACCAGTGAATTAGTCCGGATCGTGCACGCAACCAGTGAATTAGTCCGGATCGTGTACGCAACCAGTGAATTAGTCCGGATCGTGCACGCAACCAGTGAATTAGTCCGGATCGTGTACGCAACCAGTGAATTAGTCCGGATCGTGTACGCAACCAGTGAATTAGTCCGGATCGTGTACGCAACCAGTGATTAGTCCGGATCGTGTACGCAACCAGTGAATTAGTCCGGATCGTGCACGCAACCAGTGAATTAGTCCGGATCGTGTACGCAACCATTGCATTAGTCCGGATCGTGTACGCAACCAGTGAATTAGTCCGGATCGTGTACGCAACCATTGCATTAGTCCGGATCGTGCACGCAACCATTGCATTAGTCCGGATCGTGCACGCAACCATTGCATTAGTCCGGATCGTGCACGCAACCATTGCATTAGTCCGGATCGTGCACGCAACCATTGCATTAGTCCGGATCGTGCACGCAACCATTGCATTAGTCCGGATCGTGCACGCAACCATTGCATTAGTCCGGATCGTGTACGCAACCAGTGAATTAGTCCGGATCGTGTACGCAACCATTGCATTAGTCCGGATCGTGTACGCAACCATTGCATTAGTCCGGATCGTGCACGCAACCATTGCATTAGTCCGGATCGTGCACGCAACCAGTGAATTAGTCCGGATCGTGTACGCAACCAGTGAATTAGTCCGGATCGTGTACGCAACCAGTGAATTAGTCCGGATCGTGTACGCAACCATTGCATTAGTCCGGATCGTGTACGCAACCATTGCATTAGTCCGGATCGTGTACGCAACCAGTGAATTAGTCCGGATCGTGCACGCAACCAGTGAATTAGTCCGGATCGTGTACGCAACCATTGCATTAGTCCGGATCGTGTACGCAACCAGTGAATTAGTCCGGATCGTGTACGCAACCATTGCATTAGTCCGGATCGTGTACGCAACCATTGCATTAGTCCGGATCGTGCACGCAACCATTGCATTAGTCCGGATCGTGCACGCAACCATTGCATTAGTCCGGATCGTGTACGCAACCATTGCATTAGTCCGGATCGTGTACGCAACCATTGCATTAGTCCGGATCGTGTACGCAACCAGTGAATTAGTCCGGATCGTGCACGCAACCAGTGAATTAGTCCGGATCGTGTACGCAACCATTGCATTAGTCCGGATCGTGTACGCAACCAGTGAATTAGTCCGGATCGTGTACGCAACCATTGCATTAGTCCGGATCGTGTACGCAACCATTGCATTAGTCCGGATCGTGTACGCAACCAGTGAATTAGTCCGGATCGTGCACGCAACCAGTGAATTAGTCCGGATCGTGCACGCAACCAGTGAATTAGTCCGGATCGTGTACGCAACCAGTGAATTAGTCCGGATCGTGCACGCAACCAGTGAATTAGTCCGGATCGTGCACGCAACCAGTGAATTAGTCCGGATCGTGTACGCAACCAGTGAATTAGTCCGGATCGTGTACGCAACCAGTGAATTAGTCCGGATCGTGCACGCAACCAGTGAATTAGTCCGGATCGTGTACGCAACCATTGCATTAGTCCGGATCGTGTACGCAACCAGTGAATTAGTCCGGATCGTGTACGCAACCATTGCATTAGTCCGGATCGTGCACGCAACCATTGCATTAGTCCGGATCGTGCACGCAACCAGTGCATTAGTCCGGATCGTGCACGCAACCATTGCATTAGTCCGGATCGTGCACGCAACCATTGCATTAGTCCGGATCGTGTACGCAACCAGTGAATTAGTCCGGATCGTGTACGCAACCATTGCATTAGTCCGGATCGTGTACGCAACCATTGCATTAGTCCGGATCGTGCACGCAACCATTGCATTAGTCCGGATCGTGCACGCAACCATTGCATTAGTCCGGATCGTGTACGCAACCATTGCATTAGTCCGGATCGTGTACGCAACCATTGCATTAGTCCGGATCGTGTACGCAACCAGTGAATTAGTCCGGATCGTGCACGCAACCAGTGAATTAGTCCGGATCGTGTACGCAACCATTGCATTAGTCCGGATCGTGTACGCAACCAGTGAATTAGTCCGGATCGTGTACGCAACCATTGCATTAGTCCGGATCGTGTACGCAACCATTGCATTAGTCCGGATCGTGTACGCAACCAGTGAATTAGTCCGGATCGTGTACGCAACCATTGCATTAGTCTGGATCGTGTACGCAACCATTGCATTAGTCCGGATCGTGTACGCAACCAGTGAATTAGTCCGGATCGTGCACGCAACCATTGCATTAGTCCGGATCGTGCACGCAACCATTGAATTAGTCCGGATCGTGCACGCAACCATTGCATTAGTCCGGATCGTGCACGCAACCAGTGAATTAGTTCTCTATTCATTGAAATCATATGTACATGTGTTACGGTTTTATAAATAAAATTGTCTAACATTTATATTAATAGTTGACATTGTTTCTATCACAGTTATTGAGTACACTCTGGCCATCATGTGTCTCCTACTATTCCTGCACATGAGAATAAGTTGTTTAACCCGTACTGCGCTCGAAACGAGTATATTCGGGTTTGCAAACAGCATAGAGCCAGATCAGCTGGCAATGAACGTGCTGTCTCATCAGGCTCTATGTTGTTTGCTATTCGGATAGTGGAGCTAAAACGCTCATCTGAATAGAAAACAACATAGATCCTGATCTGAATTTATGTTGTTTGCACATTCCGTCCAATTTATTCGGCAGGTTACGGATTAAGTTAAGCTAGTGGCCTCGGGTTTTGCATATATCTATATAAACACTATACAGTACATCTATCTATACAATTGGTAAGAATGCTGCATAATATGGAAACAACATTCATGCTAATTTCACTGTTAGTTTATGCAAATTTATTTTAGCTCGATTGCGAAACAAGTTCTTATAACTTATACTAATCACTCTCGAGACCTTATTCCTGATTGAATCCATCGCCACGAGGGAGAGAGAAGAGGCATGTGGAATTTAAATGCCTTGCCTAAGGACACAATCGTAACGGCTCCAGCGGGGCTCGAACTCCGGGCCTTTCGCACGTGAAGCGAACGTGCTACCACTGAGTTAATGTCACTGTTGACGATGCACTCATATTACAACAAATTGATTGAGGGTTATGGAATAGGATGTTGCCGTAATATTTTCTTAAATTGAGAATATGGTATGCCTGTCCTTGCTGTGTAGGTTACCAAAGCACACATATCGACAGGCAGGATTTACCCTCGAGGATGCGGTACGCCCGATCTTGCTACGTGGGTGAGCACAGCACACATATATACAGGCAGGGTTTACCCTTGAGGATGCGGTACGCCCGATCGTGCTACGTGGGTGAGCACATCACACATATATACAGGCATGGTTTATCCTCGAGGATGCGGTACGCCCGACCTTGCTACGTGGGGGAGCACAGCAAACATATACAGGCAGGGTTTACCCTTGAGGGTGCGGTACGCCCGATCATGCTGCGTGGGTGAGCACTGCACACATATCGACATGCAAGGTTTTTTCCTCGAGGATGCGGTACGCCCGAACTTGCTGCGTTGGTGAGCACTGCATATATATCGACATGCAAGGTTTTTTCCTCGAGGATGCGGTACGCCCGAACTTGCTGCGTGGGTGAGCACTGCACACATATCGACATGCAAGGTTTATCCTCGAGGATGCGGTACGCCCGATCTTGGTGCGTGAGTGAGCACTGCACACATATCGACATGCAAGGTTTTTTCCTCGAGGATGCGGTACGCCCGAACTTGCTGCGTGGGTGAGCACTGCACACATATCGACATGCAAGGTTTATCCTCGAGGATGCGGTACGCCCGATCTTGGTGCGTGAGTGAGCACTGCATACAGATCGACAGGCAGTGTTTATCCTCGAAGATGCGGTACGCCCGACCTTGCTGCGTGGGGGAGCACTGCACACACATCGACATGCAAGGTATATCCTCGAGGATGCGGTACGCCCGATATTGCTGCATGAGTGAGAACAGCACACATATATAGGTTTTATCCAATATCATCCCACCGCAACACGCTCACAAATTGATGGAACAACCAATGTCAGTATAGATTAGTGCAACTTTCAAAACTTGTTCTAGTGTCATGTTTGTCCAGACTCCTGCCAGTAAGACTGAACAATGATATGAACTATGCTGGTGCCATCTTTACGCCAAACGTACACATACGCTGGACATACACGTGAGCATATTTTCCATATTCCAAAGTATTAAGCTGCATGGAAATGTGGACTCATTTCACGAATTGTTTGAGGTCAGGTGTGAAATATCCGGAGTTCGAGCCCCGCTGGAGCGGTTACGTGTGTTCCCTTAGGCAAGACATTTAAATTCCACGTTGCCTCTTCTCTCTCCCTCGTGGCGATGGATTCCATCAGGAATGAGGCCTCGAGAGTGATTAATATAAGTTGAAAGAACTTGTTTCGCAATCGAGCTAAAAATAAATTTGTATAAATGTTTTGATGTGCAATCACCAATCGTTCGCAATGTACAAATTCTCACATCAGTGTTACATGGCTGTCCGATTAGCGCAATGGTTAGCGCGCTCGCTTCTCACCAATGCGACCCGGGTTCGATCCTCGGTACAGGGAAGTATGTGAGATGGTACGATGGTCGCCAGATCGGACAGGTGGGTTTTCTCCGGGTACTCCGGTTTCCTCCCACATGAATTACCACATATACGCTTTCATCCGAGCCAACGAGAGTGATTAAAATAAGTTGTTAAAACTTACTTCGCAATCGTTGTAAAATAAATAAAGTATAAAAAAAGTGTTACATGGTTATAATAGTCTACCAAAGGTATGTTCGTCTAGCAGTCGCTGCCCGGAGCTCGACTGTCTCCAGCATTCCAATGACCATGATCAGAACTGTTGGTGATGTCTTCCATTGGTTGGGATTCATTCGTGACAGTTCAAAGCAACAAACTAGTATTTAGAGCACCATTCCAGGCATACATTGTATACTAGTGGATATTTCATGACGTTACCAAATTATCGTGAACATTCCGAACTGTGCATGCGGAGAAATTGAAACGTCAAGCCATTACTTATTAGATTGTCGCAACTATTTCAACATTAGACAAGCTTACCTAGATACCTTACCATGTCCGTTAACCTATTGTAATCGTATCTACGGCAACGAACGTCTGAATAACGACCAAAACGTGCACCTCTTTAATAAAGTACTACAATTCATTGTTGCCTCCAAGCGATTCACTCATTAATCTACGAACACACGGACGGAGTGGGAGTGGAACGTGTTGTTTTTTTCCCAAATATTTTGCAGCACTTTCAATTACAATCGGGAAATATGGACTATATTTTTGTTTAAAACAAACAATATTATAACTTGACCATTTCATAATACATACAATTTCTTTAATCTGATAATTAGACTTTATGTTTACCATGGAGATGAATTTACATAAGCTTTGTATTAAGCTGGTTTTCAGATACTAGTTCTCTTAAAATCATTTATAATGTGTTGTATATATATATATATATATATATATTAAACTAAATAATCATTAATGTGTAAGCTTGTAAATCAGTCATCTCTATCAATAATGTATTCATGTACCTGGAAGATACCTGGCTTTCTGAAAAATATGAGATTTGGCAAATAGTTGGGTGACTTTAGCCTGGGTTTCAGTCTGTCGATTTTTCACTTTTTAACTTCTCGCAAAATGATATCAGAAGCTCAATATGGCCCAATTAATAGTCTCAGTGTTAAAATATATTTAATTTGACTGACCAGGCAAAATATGTCGACCTGTTCCCAGGCTAGAGTGGCTTGATAAATGTACCATTCTCTTCCGGTGTAGCTGCATTAGCTCACATGTGACTTTTAGGATGTTAGTTCTGATAGTCATGGGGCGAAGATTACGTAGTATGGTATTAGAAATCTATAAAATTGTAAACAAAGATATTCATGTATACATGAATTTGCATGATCTTGTTAAAATTAAAGCAAATTAGAGACAAACAAAAATCGTTAGCGAAAAAATCAACTAATACCAACAACTGGTCTAAATATAAAAAATTAAGAAATCATGTTAACAATCTTAAGAAATTTGCCAAACAACGTTTCTTTTTAAATATTGAAGAAAGTATATTCGAACAAAGTTCATCTAACCGAGGACGTTATTGGAAATCGTTAAAAGGTTTACTAGGAAACTATAAGACATCGGACTCAATTCCTGTTTTAAAAACTACACTTGCAGATGGTTCTGAACAACTACATTTTACAGATGAGGATAAGGCTAATTGTCTTAATGATTACTTTACGTCAGTTTCTAATATAGATGATTCGTCTACTAATCTACCATTAATAAACATGAAAACAAATAAATCATTAAATGATATTATCATACAAGAATCTGACATAGAAGATATAATAAGTATTCTTGACGTTAATAAAGCCGTAGGTCCTGACTTCATTAGTCAAAGAATCTTAAAGCATGTTCAATTTTCTATCTCAAAACCTTTATGTTTATTATTTAATAAATCGCTGCGTGATGGGCTGTTCCCATCCAAATGGAAGCTTGCTTCAGTGTTACCCCTGTTTAAAAAAGGGCAAACTAATATTGCCAGTAACTATCGTCCGATTTCTCTTCTGAGTTGTGTAGGTAAATTAATGGAACGGTGTGTGTATAAATATATTTATAATTTTCTAGTGCCCAACGACCTAATTTATAAACAACAATCTGGGTTATTGACAGGTCACTCAACTGTATACCAATTAATTGATATTTATCATCAGATTGCACAGTCCTTTGATTCAAGGTTACATACATGTCTAATCTTCTGCGATATATCTAAAGCATTTTGACCGAGTATGGCACAAAGGATTATTATTTAAATTAAAGCAATGCGGCATTGGTGGTCAGGTTTACAAATGGATCACTGATTATCTCTCGTCCAGTGAACAGCGGGTCATTATGGGCACATCGCTTTCACGGTATAATACTATATATGCAGGTGTACCCCAGGGATCAGTTCTCGGTCCCCTCTTATTTTTAATTTATGTAAATGACATAGCTGATCAACTACTAAGTATAACCCGATTATTTGCAGACGATATATCGTTAGCCTGTACAACTTCCAATAGTGCAGATCTTGAAGGAATACTTAACCACGATCTCAGTGTTTTAACAAAGTGGTCTAAACAGTGGCTTGTAACATTCAATCCCAACAAAACTGAAGTATTGTATATTGGAAACGGAAATGAACACCAACTGAACTTAATTTTTGATACCATTAGCTTGTCTACAAATGAAAGCCACAAACATCTGGGGGTAACTTTTAGCAATGATTGCAAATGGCACAGTCATATTAATAATATTACTTTATCTGCGGCCAAACTTCTTGGAGTCATGCGAAAATTGAAATTTTCCATTAAACGCAAGTCTCTTAATCAAATTTATATTTCATTCCTAAGACCAATCCTTGAGTATGCGTCAACTGTTTGGGATAATTATACATTATATGATAAAGAGAACCTTGAAAAAATACAGCATGAAGCAGCTAGACTAGTGACTGGTACTACTAGGTCAGTTAGCTTGAACAACCTCTACCACGAAATCTCTTTCCGACAGACGCGCATATCAAAAATTAATTTTGACTTACAAAATTAAGCATAATTTAGTACCTGATTACCTAAGTGCACTATTTCCTAGAACGGTTAACCAAACGTCTCAATACAATCTGAGAAACAGTAATGATTTTGCAATATTTCCAAGGCGCACTTCGTTGTTTGCTAATTCCTTTGTTCCGTCCGCTATTGGTGCATGGAATGCACTACCACTTGCTGTCCGAGATCCCCAAACACTTGCTTCGTTCAAACATGAACTCTTAAGTACAATGTTTGTTTCAACTACAGTTCCGTCATATTATGGATATGGTATAAGGTACTTATCAGTTATGCACTCGCGTTTAAGGAACAATTGTAGTGACCTTAAACGCGACTTATTTCGTAATCATGTTTCGGATCACGACCGTTGTAATCACTGTAATGAGCGTGAAGACGCATCACATTACTTCTTTAATTGCATAAATTATACTGCGCAAAGGTCTCAACTATTCGTAGCAACCCGTCGCTTTCATCCCTTGAACTGTCAGTTCTTACTTCATGGTAATGTTGAACTCTCATATGAAGAAAATATTGCTGTTTTTCAAGCTGTTCAAGTGTTTATAAGAGATACTAAACGTTTTGATCGAATCAATTAGCCTCCCTCTGTTGCTCCATGAGCTAGGTGACACTACACACTACAAGTATTTTACTCTCGTCTCCCTTCATTCATTCTCCAACACTTATCTATCTAATCATATAATCACTCCTGTTTCTTCTATTATAGTCACTTCTTAGTCTCTGACTATTACATTGTAACTACATGTATTGCAATCGATGTTTACTATGTATTATATTGCCATGTACTCGTATAATATACATGTATCTACTCTGCCATATGTAAATGTTGTAAAATCAATGAACCAATTGGGAAGGGTCGAATCTAATGTTTTGAGAACTTGTGACCCGACCCACTTGCCATTATTTATGCTGTAGTGTGCTATGATGTATTATATAATTTATATTGTATAAGCACTTTAATATTGGCAATAAAATATGTTTAAACTTAAACTATTAAAGCAAATGCTTATTCTTTTAGATACACACAACTGTAGGGTTTATCCATGGTGCGGTACGGCCCATATGGTTTATCCATGATGCGTGTACGGCCCATATGGTTTATCCATGATGCGGTACGGCCCATATGGTTTATCCATGGTGCGGTACGGTCCATATGGTTTATCCATGATGCGGTACGGACCATAGGGTGTATCCATGATGCGGTACGGCCCATAGGGTGTATCCATGATGTGGTACGGCCCATAGGGTGTATCCATGATGCGGTACGGCCCATATGGTTTATCCATGGTGCGGTACGGCCCATAGGGTTTATCCATGGTGCGGTACAGCCCATATGGTTTATCCATGATGCGGTACGGCCCATATGGTTTATCCATGATGCGGTACGGCCCATAGGGTGTATCCATGATGTGGTACGGCCCATAGGGTGTATCCATGATGCGGTACGCCCATATGGTTTATCCATGATGCGGTACGGCCCATATGGTTTATCCATGATGCGGTACGGCCCATAGGGTGTATCCATGGTGCGGTACAGCCCATAGGGTTTATCCATGGTGCGGTACAACCCATAGGGTTTATCCATGGTGCGGTACAGCCCATAGGGTTTATCCATGATGTGGTACGGCCCATAGGGCTGTATCCATGGTGCGGTAGAGCCCATAGGGTTTATCCATGGTGCGGTACGGCCCATTGGGTTTATCCATGATGTGGTACGGCCCATAGGGTGTATCCATGATGCGGTACGGCCCATAGGGTTTATCCATGATGTGGTACGGCCCATAGGGTGTATCCATGATGCGGTACGGCCCATATGGTGTATCCATGATGCGGTACGGCCCATATGGTTTATCCATGATGTGGTACGGCCCATAGGGTTTATCCATGATGCGGTACGGCCCATATGGTTTATCCATGGTGCGGTACGTCCCATATGGTTTATCCATGATGTGGTACAGCACATAGGGTTTATCCATGGTGCGGTACGGCCCATAGGGTTTATCCATGGTGCGGTACAGCCCATAGGGTGTATCCATGATGCGGTACGGACCATAGGGTTTATCCATGGTGCGGTACAGCCCATAGGGTGTATCCATGATGCGGTACGCCCATATGGTTTATTCATGATGCGGTACGCCCATATGGTTTATTCATGATGCGGTACAGCCCATAGGGTTTTTCCATGGTGCGGTACGGCCCATATGGTTTATCCACGATGCGGTACGGCCCATATGGTTTATCCATGGTGCGGTACGGCCCATATGGTTTATCCATGGTGCGGTACGGCCCATATGGTTAATCCATGGTGCGGTACGGCCCATAGGGTTTATTCATGATGCGGTACGGTCCATAGGGTGTATCCATGATGCGGTACGGCCCATATGGTTTATCCATGATGCTGTACGGCCCATATGGTTTATCCATAATGCGGTACGGCTCATATGGTTTATCCATGATGTGGTACGGTCCATAGGGTTTATCCATGATGCGGTACGGCCCATAGGGTTTATCCATGATGCGGTACGGCCCATATGGTTTATCCATGGTGCGGTACGGCCCATAGGGTTTATCCATGGTGCGGTACAGCCCATATGGTTTATCCATGATGCGGTACGGCCCATATGGTTTATTCATGATGCGGTACGGCCCATAGGGTGTATCCATGATGCGGTACGGCCCATATGGTTTATTCATGATGTGGTACGGCCCATAGGGTGTATCCATGCTGTGGTACGGCCCATAGGGTGTATCCATGATGCGGTACGGCCCATATGGTTGATCCATGATGCGGTACGGCCCAAAGGGTGTATCCATGATGTGGTACGGCCCATAGGGTGTATCCATGATGCTGTACGGCCCATATGGTTTATCCATGATGTGGTACGGCCCATAGGGTGTATCCATGCTGTGGTACGGCCCATAGGGTGTATCCATGATGCGGTACGGCCCATATGGTTTATCCATGATGCGGTACGGCCCATAGGGTGTATCCATGCTGTGGTACGGCCCATAGGGTGTATCCATGATGCGGTACGGCCCATAGGGTGTATCCATGCTGTGGTACGGCCCATAGGGTGTATCCATGATGCGGTACGGCCCATATGGTTTATCCATGATGCGGTACGGCCCATAGGGTGTATCCATGATGTGGTACGGCCCATAGGGTGTATCCATGATGCGGTACGGCCCATATGGTTGATTCATGATGCGGTACGGCCCATATGGTTTATCCATGGTGCGGTACGGCCCATAGCGTTTATCCATGATGATGTACGGCCCATATGTTTTATCCATGGTGCGGTACGGCCAATATGGTTTATCCATGATGCTGTACGGCCCATATGGTTTATCCATGGTGCGGTACGGCCCATATGGTTTATCCAAGATGCGGTACGGCCCATATGGTTTATACATAATGCGGTACGGCCCATATGGTTTATCCATGATGCGGTACGGCCCATAGGGTTTATCATGATGCGGTACGGCCCATAGGGTTTATCCATGATGCGGTACGGCCCATAGGGTTTATCCATGATGCGGTACGGCCCATATGGTTTATCCATGATGCGGTACGGCCCATAGGTTTATCCATGATGGTAC
Organism: Archivesica marissinica; assembly: GCA_014843695.1. Classification (NCBI taxonomy): domain Eukaryota; kingdom Metazoa; phylum Mollusca; class Bivalvia; order Venerida; family Vesicomyidae; genus Archivesica; species Archivesica marissinica. The sequence continues at coordinate 37,755,223 of CM026401.1, forward strand.
GGCCCATATGGTTTATCCATGGTGCGGTACGGCCCATAGGTTTATCCATGATGATGTACGGCCCATATGGTTTATCCATGGTGCGGTACGGCCCATATGGTTTATCCAAGATGCGGTATGGCCCATATGGTTTATACATAATGCGGTACGGCCCATATGGTTTATCCATGATGCGGTACGGCCCATAGGGTTTATTCATGATGCGGTACGGCCCATATGGTTTATCCATGATGCGGTACGGCCCATAGGGTTTATCCATGATGCGGTACGGCCCATAGGGTTTATACATGATGCGGTACGGCCGACCTTGCTGGGCGGGAACACCAATATACGGGATTTCTTCTTTTATTTTGGTTTCTAAGAACACTCGGATACACTATAGGCTTGACACTATACATACAATTGTTTTACACCATTCCAAACAAGTTTAAAAATGACAACCGTCACTATAAAGGCAATATATTGAAAGAGAACCCATGTCGCACATGTAAACAAACCACATGCTACACATTTAACGGCCGTAATATGCCAGTATCTAAACTTACTTATAAATCCACTATTTGAGTTCTCCGCAGCAATCATGTGTATATCAAACGATAGTCGTCTAGACGTCTTATCTTCACCTGTTTACATTCACAATTTTAAAAAATCAAAAAAAATCTACTATAGACTAGGATACCAGCGTCGCTTTGCGTCATATGCAGAGCCGGAAGAAATTTGGTTCTCTAACGACTACATAATTATACAGTGAACAAAACTTATAAAAGTCAGACACCGCTATTGCAATTTCCATAGGCCACCATTATAACACACAGTGCCATTAGATTTTCCCCAAAAATAGTTTGGCACAAAAGAGAGTAGTTTTCAACAGAATGGCCTTTGAGCCACAGGAAAATGTCAAATTTCAATGGGGTTGACCAATTGCCGTTTTTTTATTTCCCACTAAAGGCACATACCCCCTACTCTAAAGGTAATTTGGTGGTGAATGTTGCACTGACACCTGCATTTATAATATGCTGTTTATTTGTCACCAAATATTTTTAAATATTCCAAAATGCAGCTCATATATTGTATTTTAATATTTAGAAGTCATTTTCACTATTTGTGACAATACCTATTCAGCCAATCAGTTCATGTATCAATAACTCTTAAGGGCTTCCCTACACTTTTTCAACCAATCCCAGACCACTATATCAATAACACCGTCTGACCTAAACCGACACTTTCTTAATTGCAATTTCTTGGAAATAACTTTATCGATCGGAACTAGCTGGAAACCCGTGTGCTGGCCAGTAGTTTTGCGAGATTATAACGTCTTTATCTGTTACTTTAAACATTATTTGTTTATTGTACAATATATGTCAGTAAATAGCTATAATGCTAATGTTATTTATTTTTTTATAAACTCTTGATAATAAATTAAGTTTGTATTTAATTGAGTTTCATATCTCCCTATTTTTTTCTAAGAAAACGTGCCAATTTCTACTAAATGGGTGTGGAGCATTGATAAACAGAAAATGCTTAGGTACCGTAAACACTTCTTTCAGTCTAATTTTCAATATACTAAGAGATATGGGGTTGTTAGGTTATGTTATATTTCGGGTTTTACGCCTGTATCAGCACCATTTTGGGCTATATCGCCGGCGGGCAGTTTACCTAACAACACCTTTCCTGGGCAGGCTCCAACGGTTAACCAGTACTTGGGTGCACCAACCTCCGTAAGAAACTTATATGGGGTTGTGCAACTAATATTAAGTAGTGCAAGTATTATTTTCATATACATGTATTTTGCTGTATTAAATCATTTTGTTTTTCTTTATGCTTGCTATATGAAATACATGAATCAATATATCCGACCCCACTCTCCAATGTTGATGGGGACCAATAAATGGGCAAACTTGTTTTGCTGAAATTACAAACAAAAAGTAGTGCAATAGAGGAGGGAATGAGTGAGTTACTATACAATAATTTTATTGGGTTCAACATGCAATTCACAATATAGTTTCTAAATATTCGGGGAGAATGTATACTATTACAAGTATGTGAATACTCCATTGATCTGATGATACCTAGCTATTTCTTTTATTATATTAACCCTTTCCCTCATAGAAGCACTCCTGGACGCCATTACCAATATGACATACATTAACCCTTTCCCTCATAGAAGCACTCCTGGACGCCATTACCAATATGACATACATTAACCCTTTCCCTCATAGAAGCACTCCTGGACGCCATTACCAATATGACATACATTAACCCTTTCCCTCATAGAAGCACTCCTGGACGCCATTACCAATATGACATACATTAACCCTTTCCCTCATAGAAGCACTCCTGGACGCCATTACCAATATGACATACATTAACCCTTTCCCTCATAGAAGCACTCCTGGACGCCATTACCAATATGACATACATTAACCCTTTCCCTCATAGAAGCACTCCTGGACGCCATTACCAATATGACATACATTAACCCTTTCCCTCATAGAAGCACTCCTGGACGCCATTACCAATATGACATACATTAACCCTTTCCCTCATAGAAGCACTCCTGGACGCCATTACCAATATGACATACATTAACCCTTTCCCTCATAGAAGCACTCCTGGACGCCATTACCAATATGACATACATTAACCCTTTCCCTCATAGAAGCACTCCTGGACGCCATTACCAATATGACATACATTGACAATGTAGTAGCCAAACCAATGTTCTTAATAAAGGCCAGAGTCTCATTTAGTCCCAGTAATATCTATGGAGCAGGGCTTCGAAAATTACCAGTTTGTCGGTTTGACTGGTGACAGCATGGAAATAAAGCAAAAAAAGCAAATTGGGTTTACTTACTTACGATTTTATGGGGTGGGGGGTGGAAACATATTGGCAGGACATGATTTCGGCCCGGACCGATTTGGTTTTGAAAATTGTCCAAGCCCTGCTATGGAGGTGGGATAGATATGGTGACTACTTATCCACTGCATGATAGCTAAATGGCTGTCGTTTGCATGGAGATATAATAGTATGTTAACCTAAATCTCTGTGAAGGAAAGGGTTAACACGGACCTTGTTAGCACGGTGACTATACGTGCTGCAAATTGTAGTCGTACTAATGAGTGATTTTTTCATATACCGTGCATCCATCCACTACAGATGCACGTTCCAAAATATGTAAACCCAGGGTTCAATCGAGGTTAGAATTTTTGGGAGAAGTTAGAAAGCACTCGATCGCGTCCTTAAATGGCGTTATTTAATAATTTCAACAAAATATGGTTAAAATGTACAGTATAAATACAACATCTGAATACGAGTGCTTTATAATGGGCCAGTGTATCTTACTGGACAAAATTGTATGAAAATAGTATTAAAACAAATTAGGGAGAAGTGAGGCCCCCATAGGGCAAAGTCAGGGTCCCTAGGGTGACTATTGCGCCCACATCGCCCTCTAGAATGATCCCTAAAATCTGATTAAGTGTGTAATCTATTTAATTTAAATTTTGAGAGCTTGCATTGAACTTTCTACTTTTGAAGTTTAGACCACGAAACAATTAGGTTGATATGTTCCTGCCATTTAACCCTTTCAACACCACAGACCTCTAAATAGGCTTACAAAGTGTAGATCCAGATGAGCCGGCTCGTGACGAGCCGTCTCATCAGGATCTGCACTTTTTGCCAGTGATATGACTATTTTTAGACATAATTACCCATTTTGATAAATGAACTTGTCCAAATGTGATTTTCTGATTTATTTATTGGTTTATGAATATCATGGACCAGTCCTTGTGAGTTACTTGGTGTTGAATGGGTTAAGTTTGGATTAAAATGTTACACCTACATATGTAAATGTATCTGGTGATGGCCAAAATCAAGTGGAATATCGTTAAAGTAAAGAGTGGGTTTATCAGTCCGATTTAATGAGAATAGCATATGATAACTTTGAGGTTAACATTGACTAGCCACTGCTATGACCATTTGTTAACGTTTCCGAGATCGTGGTTCATTCTAGTTTCAATTTCTATCAGTAGACGAAACGGCAAGTGACCTATCGGCAGCTAAAAGTTCTTGTTACCATGGAATAGTCCCCTCTTTCTGATCTTTGAAGCATATCAATAGGCAGCAATCCCATGCCAATATGTCCGATTTTATGAATAAATGTGCACTCACAATTGCCTAAGAATCATATTTATTATGTCAGGTTACACGCCCGAGCATGTTGGGATTTCACGAACGGGATATCATGAATATGCAAATAAAGTCCACTAATTTAATGGGTTGGCAATATATGTGATAACTAAATCTGTTAATACAGAACAGAACATAATTTTATTGCTTAAAACATATAAATGTTACACGAGTTCCCAGAAATGCTACCAATAACATCTACACATGGATTACAAACGAGATTTGTGATCACAAAATGTTTGTGCACCCCATGAAACACAATACAACAGGCAGTCCTAGCAGCGCGAATGCCGATACAACGAAGCACGAAAACAAACTGACCAAACAATTGCAATTCGCCTTCAATCCAGTTTCATTGCACCAACCCCATGCGGCAAGGAAGCCTGTTGCTTTGGGCTACAAATGAGTGTAATTACGATCAACAATATTGCCTCCATATTTCATCTACTAGGAAATCCCATGCCAAAGTAAACATTTCAAGCCAAAGTAAACATTTCAAGCCAAAGTAAACATTTCAAGCCAAAGTAGATTTTTCAAACCAAAGTAGACATTTCAAGCCAAAGTAGACATTTCAAGCCAAAGTAAACATTTCAAACCAAAGTAGACATTTCAAACCAAAGTAGACATTTCAAACCAAAGAAGACATTTCAAAAAAAAGTAGACATTTCAAACAAAAGTAGACATTTCAAACCAAAGTAGACATTTCCAACCAAAGTAGACATTTCTTTCCAACCAAAGTAAACATTTCTTTCAAACCAAAGTAAACATTTCCAACCAAAGTAAACATTTCCAACCAAAGTAAACATTTCAAACCAAAGTAAACATTTCATACCAAAGTAGACATTTCTTTCAAACCAAAGTAGACATTTCAAACGAAAGTAGACATTTCAAACGAAAGTAGACATTTCAAACCAAAGTAAACATTTCAAACCAAAGTAGACATTTCAAACCAAAGTAGACATTTCAAACCAAAGTAGACATTTCAAACCAAAGTAGACATTTCAAACCAAAGTAGACATTTCAAACCAAAGTAGACATTTCAAATCAAAGTAAACATTTCTTTCAAACCAAAGTAAACATTTCATACCAAAGTAAACATTTCATACCAAAGTAAACATTTCATACCAAAGTAAACATTTCATACCAAAGTAGACATTTCAAACCAAAGTAGACATTTCAAACCAAAGTAAACATTTCATACCGCAAACCAAAGTAAACATTTCATACCAAAGTAAACATTTCATACCAAAGTAAACATTTCAAACCAAAGTAAACATTTCAAACCAAAGTAAACATTTCAAACCAAAGTAAACATTTCATACCAAAGTAAACATTTCAAACCAAAGTAAACATTTCATACCAAAGTAAACATTTCATACCAAAGTAGACATTTCAAACCAAAGTAAACATTTCATACCAAAGTAAACATTTCATACCAAAGTAAACATTTCATACCAAAGTAAACATTTCAAACCAAAGTAAACATTTCATACCAAATTAAACATTTCATACCGCATGAGGATTTTGAAGATGACCAACTTTCTCTTTATAACTATATTTTAGAGATTTGTCACAACCGTTCCAGTGTCTGTATGTAGACATGTACCTCATTTGACATGTTTGTGCGCACTACTCGTTGACATGTTTGTGTACACTACTTGTTGACATGTTTGTGTACACTACTTGTTGACATGTTTGTGTGCACTATTCGTTGACATGTTTGTGTACACTACTTGTAGACATGTTTGTGTACACTACTTGTTGACATGTTTGTGTGCACTATTCGTTGACATGTTTGTGTACACTACTTGTTGACATGTTTGTGTGCACTACTTGTTGACATGTTTGTGTGCACTACTTGTTGACATGTTTGTGTACACTATTCTCTGGCATGTTTGTGTACACTACTTGTTGACATGTTTGTGTACACTATTTGTTGACATGTTTGTGTACACTACTTGTTGACATGTTTGTGTACACTACTCGTTGACATGTTTGTGTACACTATTCGCTGGCATGTTTGTGTACACTACTTGTTGACATGTTTGTGTGCACTATTCGCTGCCATGTTTGTGTGCACTATTTGCTGGCATGTTTGTGTGCACTATTCGCTGGCATGTTTGTGTGCACTATTTGCTGGCATGTTTGTGTGCATTATTCACTGGCATGTTTGTGTGCACTATTCGCTGACATGTTTGTGTGCACTATTCGCTGGCATGTTTGTGTGCACTATTCGCTGCCATGTTTGTGTGCACTATTCGCTGGCATGTTTGTGTGCACTATTCGCTGGCATGTTTGTGTGTGCACTATTCGTTGACATGTTTGTGTGCACTATTTGCTGGCATGTTTGTGTGCACTATTCGCTGGCATGTTTGTGTGTGCACTATTCTCGGCATGTTTGTGTGTGCACTATTTGCTGGCATGTTTGTGTACACTATTTGTTGACATGTTTGTGTACACTATTCTCTGGCATGTTTGTGTACACTATTCGCTGGCATGTTTGTGTGCACTATTTGCTGGCATGTTTGTGTGCACTACTTGCTGGCATGTTTGTGTACACTATTCGCTGACATGTTTGTGTACACTATTTGCTGGCATGTTTGTGTACACTATTTGCTGGCATGTTTGTGTACACTACTTGTTGGCATGTTTGTGTACACTATTTGCTGACATGTTTGTGTACACTATTTGCTGGCATGTTTGTGTACACTATTCGCTGGCATGTTTGTGTACACTATTTGCTGGCATGTTTGTGTACACTATTCGCTGGCATGTTTGTGTACACTATTGTTGGCATGTTTGTGTACACTATTTGCTGGCATGTTTGTGTACACTACTTGTTGGCATGTTTGTGTACACTATTTGCTGGCATGTTTGTGTACACTATTCGCTGGCATGTTTGTGTACACTATTCGCTGGCATGTTTGTGTACACTATTGTGGCATGTTTGTGTACACTATTTGCTGGCATGTTTGTGTACACTATTCGCTGGCATGTTTGTGTACACTATTCGCTGGCATGTTTGTGTACACTATTCGCTGGCATGTTTGTGTACACTATTGTCTGGCATGTTTGTGTACACTATTTGCTGGCATGTTTGTGTACACTATTCGCTGGCATGTTTGTGTACACTATTTGCTGGCATGTTTGTGTACACTATTCGCTGGCATGTTTGTGTACACTATTCGCTGGCATGTTTGTGTACACTATTGCTGGCATGTTTGTGTACACTATTCGCTGGCATGTTTGTGTACACTATTCGCTGGCATGTTTGTGTACACTATTCTCTGGCATGTTTGTGTACACTATTTGCTGGCATGTTTGTGTACACTATTCTCTGGCATGTTTGTGTACACTATTTGCTGGCATGTTTGTGTACACTATTCTCTGGCATGTTTGTGTACACTATTCTCTGGCATGTTTGTGTACACTATTTGCTGGCATGTTTGTGTACACTACTTGTAGGCATGTTTGTGTACACTATTTGCTGGCATGTTTGTGTGCACTATTCTCTGGCATATTTGTGTACACTATTCGCTGGCATGTTTGTGTACACTACTTGTAGGCATGTTTGTGTACACTATTTGCTGGCATGTTTGTGTACACTATTCGCTGGCATGTTTGTGTACACTATTCGCTGGCATGTTTGTGTACACTTTTTAGCTGGCATGTTTGTGTACACTATTCTCTGGCATGTTTGTGTACACTATTTGCTGGCATGTTTGTGTACACTATTCTCTGGCATGTTTGTGTACACTATTTGCTGGCATGTTTGTGTACACTATTCTCTGGCATGTTTGTGTACACTATTCTCTGGCATGTTTGTGTACACTATTTGCTGGCATGTTTGTGTACACTATTCTCTGGCATGTTTGTGTACACTATTTGCTGGCATGTTTGTGTACACTATTCTCTGGCATGTTTGTGTACACTATTCGCTGACATGTTTGTGTGCACTATGCGCTGGCATGTTTGTGTACACTATTTGCTGACATGTTTGTGTACACTATTCGCTGGCATGTTTGTGTACACTATTTGCTGGCATGTTTGTGTACACTATTCGCTGGCATGTTTGTGTACACTACTTGTTGACATGTTTGTGTACACTATTCGCTGGCATGTTTGTGTACACTATTTGCTGGCATGTTTGTGTACACTACTTGTTGACATGTTTGTGTACACTACTTGTTGACATGTTTGTGTACACTATTTGTTGACATGTTTGTGTACACTACTTGTTGACATGTTTGTGTACACTACTTGTTGACATGTTTGTGTACACTACTTGTTGACATGTTTGTGTACACTATTTGCTGGCATGTTTGTGTACACTATTTGCTGGCATGTTTGTGTACACTATTTGCTGGCATGTTTGTGTACACTATTTGCTGGCATGTTTGTGTACACTATTCGCTGGCATGTTTGTGTACACTACTCATTGGCATGTTTGTGTACACTATTTGCTGGCATGTTTGTGTACACTATTTGCTGGCATGTTTGTGTACACTATTCGCTGGCATGTTTGTGTACACTATTTGCTGGCATGTTTGTGTACACTATTCGCTGACATGTTTGTGTACACTATTTGCTGGCATGTTTGTGTACACTATTTGCTGGCATGTTTGTGTACACTATTCGCTGGCATGTTTGTGTACACTATTTGCTGGCATGTTTGTGTACACTATTTGCTGGCATGTTTGTGTACACTATTCGCTGGCATGTTTGTGTACACTATTTGCTGGCATGTTTGTGTACACTATTTGCTGGCATGTTTGTGTGCACTACTTGTAGACATGTTTGTGTACACTATTCGCTGGCATGTTTGTGTACACTATTTGCTGGCATGTTTGTGTACACTATTTGCTGGCATGTATGTGTACACTATTCGCTGGCATGTTTGTGTGCACTATTCTCTGGCATGTTTGTGTACACTATTCGCTGGCATGTTTGTGTACACTACTTGTAGGCATGTTTGTGTACACTATTCGCTGGCATGTTTGTGTACACTATTCGCTGGCATGTTTGTGTACACTATTTGCTGGCATGTTTGTGTACACTATTCGCTGGCATGTTTGTGTACACTATTCGCTGGCATATTTGTGTACACTACTTGTAGGCATGTTTGTGTACACTATTCGCTGGCATGTTTGTGTACACTATTCGCTGGCATGTTTGTGTACACTATTCGCTGGCATGTTTGTGTACACTATTCTCTGGCATGTTTGTGTACACTATTTGCTGGCATGTTTGTGTACACTATTCTCTGGCATGTTTGTGTACACTATTCTCTGGCATGTTTGTGTACACTATTTGCTGGCATGTTTGTGTACACTATTCTCTGGCATGTTTGTGTACACTATTCTCTGGCATGTTTGTGTACACTATTTGCTGGCATGTTTGTGTACACTATTCTCTGGCATGTTTGTGTACACTATTTGCTGGCATGTTTGTGTACACTACTTGTTGACATGTTTGTGTACACTACTTGTTGACATGTTTGTGTACACTACTTGTTGACATGTTTGTGTGCACTACTTGTTGACATGTTTGTGTACACTATTCGCTGGCATGTTTGTGTACACTACTTGTTGACATGTTTGTGTGCACTATTCGCTGGCATGTTTGTGTGCACTATTCGCTGGCATGTTTGTGTACACTATTCGCTGGCATGTTTGTGTACACTATTTGCTGGCATGTTTGTGTACACTATTCGCTGGCATGTTTGTGTACACTACTTGTTGGCATGTTTGTGTACACTATTTGCTGGCATGTTTGTGTACACTATTCGCTGGCATGTTTGTGTACACTATTTGCTGGCATGTTTGTGTACACTATTTGCTGGCATGTTTGTGTGCACTACTTGTAGACATGTTTGTGTACACTATTCGCTGGCATGTTTGTGTACACGATTTGCTGGCATGTTTGTGTACACTATTCGCTGGCATGTTTGTGTGCACAATTCTCTGGCATGTTTGTGTACACTATTCGCTGGCATGTTTGTGTACACTACTTGTAGGCATGTTTGTGTACACTATTCGCTGGCATGTTTGTGTACACTATTCGCTGGCATGTTTGTGTACACTATTAGCTGGCATGTTTGTGTACACTATTCGCTGGCATGTTTGTGTACACTACTTGTAGGCATGTTTGTGTACACTATTTGCTGGCATGTTTGTGTACACTATTCGCTGGCATGTTTGTGTACACTATTCGCTGGCATGTTTGTGTACACTATTCTCTGGCATGTTTGTGTACACTATTCTCTGGCATGTTTGTGTACACTATTTGCTGGCATGTTTGTGTACACTATTCTCTGGCATGTTTGTGTACACTATTCTCTGGCATGTTTGTGTACACTATTTGCTGGCATGTTTGTGTACACTATTCTCTGGCATGTTTGTGTACACTATTCTCTGGCATGTTTGTGTACACTATTTGCTGGCATGTTTGTGTACACTATTCTCTGGCATGTTTGTGTACACTATTTGCTGGCATGTTTGTGTACACTACTTGTTGACATGTTTGTGTACACTACTTGTTGACATGTTTGTGTACACTACTTGTTGACATGTTTGTGTGCACTACTTGTTGACATGTTTGTGTACACTACTTGTAGACATGTTTGTGTACACTATTCGCTGGCATGTTTGTGTACACTACTTGTTGACATGTTTGTGTGCACTATTCGCTGGCATGTTTGTGTGCACTATTCGCTGGCATGTTTGTGTACACTATTCGCTGGCATGTTTGTGTGCACTATTCGCTGGCATGTTTGTGTGCACTATTCGCTGGCATGTTTGTGTACACTATTCGCTGGCATGTTTGTGTGCACTATTCGCTGGCATGTTTGTGTGCACTATTCGCTGGCATGTTTGTGTGCACTATTCGCTGGCATGTTTGTGTGCACTATTCGCTGGCATGTTTGTGTACACTATTCGCTGGCATATTTGTGTACACTATTCGCTGGCATGTTTGTGTGCACTATTCGCTGGCATGTTTGTGTGCACTATTCGCTGGCATGTTTGTGTGCACTATTCGCTGGCATGTTTGTGTGCACTATTCGCTGGCATGTTTGTGTGCACTATTCTCTGGCATGTTTGTGTACACTACTTGTTGACATGTTTGTGTACACTATTCGCTGGCATGTTTGTGTACACTATTCGCTGGCATGTTTGTGTACACTATTCGCTGGCATGTTTGTGTACACTATTCGCTGGCATGTTTGTGTACACTATTCGCTGGCATGTTTGTGTGCACTACTTGTTGACATGTTTGTGTACACTATTTGCTGGCATGTTTGTGCACACTACTATGCAACAATGGGTACATCTCAATTCTAGCCACATGTCCGAGGTGCCTGGTCAGTATTGGAAGCTACGCTTTGTGTGTATATCATCCAGAATCTGTCGTAACTCCTCATCTTCAAACCGACCCTCCAAACTGTAATACAAACAAAGGCTTGATATTCCATGCACCAATAAGTGGGTGTTATATTGTATGTCCCAACAAGTGGGTGTTATATTCCATGCCCCAACAAGTGGGTGTTATATTGCATGCCCCAACAAGTGGGTGTTATATTGCATGCCCCAACAAGTGGGTGTTATATTGCATGCCCCAACAAGTGGGTGTTATATTGCATGCCCCAACAAGTGGGTGTTATATTGCATGCCCCAACAAATGGGTGTTATATTGCATGCCCCAACAAGTGGGTGTTATATTGCATGTCCCAACAAGTGGGTGTTATATTACAACCGCAGCCAACACTGAAAGGTAGTCGGAGACTACATAGCGTCGATACCAGCCGAGAGTCTGCCAGTAAACGTACATTCAATTATATGTATAAAGTGTTGATCACTCTAACACAAACAGCTCGCCCATATGGTTCGCCGGTGGCGAGGGTAAATAAGCTCAATCATCATCACAAACAGCCAAAACAGGTAGTCGGAGACTACATAGCGTCGCTACCAGCAGAGTCAGGAATATCAGATGATATTGCGCTGGATATAGATTGTGCAATAGCCGTCATGTAAGCCAGTGGTCAACATATACTCTTAATAGTTGGTGATTTCAGTTATCAAACAACGGGTGCTATTGAATCAAACTACGTGATAATAGAAGTATCGAACAATCAGTAGTAGTCTAAAAATGTGAAATGACTTATAAAACTAAGGAAGTCGAATTGTGTAGCTGTGAAATTCGAGGTGAGGAAAGCAAAAGTATCAAACTACGTGATAATAGAAGTATTGAACTAAGGAAGTCGAAAAATATCTGAGATTGAAAATGAACTATCAGTGGAATATTTAGAAAAAAAGGGAAAATATGATCGGTATAGGTTCGAGTTAGATGTGTGGTGGCAAGAGAAGATGTATTGTGTAACCTACAACAGCGGCTGAGCCAGATCATGATCATATAGTGATTGGATCAATTGTAAAGTGTTTATATAACTTGAATGATGAACAGAAGCAACATTCAAAGGAATTTGTTCTCAAGTGACTGCGAACACCACTGTCCCACTATTAGTAACATCTGTCCCATATTCTGTCCCAACTAGACTAGTGAACATTAACATAATCATAATGTTATTAGGCTGTCCGATTAGCGCAGTGGTTAGCGCGCTCACTTCTCACCCATGCAACCCAGGTTCGATCCTCGGACTGGGAAGTATGTGAGATGGTACGGTGGTCGCCAGATCGGACAGGTAGGTTTTCTCCGGGTATTCCGGTTTCCTCCCACATGAATGACCACATACACGCTTTCATCCGCGCAAACGAGAGTGATTAATATAAGTTGTTAAAACTTGCTTCGCAATCCTTGTAAAATAAATAAAGTTTAAAATAAAAAAAACATAATGTTGATGGACGAACAAGAGGTCAATTGCTAAAACAATCATTGAAACAAAGAAGTCTGTCACAATTCTGGGAATAGGTATGTTAACTTGTAGTGTCTATAGACATTTATGGGGATTTGAAAACGATGCAAGACAGGTTCACATAATCCCTCAAACCAGAATATAACTTGTGGGTCTGCTTTATATGCAAGAAGTTAGTTGTACCTTGGAATAAGTGACTTGGCCTCCTCTGCATTGTCTGGACACAGGTTGGCCAAAGCAGCTAATTCAAACTTGTGCAATTTCTTCTGCATCAATAAACTGAAACACACAAACTGTGTAGTGCAAGCAAACAATCTTAGCTACCGTATATACCCAGCAATAAGTCGATCTTGACAATAAGTCAAGGGTCAAGGTTTGGCTTCGTTTAAACATATTTATTCATTCATAATGTACAATATATATCTATTGTATATAGAATGAAAATGGATTTAAACGAAAGCTTAAAGCTTTGGCTTGGTTTAAACATATTTATTCATTCATAATGTATATGTTATATTTTGTTATATTTCGGGTTTTACGCCTGCATCAGCACCATTTTGGGCTATATCGCCGGCGGGCAGTTTACCTAATAACACCTTTCCTGGGCAGGCTCCAGCGGTTAACCAGTACTTGGGTGCACCAACCTCCGTAAGAAACTGCCAACTTTTTCATATAAATGAGACACGGCTTGAGCGTGGCTCGAACCAGTGACCATCAGTGATGATAGGTTACAGTGGTATACAAGTCAGCGACCTTAACCACTCAACCACAGAGGCGGACTCGTACAGCTGCAATAGTTTCCCTGTACAGGAACTCTGAGAACCTCTGTGTGTATTGCTGTGTGTATAGTGCATTACGTACCTCCGTACAGCTGCAATAGTTTCTCTGTTCTTGAACTTTGAGAACCTCTGTGTGTATTGTTGTGTGTATTGCTGTGTGTATTGCTGTGTGTATAGTTGTGTGTATTGCTGTGTGTATTGCTGTGTGTATTGCTGTGTGTATTGCTGTGTGTATAGTTGTGTGTATTGCTGTGTGTATTGCTGTGTGTATTGCTGTGTGTATTGCTGTGTGTATTGCTGTGTGTATAGTTGTGTGTATAGTGCATTACGTACCTCCGTACAGCTGCAATAGTTTCTCTGTTCTTGAACTTTGAGAACCTCTGTGTGTATTGTTGTGTGTATTGCTGTGTGTATTGCTGTGTGTATAGTTGTGTGTATAGTGCATTACGTACCTCCGTACAGCTGCAATAGTTTCTCTGTTCTTGAACTTTGAGAACCTCTGTGTGTATTGTTGTGTGTATTGCTGTGTGTATTGCTGTGTGTATAGTTGTGTGCATAGTGCATTACGTACCTCCGTACAGCTGCAATAGTTTCTCTGTTTTTGAACTTTGAGAACCTCTGTGTGTATTGAAGTGTTTTCATGAAGACCTCAGACAATTCTTGTTCCTCCTCCGCGCTTTCATTCTGGGTTTTTCGATGTTCCAACAACATCTGTACCTCAGATACTAACAATGTCTCTGCATTCTCAAACTCTGAAACAGTAAACTGGAATGTTGAACTATACACCAAACCGTTTAGGTGTTACTCCAGGGTTCTCTCTATCTGAATGTCTGTCTGCACTACTTCTGTCGCCAATTGAAACAAGTGGAGCCAATTTGAAAAACTTGGAGCCAACTAAGAGCCATAAAAAAATTGAACACAAAAAAAAGTTGCGCCACATATTTTTGCCAATTCACAAAATATTACAGGGTTCCCGCTGTCGGCTGCCAATTGTGCCAATTGCGACAAAAAACAAATATTGGCACTAAATTTTGTGAACTGGCGAAAATATTTGGTGCAACATTTTTTAAATATTTTTTTTTTGGGCACATGTTTTGTCAAATTCATGGCTTCAAATATTTATCTGTGAACTATATGGCTCTTAGTTGGCTCCAAGTTCTTTTAATTGGCTCCAGTGTTTTTCAATTGGCGACAGAAGTGGCGCAGACAAACATTCAGACAGAGGGAACCGTGAATATAGCGTCAGTATTTGTTTTTTGTCGCATTTGGCGACCAACAGCAGGATCCTCTATTACCTGGAGGCAAACGCTCTACCGCGTCGCTACAACACTTGAACATCTAGCTCTATAGCAAGACGGTACAAGTCTTCCTAGAAGACGGGCATACACTGTATCATTGATTGACCAGTTTTCGATACCATGTTGCTCTGTTATAAAATGAAAATGTTTATTATAGTGTCACCCCAGTCAGGGCTAGCGCTGGCTTAGAATTTTCTTGAGCCAAATGTTTTATGGCATAATTCTGACTTGCGTGCTCACATTATTGTGCGCGCGCGTAACCACTCTACTCTTAGTTTTTACAAATTTATTGCCGCCCCTATTGAAAGGGCCAGCCATTTCTGACTTATGAGACACCTTTTTTATGAACATCAGTACTTCCTGAATCCTATGCTTGTAGACCAGGCTGGTAGGCAATCGGTAAACATTATTTAACTAGCTGGCGGCTCACCAATCAGCCATATCAGAACGAGCCCCTGAAAAGTAATCCAAAACATACCTTTAAATTAATTAATTTATCCATATCATTATATACCGAGTCAAAAAAGAAACGATACCTGGTGTTTATGTGTCTATAATTTCAACATTTATTAAGAAAATTCTTTGAAAATTCATAAGACGATAGTCCAACATGTTTGAAAGAGGAGCACATAAAGCATAATGAGCCTCCGAAACTGTCTGCTGCGTGATGACGTAATTCGTCGGACAGGGGTCTAATGGAGTTTTCACACAGACGTCAATACCGAGTATGGGCACCATTTGCGTCTCTCACTGCAATGCACCGCCGTAGCATCGAACGGAAGAGTGTCTGAATCTCTTGCTGGTCAATATGTGTCCACTCCTGATGCAAAACATCCCTCAGTTGGTTTAACGTTACCGGCTGACGTCGTCTGACGCGGCGGTCTAACATATCCCACAAATGTTCTATGGGTGACAAGTCTGGTGACAAATAATGTGGTGGAAATCCTAGCAGTATGACACCTGGCGTTGTCCTGTTGGAACAGTGTGACGTTTCTGTTGGAGTTAAAGAACGGCACAACAACTGGCGCAAGGATCTCATCACAGTACCGCTGGGCGTTTAGGTTCCCGTCCACCACTAACAGTTCAGTGCGACTGCCGAAGATGATACCGCCCCACGCCATAACGCTTGAGCCCCCGAACAGATCGACCTGACGTACACATGCGTCGGCGTAACGTTCACCGCGTCTGCGATATACCCGCTCTCTGCCATCCGCTTGACGCAAACATAACCGAGATTCATCGCTAAACATCATCGAATTCCACTGTAACCGAGTCCAGCGAGCACGTTCCGTCGTCCATTCCCGCCGTACGTCACGATGACGTCGTGTCAGGATGGGTCCAACCTATGGCCAATAGGCACGAATGCCACGTTCACCGAGCCGGTTCCTGACTGTTTGTGCACTGATGCGAGTGTTGGTCATCCCAGGAGTAACGGCAGCTGTGTGCGTAGCAGGTAGGAACCGGTCACGTAAATGTGACGTCCGAATGTGACGGTCCTGTTCACGCGTCGTCACACGTGGTCGACCAGATCTTGGACGGTCGTCCACCGATCCATGTGTTCGATAACGTCGAAGTAGACGTGTTATCGTGATCCGCGTAACCCCCGAGTCGATTTGCGACGTCACGCTGACGTAAACCGCCGTCAATCATGCCAATGGCACGCATTCTCTGATTGCGGTTTAGCCTAGGCATTTTGTTAGAGGTAACAATGGGTATATAAGGTGTTTTTCCTCGATGATAATGCAATACCAGTACAATAAACCGGTTTTCCGATTTGTACATGTGTAGTAAGTTGTCTTTGTTGAGGAGCACGTGCAAATCGGAAATTCGGCGTTCCAGGATTATCGGGTGTTTATTTACCTGTGTTTATGGTTGGCTGACGTTGCAATAAGATACCCGGTACTGATACGTAATAATATATTAAACCTTTCTATGGTTTTATCCGTTTTACGTCATTTTTAGTTTGGTATCGTTTCTTTTTTGACTCGGTATATAAAATATAATGACAATTAAAACAAACAAATTATAGTCAACTAAACACAATAAGTCACAATTGTATGTCAATGTTTAATAAGTTTGGTACAATTGTAATACTCATTTGCTTATCAACTTCTACCATCTGTAGTCATTACTTTTTAAAATAATCACCAATTGATAACATAATTATACTGCCATGTGACAGCCATTTCCCTTCCCTAAAGCTCTGTTGGGATTAATACAATATGTGTTGTCACCAATGACTTCCAATTTCAAATATAATCAGATTGTCTATTGTTTTGTTTTCTATAATATACCGTCTCTGTGGCCTAGTGGTTAATGTGTCCGCCTACAGAGCGGGAGGTCAAAAGTTAGAACCTTGTCAGGGGCTCGTTCTGATATGGCAGGTTGGTGATCCACCAGCTAGATAAATAATGGTTACCAATTGCCTACCAGCCTGGCCTACAAGCATAGGATTCAGGAAGTACTGATGTTCATAAAAAAGGTGTCTCATAAGTCAGAAATGGCTGGCCCTTTCAATAGGGGTGACACTATAATAAACACTTGAAATTGACACATGCATACTCACATTTATCTAACTTGCTTAACACATTTCATTCTGGATACATTTAAAGGCTTTTGCAAACATAGATCCAGATCAGCAGCAGCATGACGCTGCATGCTGATCAAGACCTATGTTGTTTGCTACATAGCCAAGTGTCTTAGCAACATCATCTGAATAGCAAACAGCATAGAGCCTGATTAGACGGCACGCTCCGTGGTGGCTGATCTGGCTCTATGTTCTTTGCAAATACTGTTTGAACGGTATCTAGAATCAAATAGGTTAAGGTGTTAACAATTACCAAGAATGGTATATGTAGCCTAGAATTTACTTATTATAAAAAAATAAAATATAACTTAAGTGTAATACAACATGTATGTGTAGGATATAACTTTTATCAATTCTCTGTGAAAAATACTTTAAAACTTTTAGTTACTTGTGTGTGATCAGTTAGAATTTGTGCAGAACATTCTTCGATTTTTCCTGTAAATAAATTGTTAAAACTAAATCATTTCCTTTACGTAATTCTTCGTGAAAACGATGGCTCACCCACGCCGCAAACTTGAAATAAAACTGTTCATAATACATGTACTTTTCATAACACTAGGAATTTGAAACTTAATAATATTTTTTTGTCTCTCTCATAAATCTGTGATAGTTGAGTTTTAAGGCCACCTGGAATTAGCCAGTCTTTGTCGCTTTCATTCCCTAAAAATGTCTAGGAGGTATATTTTGTTTTCGTGGTAAATTGAACAAATCCAATGGTCTTTAGTTTAAACAATATGTATTTCTTTGAATATACATAGTCTAGTATACATAATATGTACATACATGTAGGATTGAGGAGAAAGCAACTTGCTTATATGGTTACCTCTTTCCTAATGGTCTTTATGATGACAATGTACATGTATGATGTATTTGGCAAGATGATGAATGAGCGGACTTGAGTAGCAATTTACAAATCCATATATTATCGCTTTCATTGAATACTTTCTCTGTTAGTTGTAAGCCACCAATTGATATTGCAACTTGTTTTCTCAATAATTTATTTACTGCTTCCATGTGGTTTGAATTTAATTTCTTCTTGTTGATAATACACTCTTCATCATTTATTGTCAGTCCCAGATCTGGCATCCATATTTCTTGGCCCAGTCATCACGACTAATTTCTAAGTCTGATACCACAGACAAATTATCTAATTTCGGAAATTTGTTTGGAACAATCTCGCAGTATTGGGATTTCAATTTTCTTTTTCTATCTGACTTTGGGGTTTGTTGATTTGATTTTAGAATCGATATTGTGGTGGAAGCTTCAAAGAGATTCATTTTGGCTTTTTCAATTAACTGTACCGAATCTATATTTTCTACGTGTCGGTGTACTGGAAACACTTGTTTACACTTTTAAGATAGCATTTATTGTTATTTCATTATCATTGTCACACGTTCCCCTTTATTGTTTCCACACTTTTTGCTGCAATTATGTGGTAACACCAACTTGTTGCTGGACAATTGCACTTTTCTGTTGGAAAGAATGTAATGGCGTAGTTTGTGTTATGTGAGTGAACCTTTTAAACTTCTCAACAAAATGTTCTTATAAATTCTGATAAATCGTTCCCTTGAGAATAACATAGATACAAAACGATTTCATCAAAAGGCTTAAGCTTTTCCCTTGTACTCTGGTGAGTTTTTCAGTTTTGCATTCAGACTCTCGCTCACATTGTTCGCTATACCGGCATAAGGATTATAAATTGCTCTACTTTCTAAAATCCATTGTGCTGTATGGTTAATAATGGTTTCACTAAGATTTTCTTCAAAGTATGTGGCAAATGATTCACTCCATTTTTGTTTCATTTCCTCAAATGTCTGCTCAATTCATTTTTTAATAAAGTTTTTACATTTGTTTCATACACCTTCTTGTCATCAGTATTGCCTCCATGTTTCTTTACCCAAAATTTTATAAATCATTCAAAATGAGATTCCAACATACACCGGACAGTGCGGTAATTTTTCTAGAATGAGTCGAACATTCCTTGTTCTCTGTCTGTAATGATGCTTACTTCTTTTTCACGTTTTGGAATTTTATTTTTAATCTCCTCAATGATGATTGAAATTTTCTTTCGTGCAACAAAAAATGCTACTGGAATTATTGGCTTCTCCTTAAACATGGAATGCTGAATGGCCATTGTTGAAACATAAAAGTCACCAAAATTGAAGTTGTGTCATAATAATTTGCTAAGTTCATCCAAACATTCGCTGTTTCCCACGATTACTTCCAAATCACGAGTAGTTTTTATGCAAAATATAGTTGTCAAGTTGATTGACCAATAAATGCAAGCCGTACGGTAGAGAGAATCACGAGTCAATTTATTTTCATTGTTCATCTTTGTTTTGAGGTTTTTAATTTGTTTCTCATTCTTAGGCACACTTTGCACGTGAGGAGTTTTCTGTAATCATTTTGTCGTTCAGTTGTTTAGGATTTTCATCCAAGCATCTAGATAACTGAAGGTTTGGTTCGTTTGTGGTGTCTAGCATTTCATTTTCTACCATCATATGACAAACCTCACTATGCCTCACTGTCGCCGATATACACAAAACAGTGAGTCCATTATATTCACCATCTAAAAGCATACTTTTGGAACGATTCACTAGCTACACCTTGCTTACAAATTTTGAAAAATGAACGCTCTACTGACTTTCCTTATTTATGTTTTCCATAATTTCACCATGACTGTATCTGTTTTATTGTCATTACCGCCATAATCGTATACAAATATAGTTCCAGCACATGGTCTATTAGGTGGTTCCTATGTTATGTTGTTTGGTGAATTTTAAATAAAAATGTTTGCCGCTTCAAATGGTGTAATAGTCCTGTAAGTATGTGAGAATATAGATGTGTTGTTACCGCCACAAACTAGTAATCAATCGTCATTACTAAGAAAAAACTTGCTGTCTCGATTAAGTAATATTTTGTTGATGCACAGTTGCAGTTTGTGTAGCGGATGTCGACAATCGATGCCCAGTTGCAGTTGGTGTAGTGGATGTCGCCGATTGCTGCCCAGTTGCAGTTTGTGTAGTGGATGTCGACAATCGATGCCCAGTAGCAGTTTGTGTAGTGGATGTCTACGCTCGCTGCCCAGTTGCAGTTTGTGTAGTGAATGTCGCCAATCGATGCCCAGTTGCAGTTGGTGTAGTGGATGTCTACACTCGCTGCCCAGTTGCAGTTTGTGTAGTGGATGTCGCCGATCGATGCCCAGTTGCAGTTGGTGTAGTGGATGTCGACGATCGATGCCCAGTTGCAGTTGGTGTAGTGGATGTCGACGATCGATGCCCAGTTGCAGTTGGTGTAGTGGATGTCGATGATCGCTGCCCAGTTGCAGTTTGTGTAGTGGATGTCGCCGATTGCTGCCCAGTTGCAGTTGGTGTAGTGGATGTCGACGATCGATGCCCAGTTGCAGTTGGTGTAGTGAATGTCGCTGATCGCTGCCCAGTTGCAGTTTGTGTAGTGGATGTCGCCGATTGCTGCCCAGTTGCAGTTGGTGTAGTGGATGTCGACGATCGATGCCCAGTTGCAGTTGGTGTAGTGGATGTCGACAATCGATGCCCAGTTGCAGTTGGTGTAGTGGATGTTAATTTTAGCTCGATTGCGAAACAGCGGGACTTCAACTCCAGACCTTTCGCCCCTGAAGCGAACGCGCATCCACTGCGCTATCACGACTTCCACAATCCCTTTGTGGTATCATTAATTTGACCGTGTTTCCAGAATGTTTGATTATTTGTGAATTTAATTGCACTGTAAGCCCTACTTATTCGGTGGGTGCACTTAAGATGGCGTGTTTATAATTGTGTTGACAATAAATGTAATTTCTCACATACTATTAAATGACAATTATACATTATTACTCATGGCATGCCACGATAATATATACCATCTCCAGTATTAGGTAACTCATTCGGATGCAGACGGATCTGTAGTCCAGTGGAAACATGCTGGACTGGTAATCCAGGGATCGCAGGTTCAATCCCCCGTCTGACGATAATAAATTTAACTGTCTTTCAGTTGGGACTTTAAACCTAGGTCTCATGTTGGTGCTTTAATATACCATGCACGTAAAAGAACCAGAGGAGACTCTGGAATGGATCTCTATCTGTATCATTGCACTATCCTCTAAAAATCTAAAATGACTAATCTCTTCAGGAGGCGTCGCTCATATGGGCAACGTGTAGTGATGATAAATAAACGTAAAACACACACAGTAACTCATTCGCTCACTTTATCCGTTTCTCGAACGTATACTGGCTTAATGATATGCAATATATACATCTTCTTCAGCAAATTAATATGGTATACATTGTACATCATCATGTCACACCTCATCGTGTGGTACCAGCTGGTAACATAGTTTATATAGTAGAACTAGTTAGTCCAAATGCTAAACCTCAATTACGCGTAGCGTTTTTATAAATTAAAATTGCTAAACAAGATGAATACACATACCGTTACATTTTGTCCATGTTCAATTTTTTGGTTATTACGAAAAGCCAAAATAAAAATCATTAAAATCATTAGACGAAATTGTTTTGAAGATTTATCTCCGTGCCATTACGGTGAACCAAATAATATTTCGTTCAATATCCAATTATTCATACGCATGAAATGTACTAAAAAATAACTCATTCAGATTGTGAAGACTGTGCAGAAAATGTGGGAGAATCTCACCTGTCAACTTCAAACAGCTACATGATATGCAACGGTAAGACAATATATTTTAAACGTTTTTAATATCTATATTTATGATTATTCTTAACACCAATGCACCATATGTAATGTGGTGATAACTCCGGTTCGGTATGGCTTTAGACCGGGGAAATATCACCACAGCAGCACGAGACGAGATTCTGGGAGACACGGCGAGGCGATAGAAACGTGAAGATGGAAGCTGCCCGCTCAACGTTCTTTCATTACAGAACTATGAACAAGACAGATAGTACATTCAAGTACATTCGAGACAACCGGTTGTGTAAGCAAAGACAGATAAAGCAATACTAAATAGGTTCACGAAGACATACTAAACATAGAAGTGCTGCCTCACAGGCAAAGAGGACAAGGAAGGGCCTAGATAAGAAAAGGTCCAAAATACAGCCAAGTTGCATCATAACAGAATTGCGTCCATGAAGACACCCGTAGCGGCATTTAAAAACGGGAACAGGAAATTAACGTACCAGCTCAATAACGACAAAAGAAGTGCCAGTGTCACAGATAATGCAGTTGGAGAAAATCAAACCTCCCGTAATTGAAAGTGAGGAGCACTGATGATCTCCTTGACAAACAATCTGCAAATGTCAAGAAAGTTACGGACTTTGTCAAAACACAGAAAAAATGGTGGACGAGGAAGATTGTGCAAGAAAAGAAGAAGGTGAAAATAAGAAACATATTTCAACAAAACATAATTGACAAACTGAAGTCCCATTTTAACGAATTTGCAGATCAGACGATCAAAGAATTAATGCGACTATACGTTAATGAAGAAAGATGTGCCAATGAAAAAAAGATATGCAAGAGAAGCTTCTATCTGCTCAGACAAAGTTGGAAGATCAAGCTGAAGAGATGAAAAGAGCGCAATGCAAAGACAAATGCACACAAGGACATGATCAGAAAAGATGAGATTCTGGGAGACACGGCGAGACGACAGAAGCGTGAAGATCGAAGCTGCCTGCTCAACGTTCTTTCATTAGAGAACTCTGAACAAGACAGATAGTACATTCGAGACAACCGGTTGTGTAAGCAAAGACAGATACAGATAAAGCAATACTAAATAGGATCACCAAGACGTACTAAACATAAATTTATTTATTTATATTTCAGGTTTTACTCCAGCGGTAAACCAGTACTTGAGTGCACCAACCTCGGTAAGAAACTGACAACTTTTTCATATAAATGAAACACGGTCTGAGCGGGGCTGGAACCGCCAAGAAATTAGTCTTGATGTGGGGAAACCAGGTGGTACTCCACTGGTGGCCAGAGTAGTAATAGGTTGTAGGCAAGTTATTCCGCCTAATTCTGTGGTACGGGTAAAATGCAAAATGAGCGACCCCATCCCAGGGAATTTTGTAATGTAACCATTAGATGGTTTGAAGATGTTAGCTCCGCACGTGGTATGCAGTGATAATGCCGACCCAATAATGTGTCTTGTGAACACATTGGACCGTTATCGACTTCTCAAACGGGGACAGCAGTTGGGAAGAGCTTATCCTATAGGCGAGTGTCTGGGTAACGATAAACAGGAACTAATTGCAACACAAGTTTTGAGTGTGCAAAAAGTACAACAAGGGAGTTCTAAAAGAGAACTAAAGATTCCAGAACATTTAAGGGAGATGTTGGAATCTTCTAAGAAACACTTAACTGAAGAGCAAAGCATTTAGCTAACGTTTTGATTGAATTTCAAGATGTATTTGCAAAAAACGAATTTAGGGCTTTAAAACATGCCTTGTCCACACCACCCATGCTAGCCCTCCCAAACCAAACAGACGATTACATCCTGGATGTAGACGCTTCATTAGACGTCATTGGAGCAGAATTGCTACAAATTCAAAATAGTGAAGAGAAAGTGGTGGCATATGGAAGCTTTCCTCTGTCTAAAGAACAACCAGGCAATATAGGTATTACCTACTTGGTCAGCCATTTACCATACGAACAGACCATTCGAGTCTGACATGGTTGTTACGGTTTAAAGAGCCACAAGGTCAGCTAGCCAGGTGGATGGAGGAGTTGTCCCAGTACAACATGATCCTGAAACACCGGGCTGGTCGGAAGTATGAAAATGCAGATGCATTGTCCCGAATACCCGAAGAAGGGGGAAATGTCTAGCATATGAGGCCAACGAAAAGTTGAATGAATTACCTTGTGGGGGATGTGACCATTGTAAAAGGGCTAACGAAAATTGGGGATCATTTGTGAGGGATGTCGATGAGGCAATTGCTTTGACAATGAATGATGTCAAAGATGGATACTGCGGTTCCATTGATGTCGGTGAGGCAATTTCTTTGACGAGTAAGGGCGTCAAAGATGGATATTGCGGTTCCATCGACGACGGTGAGGCAATTTCTTGACGAATAATGGTGTCAAAGATGGATATTGCGGTTCCATCGATGTCAGTGAGGCAATTTCTTTGACGGGTAATAGTGTCAAAGATGGAGATTGCGGTTCCATCGATGTCGGTGAGGCAATTTCTTTGACGAATAAAGGTGTCAAAGATGGATATTGCGGTTCCATCAGTGAGGCAATTTCTTTGACGGGAGATGGTGTCAAAGGGCAAGATTGCGGTTCCATCGATTCGGACGATCACAAGGGGTTAATAGTGAGGAATGGTACTGCAGGAATTCGTAACACAGGTAGATGTGATAACAAAGCGACCAAAGGAGCACAGGTGCTAGAATTGAGAGACATGGACCAAGATCAACCAGAGTGTAATCTTGGGAGTTGTTCAAAAAGTGGAGAACATGCTGATGTGGAGATCATCATGCACAACGGCGAATTCCAAATTCTGAGCTGCAAAGCAGCACAGAATGCGGATTCAAATGTATAATACAACCGTCGTGTTGGGGCTTCACCGTGACGGAAACTAGAGAGGCTCAAGCCAAAGATGAAGATCTTGAGATCATTCTTGATTGGCTTAACAACAAACAAGAGCCTAGCGTGAAATTATTGTTTCTTGCAAGCCCTGCGACAAAGTCGTACTGGCTAAACAAGGAACAATATCTATTAATAGACAAGGTGCTATACAAGAACAAGGGGAGTTCGGAGGACACAGCTTTGGTTATTCCAAGAAGTTTGAAAAGAGTTAGCTCTGCAGTGGAATCATGATTTGCCCTCTGCAGGTCATCAGGAGTTGCAAGGACCAAGGCCAGGATGAAAGATAAATTCTTCTGGTATGGCATGGGTCAAGAGATAGCTAACTTCGTGTAAACGTGTGATCTATGTAGTAGAAACAAGAAAATGAATAGATACGGTCACTGTTGAGCTGTTTACTGCCTTGTGTGAGGCTCTACAAATCCACAAAACTAGGACAATACCATATAGAGCTTCCACAAATGGTCAAGTAGAGAGATACAACCGCACTCTGATGGACGCCGTTCGATGTTTCATAGGCAAGTCTCAAAACCAGTGGGATACTCATTTACAACAGTTGGCTGGGGCTCTAACAGCTTCAGTTAATCGCAATACTGGGTTTACTGCCAACAAATTAATGTTGGGGAGAGAAGTAAATGTACCAACTCATTTGATGTTCCCACAAGCTATAGACAAGACTGCGGACGCAGACGACTATGTAGCAAAGCGTACACTAGTACAATGCAAGAAGCACATAATGCAGCAAGAAAGACATTGAAGACTGCCTTAGGAATTATGACTGTAGAATACTAGAAATTTCGTATGAGGTAGGCGATATAGCTTGGATTAAACAGTGGAAAGCAGCGCCAGGTGAGGATTCGGGTCCTGAATAAGCAGATGGTGATTTGTACTGTTTGTGTCGGAAGCCATGGCTGGGACGGTTCATGATCCAGTCTACTGCGATGTATGGTACCATGGGTCGTGTGTGGATGTGACAGCAACAGACGCTCTGTCCATAGATAAGTACCGATGTGGAAATTGTAAACGGAAATAATCCATGTTGGTAGTTATTGTATTCTTTCCGGCATGGCAATGGAATCAGTCAGAAAGAATGACTTCCTGGACGAGGTGGAGCAAAGCTCTAAGCAACGTCTGTTGGTGTCTTCCCGAGTTATTGTGGAAGGGTTGTTGTTGTGCAGGCGAGCGACTCATTAAGCAGCAACTCCAAGCGCTGAAAGACCAAGCCATTTTAACCAAAGCCAAGATTTGGTTAAGAACAGTGGCTAAAGAGGCAGATTCCTTGAACTTTGTGGATTACGACTGGATCAGGGAAAACATCTACAACCTGGGTAAAAGAAAGACTAGCAAGGAAGCTACTGCAACCAAAGATTACAGACTCAAAGTGGATCCTAGCATCCCTAGAGTCGTAGAGGATCAATGACGTATTGCTAGGTCCGCCCAGAGTAAAGTCCAGGACGAGATTCTTCTGAATGAGGATAACCAGGAGCCAGGAGGATAACCTGCTGTCGGTTGTGGATGAAGTGGGTGTCACCAAGAGCATGCCAAGCGTCGTCTTGGACCAACATAGTCGACTAGAAAAGCCCATGGAGATTGATCCGCCAAGCCGTGAATCTTCTCAGACGGTGGAGACCAGGAGGTATTTGGACACTCGCCCAAAGCAACCCGGAATCGGTCACCTATTAATTACCCAGCACGTTATGATGCGGAGCATCACTATGCCGGATATTACCGGAGGGCACCCATAAGGTCGACTTACCAAGGTCATCTGAAGGGGAGGTATAGGGGTCAGCAAACAACCAGTTACACTTCTGGAGTGACACCCCGCATCCGTGGAACGACTCGGGACATGCCCCTACCTAAACGATGCACACCATATTCTCGGTATCCATCTAGGGACGAGTGGCGTGCTCCGAAACCAAGGGACCATCAGCGATCCATTAGCAGAGAGTACAGAACTTCTGAAATGGGTAAGCTGGAGGTTACTGTAAGGAATTCTGGAGCCGTCCAGGCCACTGGAGAGGACCGAGAATGCAAAGCAAAGGAGGGCACAGGTAAAAGTCCAGAGAAGGAAAGAAAGGCAGATGCCTTGCCTCGTGCCAGATTGCAACGAGGCCAATGATTACCCGAAAGCACATGCTTTTCAGTGGCACGTCCCAAATCTGTTTCATGAAGATCAGGACCTTGGTAAAACATCATCTCGACGAGTGGCAGCAATAAAGCTATTGGCCGGATGGTTGCTAGGAAACCGAGCAAAGCTTGAAGACCTAGTTTGGTATATAAATAGCACAGAACAGCTGCTCCAGAATGCCAACCGGGAAGTGACCAATCAGTAGGCAGAGGTGATGGTAGCCGTTTCTCGAGAGCTAATGCTTGACTCCCCGAGTCAGTTCACTCTTACCCAAGTAAATTCTCCAGTTGTACTTGTACATTGGCGTGCAATAGTTGTTATCAAGATGAACACACATACCGTTGTTTGAATTCTGCACAGTCTTATAACGTCTCTTGACACAATATTATACATGAAATCAATGTCTAAATTTCATGGCATTCCAAATCGGCCATTTTGAATATTTGATTATTGCGAAAAACAAAAATATAAATCGAAATAGACGAACATGTTTTCAAAATTTATCTCCGTACCATTACGGTGAACCAAATAAGATTTTGTTTAATATCCAATTGTTCATACGCATGAAATGTACTAAATAATAAATCATTCGGATTTCTTTTGTGAAGACTGCGCAGAAAAAATGGGAGAATTTCACCTGTCGATTTCAAACAGCTAAATGACATGCACACCGGTAATACAATATATTTTTAACGTTCTTAATATCTATATTTAGGATTATTCTTAACACCAATGCACACATTTATAACCGTTCATGTCCGAAAAGTTTCAAAATATTGGTCAGAAATTCCCGCCATCGGATCAGGGCGGAAAGTGCTATGCGAAATTGAGCATTAACAATAAGACCTCGAAATAACAGAAGACAACAAGTTATGTAGAGGTCTTATTTATCCTAGCGTTATGGGTTTTCGCGCACACTAGCATTACACTGACCAGGGTTCATTCTAGGTCAGAATTTTTGGGAGAAGTGAGAAAGCGCGTGATCGCTTCCTTAAATGGTGTTCTTTAATATACTTCTGCAAAATAGGGTTAAAATGCACAGTACAACCATTAAATACAACATTTGAATAGAAGGAGTGCTTTATATTATAATGGGCCAGTGTATCTTACTAGACACAATTTTGTTTGAAAATCTTAAAAACCAAGGGAGAAGTGGGGCCCCCAGAGAGTGAAGTCAGGGTCCCTAGGGCGACAATTTCGCCCACATCGCCCTCTAGAATGATCCCTGCACTGACCCACAGAAAAATGTAAAAATAGCAATATTAAATCCTAACTGGTATTTAAGCAATATATTTATCCATTATTTTATTGCAACAACATTTTCCCCCCATAAACTGTTGCAAACATGCTGCGAAATCAAAACACAACCATGACCTTCCGGAAGTTTACAACAGTTTGCAGTGCTGTGTT
The DNA here is from genome assembly GCA_014843695.1 of Archivesica marissinica. NCBI lineage: Eukaryota > Metazoa > Mollusca > Bivalvia > Venerida > Vesicomyidae > Archivesica > Archivesica marissinica. Next base: position 37,784,058 of record CM026401.1, read on the forward strand.
TTCGCGCACCTGCTACTACTTCCGGTATAGTGCTTTCACCGGGTACAACCTGCTACAATAGTTGATGTACATGTTCTATACAAACAAAGACATAAATTTAACCATTTTTACAGTTTTTGTAGAGATCTACAGTAACATGACATGTACGGTATTATAAAAATGAATTAGTAATATTTGGAGTTTGTTGACAAATGAAAATGAAGTGAAATTTCAAGGGTAAAATATAACAAATCTATGTAACTATATAATGTAACACAAACAGTTTCAAGTTGTTATTTCTCTTTTTTTTTTACTCTTCAGTTTTTCAAGTTATTCTTTTCACAGTATGTACACAAAAATGAGTGATCACTTTTTTGGCAGTGCAAAATTTCAGATGGACACAATGTTTACATTCGCCATTTTCACATTGCACCCACTTTTTGAATACCAGACTCACACTATTTCTGACTTCTTTGGAGGGGGGGGGGTAAAGAGGTGACGTGACATACACAGCATTTCTCCTCCTCCGCTATAGAGCTGGTATCTGACTTGGAGCCTTCACTATAAACATAAAATTGAGACAGTCTAGGTTGAGCCTCACTTTGTTGGTTTAACCCGTTTTTGTTTTCCATTGTCTACCTTTTGGTTCTGGTTGACAGTTGTCTTTTGTTTCTTTGTCCCAGAAGAATCATTGTATTTAAAAATATTCTGAAGAGTTTCATCTTCAGTTATTGCCCTACCACTGATAATGTCACTTATGTTTCTTCTCTTCTTTGTTGGCCTATTCTTCTTTCTGATATAGTATTCTTTCTGTTTAAAGAAGTCATTTTCTGTATCATTTACCTTGTCATGTGATACCTCACCAGATAGAACTTCATCATCACATTGTTCAATTTCTAAAGTGGTGGCAGGAAGGAAGTTGCTTGGATCCACAACATTCTTATCAAGTGGGTAAATACCTGCTTTTCTGAATGAACTTTGTAAGTTTTCTGGAGTTAGAGCCTTAGTATAAGCCGAACAAGCTAGCGGGCATATGTTAGTACGAGAGATGGATACACCCGAGTTTCATATGGACCAAAGCAGCCAACGTCCATGGGCTGTAAGCAGTGACTTGTGTGCGCGGGGAGAACAAATAAGATAATGTTCTGCTTCTTGGCCCAATCTATTACTTCAATAGAAACATGGGATCTATGACCATCATAGAGTAATAGGACTGGCCTCTCCTTGCTCCTTTCAGGAAGGTATTTGATCAGGTGTTCTGTCAGATACTTCTTAAAGACTAGCATGTTACTCCAACCAGATTCAGTGACCGTTCCATTCGCTCCGGGTGACTTACCCTCTAGCAATTCTGATCTCGTCTTTTCACTGGTCCTTTCACTACCTGGAAAATCCAGGAATGGTGGCACTTGATTAGAGTGCACTGCCACATCCAATTACAGTTACATTTACTCGCAGCAACAACACTTGGAGGCTTATGCATGGTGGATATACCTTTCTCGTCCACATTAAATATCCTTTCAGGACTATCTGTGAGATTGTATTTAGTTAAAATAGACTCTAACTCACTGAAGTACTTCTTGATGCATTCTGCTGATGTAACTTTGGCTCTCTGCATCTGTAAGCCTCTAGGTTTTATAAGTTTAAGCTGTGGCCATCTTGACATAAACCCTCGGTACCACTGGACACTTAATGGCTCATCTTTACGTCTGTACCCGTAGCTAACAGCATAATCTGTTGCCATGTCAACCAAATCAGATCTGAAAAATATATATATTAATTTGTATTGATACATTTAGTCATTGCTACTAATCTACTTATCATTTCGTATTATGCATTTGGTCATTTATTGCTTAAAAAACAAATGTTTGCATTAAATTGTGAAATTTTACATGTCTCCATATATATATAATTTTATGAGAGAAAAAAGTAGCTATAAATGTCTAACATTTTACTTACCTACTATATCCATACCCCACATTTGACATGAACTCCAAGTGTGTAGCTAGTCTAGACTCTTGCTCCTGTGTGAACATAGGACCTGGACCAGACCTGGTTACATCTGGATCCACCCTCAAGGCAAGCCTATCACTTAAAGTGGCCTCTGGTACACCATACTCTATAGCAGTCTTTCTAATAGGAGCATTGGTGTCTCTTATCTTGATGTAGGCTGATATCAGTGAAGTCGGTGAGTAAGACCAGTAGTTGCTCCTTGGAGTCTATAAAATAAACAAAAGTCAAACTAGACAAAAATCTAAATAATGTAAACACTCTTAAAACTATATAAGCAAACATTGCCACTTTTGCTTAAAAGAACAAAAAACAGAGTAAATCTCACCACACAACTTGACCGGTTAGACACGGTGAAATTTTGCTATATCCGCCATTTTGAATCACATTTCAGTCATGTGACCAAAAATTTGACAGCAGAAGTTTGCAACCACTGATGAAAAATACCTTTTTGGCAATTACATGTACCTTCTGATGAGGACATTTTTAGAAACATGTAAACAGGTTATTAGAAAATTAATTTACAATACCAAAGTATATTTAAAGGGTTTTACCTTGCCAATGTTGACTTTCCACATGTTTTGTATGACAGGAAGTTGCCGCTATATTTACACAAGAAAATCCAAATCATTGAAATGGCGTATGACGTCAGCAGTTTGTGTGTAAATAAATATACTGGAAATAGATAGCTGCGCGAAATGATGTATGCGTGAAATGGTGTATACGGACGATATAGTCAACTTATTTATTTAATTCTATTACATGTACTACCCACAAATCATTTTCTGATTATTATTGGGAGGTCAGTCTGTTGTGGCGGAGAGTAGACCACCCGCATTTCCTGGGTAAGAACGAGTACTCTGTAACTCTCTAAACGATTGACAACTATCTCTCAGATCACCATTTATCACTTGTCCCTGATAAGTGATAGGGAGTGAACCAGCAGCCCTGAAGATTGCTGTGAAAGGCGATTTCTAACGACATCGCTTTAGATAGTTTGTTAGATCACTAGGCCACAGAGGCTGTTGGCCACAGAGGCACAACTTTGCCATGGAATCTCGACAGATAGAGCGGTTTGCTAAATGAGGCATGAATCAGACTATTTACTATATAATAATATGATTATGCGTGAAATGGTGTATACGGACGATATAGGACTACCGGTTGTGTAAGCAATTATAGAGTGGTGGAACCTATGCTCGGCGTATTCCTATGCTCGGCGTATTTTTTCCATTTACATCCGTATTTAAATAGTTTTAACCTATTTTCGCTGACACAGGTGAAGCATGGTTCAATAACATTCCGTTGTGCGTACCGGTAAGCCTAATGCAACTGTCACCTGACTGGTTCAGTAGCCGAATATAAACAGACAACAATTTTTTTCCACCGAAATGTGCAGTTTATGAGCATTTCAGGTGGCTATCCGGATTGGGAAAAAATACACAAATAACCAGAAAAAAGTTTTTTATGAGTTGTAATATTGTTAGTTATTGATGTTACTAAGTCAAAATAATATATTCAACATTTACCCATGCATAAATAAAAAAATTCATGTACACCGTGCATAGGTGCCCTAAAGTATCTAGTTCCCCATGGAAACAGGTGCCGTTGCGATAGTTGTATTTAGGCGCATGGTTATATAATGTAGCTAAAATTTTCAATGTTCAACAATTTTATGAAAGTTGTGTTCACGACTTAAGAACATAATAATATACGGCAAGTGCATTTAACTTTTTTTAATAGGCCATGATATGTAGGATTTACGTCGAGCATAGGTTCCACCACTCTACAAATAAACGAAACTTATAAAAATATAAATTGTTTTATTGTAAATTAAACCTCAATGTTGAAAGTTCTGGAATGTGTCAAGTATGAGTGCGTACATGTTGACTTTCGAACGAGTACGTTTTGACTTCAGAATTGCTACGCTTTGACTGCAGAAACTGAATGCAGCATGGTTTTAGAGAAAAACGGTCATGCGTGACCCAATTAGTAATGCTAGTCAATGACTTGGTTACCTCTGTCTACAATAAGCATCAGGTAGATCTCATCCTATTAGACTTCAGTAAGGCTTTCGATAAGGTCAATCACGAGAAAGTAATACTAAAAATGCATGAATATGGAGTCAGAGGTCAAACATTAAGGTGGATTACGAGTTTTCTAGATAATAGACTCCAGTCAGTTGTCCTTAATGGTACTAGTTCAGAGGCCATTCCGGTGTTATCTGGAGTCCCACAGGGATCCGTATTTGGACCCTGCTTTTCCTAGCCTACATAAACGACCTCCCACAAAACATCAGAACTCTACTTTCCAAAGTCCGCATCTTTGCAGATGATACTGCAGTATATCTATCACTGACATCTGCAAATGAATCGGTCACACTCCAAAATGATCTTAAGAGATTAGAAAAGTGGGAGTTGAAGTGGGACATGGAATTTAACCCCTCCAAATGTCAAGTTATCCACGTCACCAGAAGGAAACATCCTATTCCCAGCAAATATAAACTCCATCTGACATCTATCGTACCTCTAGTGTTACAGACATGCTACATTCCCTAAATCTACGCAGACTAGATCAACAGCGTATTGACAATAGGTTATCCCTTATGTATAATATTCATAATGATCTTGTTGCTATTCCCATTGAAAATTAGCTAGATCCCCTCTCCCGTCCTACTCGCCATTGCCATTCCTTAAGCTATAGGTTAATTACAGCAACTACAGACTACTACAAGTTCTCCTTCTTTCCAAGAACAATCTATTATTGGAACCACCTCCCTCCTGACATTGTCCATCTCCCTACCATAGAGCAATTCAATACGGCAGTTTGCCATATTGAACATGCCAGTCCCTAGTTGTTCTGCGTAGCTGCTTTTAAACTTTTACCACAACTTATTTTCATACCTTTTTAAATTACACTTTTAACTACTCATACTTTTAACTTCTTAGCGGTTTTTGACGCGCAACATGTCTACGTCCCCGCGAGGGGTTCGACATTAAAGGAAGATAGTTAGATAGGTACGTTTTGACTTGTAATGATGGGTACGTTTTGGATTGGGTACGTTTTGACCAGCACTGAACTCGCTTTGAGGTTTCTATCTTCCTCTAATGTCGAACCTCTCGCGAGGATATCGGTTTTGCCTTGATCATATGTTTTAAATAATATTATAACCTTTCGGAAACTGTAACTCAGAAGCGTCTTCTTCTTGCATATCTTGTGTCGTGCTGCCTGACGCCATTTTGATTTATGTCTAAAGCTTGGTCCGGTATTTATCATGGAATTCTCTAATTCCCGTACATTGTCCGTACCATACCATACTGTCATAAATATAATAGAAGTTCGTGTAGTTACAGTTGGTGCATGTCTACCGAATCCGCGATAATGTGGGGCAGGAGCATTGTGTATGCTATGATGTATATAACAGAGTGGACTTGAAGATACCATCAACTGGGCCCAACACTTCAATAATATTACCCCAAAAGCTAACAACCAAGGACGGTGTTTCCCCCTTGTAGCATGGCATCTATCTATCTTCCTTTTATGTCGAACCCATCGGGGGGACGTAGACATGTTATGGCATGTGAGGTGATATGTACTACTCGCATTTTACATTCCTTTTCATGAAGCGGAGGGTGTTGTTAGCTTTTGGGGTTAGTTTAAACATATTTTATTGCCAATATTAAAGTGCATATACAATATAATACATCATAGCAAACTACAGCATAAATAATGGCAAGTCACAAGTTCTCAAAACATTAGATTCGACCCTTCCCAATTGGTGCATTGATTTTACAACATTTACATATGGCAGAGTAGATACATGTATATTATACGAGTACATGGCAATATAATGCATAGTAAACATCGATTGCAATACATGTACATGTAGTTATGTACAATGTACAATGCTTTTGAGGTAATATTATTGAATTCTATGGTTGTATTTAGAAGCTTTCTTGAAGATATACTCAACAAAACTAGAAACGTCCCTGTTTTATAGCCGATGTAGCTCTATCTATCTATCTTCCTTTAATGTCGAACCCCTCGCGGGGACGTAGACATGTTGCGCGTCAAAAACCGCTAAGAAGTTAAAAGTATGAGTAGTTAAAAGTATAATTTAAAAAGGTATGAAAATAAGTTGTGGTAAAAGTTTAAAAGCAGCTACGCAGAACAACTAGGGACTGGCATGTTCAATATGGCAAACTGCCGTATTGAATTGCTCTATGGTAGGGAGATGGACAATGTCAGGAGGGAGGTGGTTCCAATGATAGATTGTTCTTGGAAAGAAGGAGAACTTGTAGTAGTCTGTAGTTGCTGTAATTAACCTATAGCTTAAGGAATGGCAATGGCGAGTAGGACGGGAGAGGGGAACTAGGTAATTTTCAATGGGAATAGCAACAAGATCATTATGAATTTTATACATAAGGGATAACCTATTGTCAATACGCCGTTGATCTAGTCTGCGTAGATTTAGGGAATGTAGCATGTCTGTAACACTAGAGGTACGATAGAAGTCAGCCTTTATCCAACGGGCTGCTCTTCGCTGGACACCTTCAATTTGGTATATCAATGTTTGGGTATGGGGCGACCAGATCTCGGAGCCATATTCAAGCTGGGGTCTCACTAATGTCTGGTAAGCCATGGTCTTAAGGGGTTCAGATTTGACCTGGAGGTTTCTACGTAGAAATCCTAATGTTTGGTTTGCTTTCTTTTTGACCTTTTTATGTGGGTGTCCCACGACAGGTTATTTGAGATATCCACGCCAAGGTATTTGGCTGACGTGGATAACTTGACATTTGGAGGGGTTAAATTCCATGTCCCACTCCAACTCCCACTTTTCTAATCTCTTAAGATCATTTTGGAGTGTGACCGATTCATTTGCAGATGTCAGTGATAGATATTGCAGTATCATCTGCAAAGATGCGGACTTTGGAACTGATGTTTTGTGGGAGGTCGTTTATGTAGGCTAGGAAAAGCAGGGGTCCAAGTACGGATCCCTGTGGGACTCCAGAGGACACCGGAATGGCCTCTGAACTAGTACCATTAAGGACAACTGACTGGAGTCTATTATCTAGAAAACTCTTAATCCACCTTAATGTTTGACCTCTGACTCCATATTCATGCATTTTTAGTAGTACTTTCTCGTGATTGACCTTATCGAAAGCCTTACTGAAGTCTAATAGGATGAGATCTACCTGATGCTTATTGTAGACAGAGGTAACCAAGTCATTGACTAGCATTACTAATTGGGTCACGCATGACCGTTTTTCTCTAAAACCATGCTGCAAATGGTACAGAATACTGTGGTTAGTGAAGTGTTTTGCTATCGAGGAGGAAACTATATGTTCAAGTACCTTGCATAGAACACATGTCAGTGAGATAGGCCTATAGTTGGCGGGGTTTGACTTGTCCCCTTTTTTGTAAATGGGAGCAACATTTGCTGACTTCCACTGGGCAGGCAGTGATCCTTCGTTGAGGGATTTTTGGAATAAGACTTCAAGGATAGGTGAGAGTTCTTTAGACAGGGTTTTAAGTATGATTGGCTTAATTAGGTCAGGACCACTAGCCTTGTGGGGGTTCAGGTTATTGAGAAGTTTATCTATGCCATTTGAGCTTACTGTGATCTCATTCATGTTTGGCGTGGATTGACCATTCAGGTTTCCATATGTGTCCTGAATTTTCATTTTACAAATGGAGGTAAGTCTTAGTGGGGATTTGGAGCTGACGACAGACTGAAACTGTTTGTTCAGTGCTGTGGCTTTAGCAGCTTCTTCATGATGGAATTTGTTTTCATGCTTTAGGGGTGGCATTGATTTGGAATCTTGCTTGGAATGCTTAAGGATGGAATACAGTTTATTGGCTCTGTCTGTGTATGTGCTACATGTTCATTGCAATTTAAACCCTGGCGATGTTCAGAATACGATCATGTAGAGTTTACCCGATACACACGGTTTATATATCGGCCAGTGACCGGAACGTTGATGTGCACGTTTTGTACGTGCACGCTATGCATGTCATCGACATGTTGATTCAGTTAATGTCGTACCATTCATGTGATAGGGGCTATTCGGAAAATTAAAAAACTCTTTTAATTTTTCACTGTTTTCGATATGCCACTGCTTTCCGAAAACGAGCGAAATCAGGCAATTGGGATGCTTGCGGGTGGGATGTCCGCCAGGGTGGTTGAGCGTCGGTTCGGGTGCTGTCGGAACACGATTGATCGTCTTGCAGCCCGGTATCAGCAGACTGGGGCTGTTCACGCCCGACAGCGACATGGTAGGTCTCGTGTAACGACGGCTAGAGCCGATCGTTACATTACGTTGACGCACTTACGTCAACATCGATTGGCAGCCACTGCTGGGCGATACGGTGTATCAGGGCAGACCATTCGCAATCGGTTGCTTCGTAACGTACAACCAATCGGGACATGCCGCCCGCACACTTGTCAGATAATGACCCAACGTAACCGTGCTGCCATGCTGTTATGGGCGTGACGTCATCTGAACTGAAGAATGGCTGACTGAAACCGAGGTTTGTTCACCGATGAATCTCGTTTCACAATTAATCATGCTGACGGAAGATTACAGGTATACATAAAAATGAAAGATTCGCCGATTGTTGCATTGTTGAGAAGAACAGGTTTGTGGGAGGGAGCGTAATGGTCTTGGGTGGGATCATGGGAAACCGGATGACAGATTTGGTTGTTGTACAGGGCAACATCAATGCACAACGTTATGTTACAGAGGTGCTAAATAAAATGCCTTACCATTTATTCGTCAGCATGGTCCTGGTGTGACATTGGTGTAGGATAATGCCCTCGCGTAGCCAGGGTCATCACTCAATACTTGTAGCCGTGATTTCCCCGGATCTCAACCCCATTGAGCACATATGTGATGAGCTGGGCCGCAAAACACGAACTATCGATCAGATTGACAATGTTCGCGATCTTACACGGACATTACAACGGGAATGGAGGAATTTGCCCAACGGACTGGTATTATGTTGCATTACGTCGATGCGGCGTAGGATCATTCATGCAAATGGTGGCCACACTCGGTACTAACGAGATTTACTGGATGTGCCACATTTCTTATTGAAATTCCATCTTTAAACATTAAGTAACACCTCTCTGAATGTTTGTGATTTTGACCCCTACCGACATTGGCCGGTTATCTCTCGAAAAGTTAACAAGATAGCCAGAGGCAATGGATTGGCTTTGATACAGCAATGAATGAGCTTGTTTTTCCATTTTGATTCATAAAAGTAAACCTTTTGGTTTTCTATACATCTTTCCTTAAATATGGATGGACGTTTCTAGTTTTGCTCAGTATAGTAATCATAGTTTAACGATTAATGAGTTCACATCGGTCTTAGATGACATATAACGTTTATACGACAGTCGCCGGTGATTAGTACAATGATGTGCAATATATACACAAGTGACCCAATGAACACAGTCTACATCTACACAAATCGATATTGTGGAGGATGCAAGTTTCTAGAAGAGTGGCAAGAAACGTAGATAATTAGAGGCCGATATTAACAATGATCTCACAACAGGCGGACTTTGTGCCGACATGGAATATAAATGTTGCTGCTGAAAATCCAGATGCTATGGTGTGCCGGGCAGAAGAAGCAGATGAAGACATCAACATACATATGAACACTAATGATACACAGCCAGCAAAATATAAGAAACTTCCGGTCATAACCATAGACGAACAACTCACATTTGTTGAGCATGTGAACATTGGAGACAGTCAGGACTGGCAGCTCTAAGAGCCATACATATCCTAGTGGAGACAGGAAGATGGTGTAACCAATCAGTGTATATGATATTGTACATCTCTATTTCCCACCCAATAATGGAGTATGCAGCTTCGGTCGTCATTACAACTCCTGATAGATCTATCCGAGAAGGAATTTGGAAAAGAACAGAGATAAGTAATGCTAAATGTATGATATCCACAAGTACTGAATTGCTCGACGCACTCACAAATACAACATCAATTGACCTTCATATCTGGCCAAGGTGAGTTCGAATGTGACCCAATCCCAAAAGTATCTATCTAAACCAAGAACACACAGTACGAATCATTCCACCCTTGTTCTCTTGTAACCAGGTTCACGGAGAGAACATGTGGAGAAAGAATGTCCATATACCGAGATATGCAGGCCTGGAGGTTATAAAACTGTTCTCCAATCTCAATACAATCGTCTGGTTCAGCTGACAGTAACACTCAGAATCAACGAATCAGATCATTTGCGCTTGAGTTTGAGATCTTAGAAAAGTGTTATACCGTTGTTTGTTTTTGTTTGAGGTTACTATTGTTTCCTTACGCAAGACAATTAAATTTCATATTGCCTTTCCCTTACGAATGAGGTATCGAGAGCGATTACTATATTTAATTGTGTAAAATCTTGTGTAAAAATGAACAAACTTACAAGCTTAAATTTACATTGTGCTGTTACTATCAATGGAAAACATGGCAACATTGAAAATGAAGTTTGTATTCTGGATCGGAATGTTCATCTCTTTTCCTGCTCTGTCTTAAATATAAACATAATATTATTTATACATATATAAAAATGATAAATGTATTTATATATAGTATACATCATCATACCTTACGTGACTACTCAATGCAAACTTCCCACAAGCAAACAGTCAATAGTATTTACTATTCACCCACGACGACAAGTCAATAGTTTCGATATTATTCACTGCCTATGGCTTCCGATAGCATTGATAAGCCGAAAACAAGCTTGTTCATATTAGATATGTAACGACATAAACTAATTACCTTGAAATGGCCCATGTATCACAATGTGTGACGATGTTTGACAATCATTGCGTGGAATTCAGCGATAGCAAATGGACGATGCCAAAATATACTAGAGGCAACGGGGGAAATGAAACAACGTTGAATTATCATGTCAAAAGTCATCTGATCAAAATATTTAACAATTGAAAATCAGTCCAGGAGATAATGATAGTATGACCGTATATCATTGTAAATTAGTAACAATAAATGAAACATTAAAAACTCTTAGGTTTATATATTAGGTGGTAGCCAGGGATCCAGTCTGTCGATTGTTCACTTTTTAACTTCTGGCAAAATGACATTTAGAAATTATCAGAAACTCAATACGGCCCAATTAATAGATCGGTGTTAACATATATTTATTTGACTGAGCAGGCAAAATATATCGACGCCTGTTCCCAGGCTAATTAGGTGGTGGGAAAGACTTTGATACTTCACTCACGAAGTATGCATATCTTAAAACCACATTTATGCATCAGAAAAATAGGAACAGAACCTGAAATATCTCGTTTCCCACGTGAAAGAACAGTTTCCATGGAAATGGCATCAATAAATTATCGTACTTAGCAAAATATAGATATAAATAAACATTCCATAACAATACTTGCCATGATCTATTGTCAGTTCCTAGCAAGGGGATGGCAAATATAAGGTTGAAGGCAAAATCAATTAGGTTGTAAAACAACAAATAAATTGTTTATTAAATACATAGGATCATGCATGCAAATGGTGGCCACACTCGGTACTAACGAGATTTACCGGATGTGCCACATTTCTTATTGAAATTCCATCTTTAAACATTAAGTAACACCTCTCTGAGTTTTTGTGATTTTGACCCCTACCGTCATTGGCCGGTTATCTCTCGAAAAGTTGACAAGATAGCCAGATGCAATGAATTGGCTTTGATACAGCAATGAATGACTTTGTTTTTCCATTTTGATTCATAAAAGTAAACCTTTTGGTTTTCTATAAATCTTTCCTTAAATATGGATGTATGTATCTAGTTTTGCTCAGTATAGTAAGCATAACTTAACCATTAATGAGTTCACATCATGCTTAGATGACATAATATAACGTTTATACGACAGTCGCCGGTGATTAGTACAATGATGTACAATATATACACAAGTGACCCAATGAACAAAGTCTACATCTACACAAATCGATAGTGTGGAGGATGCAAGTTTCTAGAAGAGTGGCAAGAAACGTAGAGAATTAGAGGCCGATATTAACAATGATCTCACAACAGGCGGACTTTGTGCCGACATGGAATATAAATGTTGCTGCTGAAAATCCAGATGCTATGGTGTGCCGGGCAGAAGAAGCAGGTGAAGACATCAACATACATATGAACACTAATGGTATACAGCCAGCAACATATAAGAAACTTCCGGTCATAACCATAGACGAATAACTCACATTTGTTGAGCATGTGAACATTGGAGACAGTCAGGACTGGCAGCTCTAAGAGCCATACATATCCTAGTGGAGACAGGAAGATGGTGTAACCAATCAGTGTATATGATATTGTACATCTCTATTTCCCACCCAATAATGGAGTATGCAGCTTCGGTCGTCATTACAACTCCTGATAGATCTATCCGAGAAGGAATTTGGAAAAGAACAGAGATAAGTAATGCTAAATGTATGATATCCACAAGTACTGAATTGCTCGACGCACTCACAAATACAACATCAATTGACCTTCATATCTGGCCAAGGTGAGTTCGAATGTGACCCAATCCCAAAAGTATCTATCTAAACCAAGAACACACAGTACGAATCATTCCACCCTTGTTCTCTTGTATCCAGGTTCACGGAGAGAACATGTGGAGAAAGAATGTCCATATACCGAGATATGCAGGCCTGGGGGTTATAAAACTGTTCTCCAATCTCAATACAATCGTCTGGTTCAGCTGACAGTAACACTCAGAATCAACGAATCAGATCATTTGCGCTTGAGTTTGAGATCTTAGAAAAGTGTTATACCGTTGTTTGTTTTTGTTTGAGGTTACTATTGTTTCCTTACGCAAGACAATTAAATTTCATATTGCCTTTCCCTTACGAATGAGGTATCGAGAGCGATTACTATATTTAATTTTGTAAAATCTTGTGTAAAAATGAACAAACTTACAAGCTTAAATTTACATTGTGCTGTTACTATCAATGGAAAACATGGCAACATTGAAAATGAAGTTTGTATTCTGGATCGGAATGTTCATCTTTTCTCAATGGAAAACATGGCAACATTGAAAATGAAGTTTGTATTCTGGATCGAAATGTTCATCTTTTCTCAATGGAAAACATGACAACATTGAAAATGAAGTTTGTATTCTGGATCGGAATGTTCATCTCTTTTCCTGCTCTGTCTTAAATATAAACATAATATTATTTATACATTATATATGATAAATGTATTTATATATAGTATACATCAGTATACCTTACGTGACTACTCAATGCAAACTTCCCACAATCAAACAGTCAATAGTATTTACTATTCACCCACGACGACAAGTCAATAGTTTCGATATTATTCACTGCCTATGGCTTCCGATAGCATTGATAAGCCGAAAACAAGCTTGTTCATATTAGATATGTAACGACCTAAACTAATTACCTTGAAATGGCCCATGTATCACAATGTGTGACGATGTTTGACAATCATTGCGTGGAATTCAGCGATAGCAAATGGACGATGCCAACATATACTAGAGGCAACGGGGGAAATGAAACAACGTTGAATTATCATGTCAAAAGTCATCTGATCAAACAATTTAAAAAATGAAAATCAGTCCAGGAGATAATGATAGTATGACCGTATATCATTGTAAATTAGTAACAATAAATGAAACATTAAAAACTCTTAGGTTTATATATTAAATGGTAGCCAGGGATCCAGTCTGTCGATTGTTCACTTTTTAACTTCTGGCAAAATGACATTTAGAAATTATCAGAAACTCAATACGGCCCAATTAATAGCTCGGTGTTAAAATATATTTATTTGACTGAGCAGGCAAAATATATCGACGCCTGTTCCCAGGCTAATTAGGTGGGAAAGACTTTGATACTTCACACACGAACTATGCATATCTTAAAACCACATTTATGCATCAGAAAGGTAGGAACAGAACATGAAATATCTCGTTTCCCACGTGAAAGAACAGTTTCCATGGAAATGGCATCAATAAATTATCGTACTTAGCACAATATAGGTATAAATTAAATTCCATAAAAATACGTTTCTATTATCAGTTCCTAGCAAGGGCACATATAAGGTTGAAGGCAAAATCAATTAGGTTGTAAAACAACAAATAAATCGTTTATATATTAAATACATAGTAAAAAGTAAAAACCTACAGTCTGTTCATTTATATTTCCAATCTTTCATTTCTTCTGATACCACATCCACTGTGAAGAGGTATTCAAATCAGCTTGAAACACACTAAGATTATTCAAAATTTAATGTTCCAAATAGTCAGATAGTGAATAACGTCCCTGTGTTTGCACACTGTATTCCTCCGCCAAATAATACAGTATACCAACCTTCAGTTTGCAATGGCCTAATTCTTATACCACATCTTTTCTACACATCAACTAGTCTGAAGTCTTCTCAAGTCACATAATTTGTCAAAAAACACAAACACTATACACTTAAAAATACATTTCTACCAAAATGAACAATTTACATTCTGCCTATTTACGTATATACAACCATTATTGAAACCGACATTATAGAAGGAATATGACTACACCCCACGATACCCGCGAGCGACTTGACATGTAGGGACTATTAATAGGATATTTGTTTGATTTGGTGTATGATAGAATTATATTTCACCGAAGGAACATTAAAAACATTATATCACGAGTTGCGCCTCGCTAGCCACTATATCCTTCTATGTTCGTGGATGAACTATTATTAGGGAAGTATGTGAGATGGTACGATGGTCGCCAGATCGGACAGGTTGGTTTTCTCCGGGTACTCCGGTTTTCTCCCACATGAATGACCACATAAGTATACGCTTACATCCGAGCCAACGAGAGTGATTAATATAAGTTGTTAAAACTTGTTAAAAAGTATAACTATTATTCTATCATTCACTTGAGCAAACAAAGGCTGAAAAAGTTGATTGTTTATGATAGAAAAACGACACAACCGTGCGCTAAATGCCTCTAGAAGGTCGTAATTAGACGATTAAGATGGCGTCATAATAGACGCCACACTGACGTCAGTGACAGCTTGAGACCGAAAACGTTCGTGTTGACAACATTCCAAAACTAACACACATGCAAAGCAGTGAGAAATAAAAGTATGTTGTCCCACTGATATTCCTTTATTTCACTGATACATGTCTATGTTTTATTCCAAAGTATCAATTATAGATATATACAATGATGACAACGATTATGCTTTTCTTCTAGACGTTAAATTAGATGCAGTATTCATGAAACGTGTTTACAATGGAGCACCACCGGTGACATCGTGTAACTGATATCAACTGTGAGAAGTGATTTGACTAACAACAAAAATAGTTCCTAGTATTGTAGATTTGGATAATTCGATAATTAAGTTGCATGCTGCTCTGTTTCATACATATGCTGTGTACAGATTTCTCGTACATCTAATATAGGCAGTACAAGCCTTTGACGCGCTCAACCGTTCACTGTATTACACTGCAAAGCCTTATCAAACATCATGCTATAATAATGCTTTGGGGTTTTGTTGTTTTTTATGCGGGGTAGGGGGTAGTCGCATCAACAGCTTTTATCATATGGCGACTCTCCAGCTATTATTGATGGAAGACGACCTCGGGTGTCCCACCGAGCAATATTTCAGTGGACGGACGGACAGCCGGGTAGAACCATCGACATTCCGCAAGCAAGCTAGATCGCTATCTCATTTGAAATCAAACGATACCCTCAGTAGAATTCGGACCTCCATCGGTGAGTGGCAAGTGATTTTGAAGTCGGCGACCGTAGCCATTTGGGCAACGGGGGCCCTTATAATAATATGAATAACGCGTATGAATATGACTGTTACAGTTACAATTATGTGTGTTTTACGTTTATTTATCGTCGCTACCGGTTGCCCATATGAGCGACGCCTCCTGAAGAGATTAGTCGATTTAGATTTTTTGGAGGATAGTGCATGATACAGACAGAGACCAATTCCAGGGTTCCAGAGTCTCCTCTGGGTCTTTTACGTGCACGGTGTAAAGCACCGACACGAGACCTCATTTTAACGTCCCATCTGAAAGATTGTTAATTTTACCGTAAAGTGTCATTTATAATTGTGCTAATTTATACATTTATATTTATGCTAATTTATACATTATATATATATGCTAATTTATACATTTATATATATGCTAATTTATGCTAATTTATATATTTATGCTAATTTATATATATGCTAATTTATATTTATGCTAATTTATACATTTATATATATGCTAATTTATACATTGCCAGCATATGTATGAACCACAAATAGTACAAATTATTTTACATTAAGAATATATTCTGAATAATTGTATTATGGACTGGAATCCATCTATGACAATAAACCTGTTATGTTATGTTATGCTACGTTATGTTAAGTTACGCTACGTCACGTGTTACGTTACGTTAGTGCTACGTTACGTACACTACGTTACGCTATGTTACGTTATGTTATTATACAAATTATGTTGATTCACGATTTCAACTACACCATTTCACTCCTTCACGAGTAGCATAGGAACATGCGTTGATATATTTTCCATGATCAGTCATATAAATATATGTTAATGCCGAGATAATTAATTGGGCCGTATTGAGTTTCTGATAATATCAACGCCTGTGGAAACGTGGGGTATTCCGTGTAATTATTGATTAGCATTAATCCTATTAATAGGCATATTAACACGTGACTTAATTAATGACGTACTTGAATCGAAAGCGACGTACTGCAATGTTGTCACAACTTTATAGTTGGTCGCCATTGTTTACGGGTCAACGGAACGATAAATAGTTTTAAAAAGTACAATGTACATCTTATGTGACATATTTGCTCAAGATTTAAGTCATCCTTACTTCAATTATCTCATCGATATAACACAGCAATGGGAAATTATATGTTTGCAATGGAAATGAGGATACGGGAGCATTCGTGTATTTTCGGAAATGGTCGTGTTAAATGGTGCCTGTTCGGTGATTTACGAAAAGATTCCGATTTGTAGCGATCGTATCTTGCAGATAAGAGTTGTCGTTCTTCAATGAAAGCCCTAGAAAATACGGGTGTAATGTAGGTGATCGGAAAGCTCGGAAATCGAGTTTCTCCAGGCTGTCATTTTAGTGCAGCTTCATGAATTCACGATTTCACCCCCACCTTCATTATTGATTCACGAATTGCATGATGGTGAAATCGTGAATTCTTGCAGTTGAAATTATGAAACAATGAAACAGTGAAGTGTCATCGACATTGCTTAAAGTACAGATAGTAGATGTTATAAGATATAAT
The DNA here is from genome assembly GCA_014843695.1 of Archivesica marissinica. Classification (NCBI taxonomy): domain Eukaryota; kingdom Metazoa; phylum Mollusca; class Bivalvia; order Venerida; family Vesicomyidae; genus Archivesica; species Archivesica marissinica. The sequence goes on from CM026401.1 coordinate 37,801,374, forward strand.
TTAAACATAAGCACAGACGCAATAAAAGGTTATGCATAATCAGACTCCATTTATAAACCAGCAGAGGGGGAATAAAAATATAGGCAAATTCAAATAACACTTTAATGAACACTGCACGAGTGATATAAATTTATTTTAGCTCGATTGCGAAACAAGTTCTTACAACTTATATTAATCACTCTCGAGACCTCATTCCTGATGGAATCCATCGCCAGGAGGGAGAGAGAGAGAAGAGCAACGTGGAATTTAAATGCCTTGCTTAAGGGCACACTCATAACGGCTCCAGCGGGGCTCGAACTCCGAACCGTTCGCACCTGAAGCGAACGCGCATCCACTGCGCCATCACGACTTCCACAAGTCACAGTCACGTTGCACCTCATATAGAAATCATTGTCAATGAAATATACATAGTCGTTTATCATTAATGTCCTGTTACCTGTCTCATTCTAAAAATGCAATTGTAGTCTCTGGTCCATTATGACCAACCCTCAGAAACAGTTAATCCGACGTACATATGTACATACAAATATACATTTAAATAGATCTAGATTGGAGCCACCAACGTGAAATATATCAACATCAAAATATAGTACATGTACCAGTAATAAAATCAAAATCCATCAATACTGTTAGGGTGTATGCATGTGATTTGAAATAAATGTTTAAGATTATAGAAAAGTTTAAATATTTATTATAAATAATACTAATTTAAAACATGGCTAATGTTGTGGACATTGATGTGGATAAGATATGGTCATCGTTGGGACGTTTTGGCAGCTATCAGAGAAGACAGATTATAGTGCAGTTAGTCGCTATATGGTCGTGTGGCTTTCACATCCTCTCTATTGTATTTTTAGGTAACTATATCTTTCACTTTATGACATCACGTTATTAATTGTCTATGTTATAGAGCCTATTTCAACTGCTCCGTTTATCCGTTTCACATCCGGAAAGTACTAGCACTTACAATGTATTGACATGGCAGGAAATTATGCGGAGGAGAAGAATTATATAAGACTCTGTCTTTCATTCTAATCCTTTTTCTGTATTTGGATTATGTGTGGTGTATGCATTGTTCAATATTGGGAAATAAAATATGTTTAAACGAAATGATGCGGACCAAATTTGGAATGGACTAGTAGGTTACTTTTAATTCGGCACCGTTTCGAGTGAAACGAAATATCATTCGAAAGGAGATTTAAATACTGAGAAATGTTTGAAATAATCACCAGAATGTGTCCGCTCGTTATTTCGGCAGAATGTCGGGTGTGCTACGTACTGGATAGATCAGATCGTATGCCGACGAGGTTTGGAACAGCTTGATACCATTTGGTCGGACTGTCGTTTGTTTAATCCGAGCATCATAAAGGTGTTAATTGTGTTGATTATGTTAATTAATTACCTACGTCATTATTTGTAGTGTGTGTTATTATTATCATGCTGCAATAAACAAGACATACAAACGAGGCTACAAAACAAAGCACAAAACAGAATAAATATATATATATATAAATAAATAAATATTTCCAATAGTATTTGTAGTTATAGACACAAATATCACAAATTTGGAAAAATAGTATACCTGTTACATTCTTGTATTCAACAATAGTATCATAATAAACTTACATAATTTCTGAAATTCTGAACTATTTTTGGTGCAAATTAATTTCTCCAATTTAAACATATTTGGGCGTCGAAAATACATCGGTTTAATATATTGTCTTCTTTCATTTGTAAATTGTTCACATTCAAACAAATAGTGAAATTCATCCCCAATTCTGTTTCTACAAGAGTTATATGTTCTTTCATTTATTGGTGTTCTTGACCAGTTTCCTGTTTCTATTGGTAATCGATGGTTTCTTGTTCTAAATTTAATTAGGTTATACAGTGTGGAGTTTTGTAATTTTGATAATTCCAAAATATTTTTTAAACACTAGATGAAACGTACTATTACTAGAGTTGTCTACCATGGTGTACCAATTATTTAAATATAAATCATGTAGTTTTTGTTTTACCGCTAGTTTTAACCATTTTGCATTCGGTAAACTATGTTCAGTCCATACATTTATGAAACCACATTTTATTAGAATTGTTTTAACATTATATACCCATGGACATTTTACCTTAAGCAATTCTCCGGGTAAATTTTGTGATGATTGTAACATATTTGTATATACTAGATGAGACCATTTCTTTGGTGTCACCTTCTTCCGTAATACATAGTTTTGACCAGAACGAAATAATGTTTTCCTCAATATCTATCGATAGCGGCATACATCATCCAGTTTCGCCATAAATAAAATAATTTGGGGTGGACCGTTTTAATTTCAATATATGTTTTAAAAATTTAAGTTGAACCATTTCTATTACATCTAATTTCCCAAATCCCCAAATTCCAGCTCCATATAGTAGAATCGGTGTGATAGTTTTATTAAATAGGTCTATTTGTAGATCTATTGGTAGGTTAAGTCGATTTGAATTTCTTATTAGGCTATACATTGCCCTAGTTGCTTGATTTGAAATATATTTTTTACAATTGAAGAAAGAGCCGCTTCTATTGAAGAAGATACGAAGGTATTTATACTCTTTTACGACTTCTCTTGCTTCCTTTTTATATTTGAAATTATACATAGGTTGTCTACATTTTGAAAACACGATTATTTTAGTCTTTGTGATATTAACCTTGAGCTTCCATTTATCACAGTATTGTTCGTAAGTATTTAGAGCATCTTGTAAATCACTTGCAGTTTCTGCCAGTATTACGGTATCGTCTGCATAAAGTAAAATGTATATTTTTAAAAGATTAAATAGCTCGTTTTTGTTTTGTTCATTCTGTAATAATATTCCTTGCGCATTACTATTGCTTTGGAAAAAATCTCTTAAATCATTTAAAATTAAAGAATATAGCAAAGCTAACAAATTTTCACCTTGACGAACTCCAATATTGCATGTGAAGAAGTTCGAAAATTTGGAATTAGCTTTTACACAAGACTTTATTCCATTATATATGTTTCTTATAACCTGTAGACATTGTCCATTGATTTTAGCATTTATTAATTTCTCCCATTAGCCATTTCTCCAGATGGTATCGAACGCTTGTTTTAAGTCGATAAATAAGCAAATTAGTAGTTAATAAGTTGTTGTTAAGATATTGAATGATATGTTGTAAAATAAATAAATTGTCTGCTGTTGAAAATCCTTTTCTGAATCCCGCTTGTGTGTTGTTTAAAATGGCATTAGTTTCAACATAATCGGTTATTCTTTTATTCAAAATACTAGTAAATACTTTGCCTAGACAACTTAACAATGTTATTGGTCGATAGTTTTCTGGTTTTGTTATGTCTCCTTTATTTTTATATATTGGGTTAATAATACCAACTGTCCACTGTTCTGGCATGATTCCGGTATCGAATATAAGATTTAACAGTTTAACGTATATGTTTTTCATCAAGGGTAAATATGATTTTATTTGTTCATTTAGTATTTTATCGTAGCCACTAGCTTTGTTATTTTTAAATTGTTTATTGCCCATTCTATTTCTGTTTCAGTGATAGGGGGGTTTATATCTCCATTAATATCATTGTCTTGATGATGATGATTATTATTATTATTATTATCATTGTTATCACTATTATTATTATCGGTAAAGTTTACATTTTTAAAGTAATTATAAAGATCTGTTTAATCAGCTTCAGTTATATTTTTGTCGCTTTTCCATTTATTATTTTCCAATATTTTATCGGGTCTTTACTTTTAACATCTCTTAATTTCCTTATATTTGAATACTTATGTTTATTGTAAAACTGTTTCATAGTATTCTTATAAATAGTAGCAGTTCGTTTTAGGCTTTCTTTTGTTTCGTTATTCTTTCTTAGTTTATAGAGATATTTTGCGGAGTGGAAATTTTTCCTTGCCTTTGTAACGGGGGTGTTTTGGAACTGTTGGTCTCCTGTACATTGTTTATTTTGGTGTAGCCAAAGGCTTCAGTAGACGTGTTTATAAATAGGGACGACATATCGTTGACTATTGCATTTACGTTCTATTGGGTAAAATTTGTATCCACACTAACATTTTCAAGCGTATCTTGTAAAGTTTGTATTTTATGACGATCTAGTTTATTAATAAATTCATTCGCTTTATTTCTATCCCATTATTTACCTGACGGCTGCTCATCAGGCTAATAATCGTCTTGCTTAACTTAAATTGTAGGTTATGTTCAATTCGGTTATGGACATCTGAAAGTAATGGGAAGAAATCTATTACATGTAGAGATAAAACAGTATTAAAAAGATTCGAGTTACAAACAAAATAATCAACAGCACTTGTTCCTTTACATGTGGCCTTACCAGGGATATCCATTGTAGTTCTTCCGTTTAAAATATACAAGTAATTAAGTTTCAAAAAATCAACAAATTGGTTTCCATAATTATTGGAAATTTTATCGCTATTTAAACGCTGTCAGAGACCTGTCAAACATACACATTTCGAGATTGTAGTCTAAACAAAGTTCATCCAAATGTTGGCTTTCGAAAAATTCAGTGTCAAGTATTATGTAATCCTGTAAGCCTTTTGATATAGAGTTGAAATCTCCAAATAAGCAAATTGTATCAAATGTTCGTGAAAACGTGTTTAAGTCGTCCTGGATTTCTAGAAACGGGTCTTCTACAGGAAAACCGGGGTATTCCGGAGGAATATATATAATTCCACAGACTATATTGTTTTTTTTGTATAACACAAGGCTTATGATAATGTGAACCATAGAACTAGTTTGCTATCAGTTTCCTTTATGGTAATATACTTAGAAATATCCTTTCGAACAAGAAGAGCAAGTCCTCCACTTTTACGACTGGTTATAGATTCTCTGTTTTACGTCAACACAATCTAAATCATCACATTTCGTTTCCTGCAAGCCTACAATACAATATTTATTTAAAAGGTCAATAAAATCTGGGCATTTCAATTTTGATTTTAACCCGCATACATTTAGAGAAAGAATATTGAATAATTCTGATTTATTAAATTCATCAGGAGAATTTCTCTTTGGTTAAAGATGCTCGCTCATTAAAGTTATCTCCCCTATTAAATATAACTCCATTCGAACTAATTTTATAATCCGTGGGATAAATATTAAGACGACTACACTGTCCAGCTATAACATTATTCAGGTATTCAATATTGCTATAGTAATGGTGCAGCAACGAATACATGAAGTTATAATTATAGCTATTCATAGAATATCCACATTGCAGAAAAAGACCATAGTTTTGACTGGAACGGGACATAATAATTTAATGAAGTCAATAGCCAATAATTGCATGCATTATAATAGTAATAGTATTCATTCAACCAATGTATCATTGAAAAGTCACGTGTACAGTGGAAGCGTAATATCACAGAAGGATAACAATAATCCGGTAATTGTCAATACACAACTGGTCATACCTATGTATCTGTGTCATTGATCACAATTTGAGGTGCCCCCTGGGGGTCACTGATATGCTCCATTCTGTGCATGGGCTGTCTATTAGCCCAACCTTGATCAAGTGCATCAGGTTGGATCGCAGAATCACGGTATATTAGAAGAACACTATTGTTTTCAACACAGTGTGTGTTTGACTGAATTACATCAGTATTTTGACGTTTCAAATAAATGTCACTATCAAGCGACGAGCGTTCCTTGCGTTTCTGTGACGTTCTGTCAACGTCCAAGGGCGCTAGCTTGCCGAATCTGTTCGGCGTTTCGAAGTTTAAAGTTCTGCCGTTGTATGGTCTCTGTGGAATTGTTTGTCTGGCGGGGTGTGGGCCATATTGTGTGGGTCGACTGTCTCTCCTGTCCTCACCATGATACGCTGGGGGATGCATGGAACAGGTGTAACATTTACGGCCTTCTCTATTGGTGTACTCTCCATTATTGATATTGTATTGCTTGTTATTTATGCACAGCCTGTCTCTGACAGATTGTAGATCTAGACAACGTGTATTTAATTCGGAATTTTGTGCAAACAGTGTTTGGGTTTGTGAATTGATACTGGCGTATTAAGTTTTCTAAAGGCCCAATATCAGCATCGATGTGCTCCTTTTCACGAGTGAATTGGTCGTATTGTGCACTGTTAAATTGACAGGATTTTTCAATTTCAAACACTGTGTGTCAACGTGTGATTATTCTCTTGGATATTGGACACTCATTTCAATTGTTTTAAGCCTTCTGTTCATTTCTTGGAAAAGTTCTAGCATACTGTTATCTTGGCCTCGAGTTGTGGCCTCGAATTGGGTAATCAATGAACGAAGGACGGTATAAATATGGCGGTATTTGACGGCTATTCCAAAACTGTAGGGCGGAATGATCGGTACCTGATGTGTGTCCATCTGTTTATCACTTGGTTGATCTTTTTTCTTAGCAGAATTATTTACTTTGTTTGGATTATTCTCTTTTACGTTTGCCATCATATCATAGAGTTTATCAGCTAAAACAACTGGACTCTTACTTGACTATCAAAAAGTATGTATATCCATCATTGTTTGATCAAAGTCCACCAAATTAATCCAGTTAATACCACCAAAACTGTCGATTTTGTTTATTGTATTCAATAATTCAAAATTTGTCAACCATTTTGTTTAGCCTCGTTATCGTTATCTCTAATAAGTGATGATGATTCCGTTTATTTACCCTCGCCACCGGTAAACCATATGGGCGAGCTCATCTTATCTCTAATAACATCGCATAACGTCTTTATAAACGGCGATTATACATGTGAACAATATCAGTTCTGATCATGGTCATCGAAAAGCTGCAGACTGTCGAACTCCGGGCAGCGACTGTAACACTGATATGAGAATTTATACATTGCGAACGATTGGTGATTGCAGTTCAAAACAATTAGTTTATACACATTTATTTTAGCTCGATTGCGACATAAGTTCTTTCAACTTATATTAATCACTTTCGAGACCTCATTCCTGATGGAATCCATCCCTATGAAGGAGAGAGAAGAGGCAATGTGGAATTTAAATGCCTTGCCTAAGGGTACAATCGTAACGACTCCAGCGGGGCTCAAACTCCGTCCGGACAGTTCGCACCTGAAGCGGACGCGCCACCACTGCACTATGTTTATGCTGGCAGAGGAACATGCACATTTGGCAGAGGAGCCAGTAGACTTGGCAATGGAGTCTCCTTACATGAATCCTTGGCCAGCGTTTAATGTTAAAATCTAGAGTTTTGGAAGGTTAATTTGTTTATCACTTATAATCAGGTGTTTGCACCAAAACACTATCTGAATTGATATATTGAGTGACAGTGATATCAAACATGTTTACTGGACCAGCTGTAGCTTGACATTTCATGAAGTACATGTCCAAGATTGCTTCTCTATAACACAGCGACTCTCCAATTGTTAGGGCGGATAACAAAAGGAAATGTAATGGATGCGTTTGCACATAGTAACAGTTTGATATGAATAAATTATTTATTATTCAATTGGAGTTGACGGATCTGTAGTCCAATGGTAACACGTAGGACTGGTAATCCAGGGATCGCAGATTCGATCCCCCGTCTGACCCTAATAAAATTAACAGTCTTTCAGATGGTACGTTAAACCGGGGTACAGTTTTTCCTGTTCGGATCTGATAAATATTTTATAAAATGTTATACTATTCAGGATATAGACCTGACTATGAATGTAAAGAACCAAACAGCACATCTCATACAAGTCTAGTTACAAACACAACATCAGTAGTGTACGAGAAGTGTTCCATTTCTTACACCTCCAATGATTCCGGGATAATCTCAGTCACTGACACAGAATGTACAAATGGGTGGCACTATCACGATGAAGGACATTTTCAGACCAATCGGTCATTCTTCGCAGAGGTAAATGCTGGAACATCTACAGTAACACCTTTTGGCAATTGTTTATTTCTATGTAATGTTCCATTTTCAGCATGGCTTCGATATTAAAGTGATTTGTTGATGTATTGCAATACGATACGCTGTTGACATTGAAAATGATGAGCTTGGTCATGTCATAAAATCATTTATCACATAACTTTGCTTGTATTCAGTATAATAACACCATTTCATAATTTCTTATATGTACACACGTGTAATAACGCCCGGAAGGAAGTTGATTGGTTGAGAGAATAATCCTTATCATTTATAAATTACCCTAAAAGTTAAGTATACATATTTCTATTTGAATTGGTACATAACGTTAATGGTAAGACAAACTACGATGCATAAGAAGTATTGACGCAATTATAACGCTGTTTAAAACTTAAATATAGCACTGCTTTGCGTAGTGACGTCATGCCAATTTTATGACATCATGACTATTTGCGCTGACACTTGGCGCCGAAATGAAATGACAACGTTATTTAGTCAAACGAGCTCGCTGGCGATGGATTCCATCAGGAATGAGGTCTCGAGAGTGATTTATATAAGTTGAAATAACTTGTTTCGCAATCGAGCTAAAATAAATTTGTATAAACTTTTGTAATGTGATATAAAGGATCTTACAGTCGTGATGATTTCATACCATATTTCAAAATTGGTGAAACTCATTTTGGATTTTTTTATATTAACTCTTTCAGCGCCGAATAAATTCAGAGCATGTGCAAACAACATAGATTCAGATCAGCCGCGGCGTAACGCCGCGTCTGATCAGGATCTATGTTGTTTGCTATTCGGACAGGTGCTTCAGCTCCACTGTCTGAAGAGCAATCAGCATATAGCCTGATCAGACGGCATGTTCTGTTCTGTCTGATCGGGTTCTTTATTTGTTTACAAAGTCGCTTTTATGCGACATTGGCGGTGAAAGAGTTAAGCCAGCCTTTGCCTTTTGGCTCGCTTAATAGCAACATTCCAAAGCTCGTTTCATAAAATATGGTATGAGATCACCACTCATGTAAGATCCTATATATAATCTGCTATCAGGGCGCATGTCCGTACAATATATAGGATATAAGATAAATATACATTCAATAGCAAATGAACAGGAATATAAGATTCTAAACTATTTACAACATAATCGTCCAAATTCCCGCAATTTCACTGAATTTCAAATGTTTCATGTACCTGTGCTTCAGGTATTATCAATGTAATGCGTTATGCGGTCGGTTGTAAATGAATGGTATGCGGAGCAAAACGTAGTTCACATTTTATTTGTCATTATCCTCGTATAGTATTGCTTACGTGACGTACTTTAATATGACGTCACAACATATTTACAAAGTCGCGCAAAATGTGTAACTTTTAAATACTGTAGCTGGACATGTATGTTGAAGAATTCAGCGATATGGCAGAATTTGTAGTGTTAACAGCCAGTTGTGCAGGATTTATAGTGTTTATAATTCGGTGATGATTTTCAGTGACACCAAGATTTGCGACGCCATGTTGGTTGTTTATTTTGTTTATGAATACATATAGGAATACATGCCGTGCTCATTTGCATAGTTATTACATTAGTGATATACGAAAACTATGCAATGGCGATATTACACTTCTGCAACGCAAATTATACATGCTATTAGTATAAAAATGAAATACAGTCAAACCTGTGTTAGCGGTCACCTCCATTAATCAGCCAACCAGTATTAAGCAGCAATTTTCAAGATTCCCTTCTTGTTTTACTATACATTTCACCTCTATTAAGCAACCACCTGTGCTAAGCAACCACTTTCTCTTTGACTGTACTACTTTTACAGCATTCACCTTTCTTATCAATATATCACATACTTTACTTTCTTTGTTGTTGGTTTAGTGGGACCTAGTTTGTGAGAGGAATGGACTGGCAGAGCTGTCACAGACACTGTTCATGGTAGGACAAGGCATTGGTGCGTTTGTGTTTACCAGTATGTCTGACAGATATGGGAGGAAACGCATTCATATACTGTCCCACGTGTCGGTGTTTCTTGTTGCTCTGGTAACAGCGTTTGTGCCGAATTTCACAACATTTGCAATCATGCGAATGCTATTAGGTGCCTTTCAGCAGGTATGTATTCTAATCCCGGAGGAGGGTTAGGGACTTTCCCTGACAAAATGTGTATGGAGTTCGAGCCCCGCTGGAGCCGTTACGATTGTGCCCTTAGGCAAGACATTTAAATTCCACATTGCCTCTTCTCTCTCCTTCATGGCGATGGATTCCACCAGGAATGAGGTCTCGAGAGTGATTAATATAAGTTGAAAGAATTTGTTTCGCAATCGAGCTAAAATAAATTTGTATAAACTAAATGTGTATGGAAGTCGACTGGTCTCTCAACACCCGACTCTGACTTTAGACAGATTTATATCTAATACATAATCTATTATCACATAGTTTCACTTAATTATACAACTATTTTCTGGATGGCCGTGAAGTTAGGATAGGACAATACGTGTGGACGTCTGTCCTGATGTCGGTTACCAAAAACAATTCTACGCTAGAATGATTTACCAAATGTCTACTCTGTCTTAAATTGAAATGATGAATGACTTAGACTGATGTGGAGAAAACCCCTACCCCTATTCTAGACTGAAATTGTGAATGCATACCCATTGCAGCCGCACATACACATTACATAAGACGATCCACCTGTCCGATTTGGCGACAACTGTACCATCTCACATACTTCCCAATCTGAGAATCGAACCCGGGTTGCATTTGTGAGAAGCATGCATGCTAAACACTACCATATAATTGTACTCCTACAAGTTCTTAAAACTGATATCAATCACTCTCCATACCTCATTCCTGGTGAAATTCATCGCCACGAGGGAGAGAGAAGAGGCAACGTGGAATTTAAATGCCTTGCATAAGGGTACAATCGTAACGGCTCCAGCAGGGATTAAACTCAAGCCTTTCTCACGTGAAGCGAACGCCCTACCATTGTGCTATCACGACTGTGCTAACCACTACACTAGCAAGACAAGCCTAGGACTTATCATTGTGTATTTCAAAATATTTGTAATTATCTATTTTGTATAATTTTACATTGATAGGGAAAATGCAATTGCACTGGAAGCACAAAGAGTTGCAATATTTGTAAACAGTGAATTAGGTCTGTTTATATTAATATTATGTGTTCTCATACATTTTGTATAATCTTGCACCAGCGTTAGTTCCAAATATCACACACTTTTCAATAACTATGACTGCCTATAAATGACTCTCAACATTTATTATATACGTCATTATTTTGTTTTGATATTATTAATAATTATATGGTTATCAAGTGAGGCGTGTTTTCGTGGAATTTGTCATTGCTCATGTAGTCAGCAACGGTTGTGCCTAACGTAGTGGGAAAATGACATGGTGGGTCAGAAAAGAGACAGGATGAGTCAGAACAGAGGCAGGGTTCATTTTGAGCCGCGATGAGGTGCGGGAGGTGGTAGTTTAGGGTTAGCCCCTAGAAAATTACGTAGATTTGTCCTCTTATTTAGCTTCCTCTGTTTTTATCGTTGTTTCTTCTGCACCACATACTATGCATTTTCATCCTTTTACTCATCTTATAATTATCAAACCATTAAACCTCGACATATTCCCTCAAGCCTATCTATTGGCAATAATGCGAAATTCAATAATAACAGTTGAATTCCAACATATTATGTGACTATCCCATTTTTCTGGAATTGTATTTGAACAGCAGAAATAAATTCTCAGAATAACACGATTATACTATGATTTAGGGTACTGGTCTAACGAATAGCATGTTGCTCATCGAGATGGTTCCAAAAGGGTCCCGAGGGAATATAGAAGTGTGTGGGTTATTATTTTGGACTACAGGTATTGCTATTGTGACACCAATAGCGTTTCTCTTTCGGAATTTATCTTGGCGGTATCTTCAGATTTGTCTTGCATGTCTGTCGGCATGGTCGCTCTTTGAATGGTGGTAAGTACACACTATACAGCACATACATTTATACTGAACAAAAGAAGAAGCATAAGTTGTGTTAAAGAATTCACTGTGTAATGCAATTAGATAAGGTAGTATTAGCATCGAGCAGTAGGCCTATGCTCATGATTCATGGATTTTAACGATAAATCTTTGAGATAACACGCTACCGTTATAACTCGGGACATAATTTGTTTGGATAGAATCACATATTAAGTATGTACATGCTTGCTATTCAAGTTAGCAGAACGCAGCACAGTCAGTACTGATATATTATAATATCTCCGAGGCCGAGGGGTTCGTTCTGATATGGTCGGTTGGTGAGCCGCCAGCTAGTTAAATAATGGTTACCGATTGCCTACCAGCCTGGCGCCTGGAATACAAGCATAGGATTCGGGAAGTACTGGTGTTCATAAAAAGGGGTGTCTCATAAGTCAGAAATGACTGGCCCTTTGAATAGGGGTGACACTATAATAAACAACACCTTTATAAAGAATAATGAAGGTGTAGAAATTGAACCTTGCTGTATACCAATATTTTGTTAGCCGACACAGTCGTATACATGCATCTTTTCGTATTACCATGTCAGAAATTATTCGGAAGATTATACTATTTCTACGATATCAGACTCTTCTATTGTGTTACATATTGTCAGAAGAACCAATTATGTATGTACGGTCCTTCATTGTGTACTTGGGATCTGGTACCACATGGCCTAGTGGTTAAGATCATCGACTTCAAATAACTTTCCGCTCACCGTTGCATGTTCGAATCTCACCAAGAATGTGGAATTATTTAATGTGAGGCATCAATCAAGACTATCGGTGGTTCTACCCGGGTGTCCGTCCGTGCCTGAAGTACTACTCGAATTTGCATCTGGGGTATTCATCCACCAGTAAAAGCAGAAGAGTCGCCATATGACCTAAGCTGTTGATACTACTTTCAAACCCCGTCTGACACTACTAAAATTAACAGTCTGGGACTTTACACTGTGCAGGTAAATGAACCAGAGGAGACTCTGGAATAGGTCTCTTGTCTGTATTATTGCACTATCCTCCAAACATCTAAAACGACTAATCGTTTCAGGAGGCGTCGCTCATATGGGCAACCGGTAGCGACGATAAATAAACGAAAAACACATATGACATAATTATGACTATCATTTGCATTCGTGCCGTGACTTGGACAACATCACATATGTATCACCCTGCAGGATGGTGGACGAGTCTCTACGATGGTTGATAGCGAATGGTCGGATAAAGGAAGCCAAACGAATCATCCACAGAGCTTGCAAGCTGAACAAGAAGGAGTATGATGACGTAGTTACCGTCAGTGGATTCCGGGACTTTGAAATGAAGTTTGCTTCAAACATGGGTAAGGACTTGCTAATGCTTATGAGATAAATTAAGCGAACTCAAGCATATATTATACAATTCAAAGCACACAATATTGGAACCGTTTTACAATTATATATACTAAGTTAGAAAATGCAGTCCAATGTGAACTAAATATATAATTAAATGAATGAAACATATTAATTGTTTTTAAAACAAGTAATGTGGCACCGTTGATAGACATTGCCCAATAGGTATCCATATTATAAACCTTTCCGAAACGAAATAAAAGATGTATTATAGAAGGACATATTAGTACGGAGCAGAATAAACTAAACCTGCCAGGTATATGTATCCAGAATACAAATTATGTAACGATATTACTCTGATATAAATGCTGACGTAAACAAATGTTTTATCGTCGTACAATTTGATTCAATCATACCATTAAAACGTATGTTATATACATGTGCAGCGATGTCACTACGCTGACTATATATGTCTATGTTGGTACGTGAATATGTTCACTTTTCCTTTTCATCAACACTGTAAGAAGATACATTATATAAAGCAGCCACCGAAAGGTTATTGTTAAATAGTTAAAGCGAATAGAGAATGATAATAGAAGTCATCCACAATAACCTGCTTCTGTAAACGAAACATTCTCATAAACATGTCATGTCGGTCAGTCATACTACCACAGTATGAAAAACACGCGGTGTACTGCACACAGCAGCTATGGCCGTTGTCTTGTGTCTGTTTTGTACAGTTCGTGTTGGTATTGGAACTTGAGCTGATTTCATAATACTACCATACCAAAAAGGTATGTCCTTAATGAGAAGTAATGGTATGCATTATTTGGTGGCTATTTTAAGAATCATCTCGATCAATACAACATTTTTCAGAAATGTTAACATGCATGGTTACGGTCATCGCCTATAAATCACTTGCTACCACTGACATGTGAAGGAGTAGTCCATCTGGCTTTCGGAAGGTACATATAGGTAGTTCTACACGAGTGCCAGCCCATATCGACGGGCACCTGGATAGAACCACCGACCTTGAGCAAACCAACTGGACCGTTTCCACATATATGTGGCAATTCGGCACCCCAGTGAGATTCGGAAGTGACATGCGATTTGTAATCAACAACATTAACCAGTCGGTTACGAAATCCGTCTCGAAACTGTGTCTACAATGGGCACACTCTCTCCTTATTGAATGTTGTAGAAAACGAAATCTCAGGATCGAACAATCAACCGCTAACTGACCTGAATCCAAATAATTCCAAGAACAAGAAATCTCAGGATGAGATGGCAGTCAAGCCTTACACAGTGATTGATCTGGTAACATCAAAGAGGTTATTCATCACCTCATTGATCATGTGGTTTGCTTGGTACGTATTTGATTTTATATATACATGTATGTACTGTCAGTGTATACTTTATTTGGAAACGCTCGTGTTGGTTGCCTTGACATTGACGTGGCTCCATAGTGCATTGACATATAGCGATTAGGAAATGTTCGTTTAACCATTGTGTATTGACTATAGTATAATATTATACTAGAGCAACTTTATTTCAGCTCGAGTACGATATATATTATATACTTACAACATTAGCCGAATCGCTAATTTACTCAGTCACTTTGATGGAAATAGGAGAGGCAATGTTGATGTATTTGTCGTCTTGCTTAAGGACACATCCACGGATGTTCGGGTGGGAATCGAACGCATGGTCCATCGGCAATAAGGCAGGCAACGAATCCATTGCCTAACGAATACTCTTCAAGATTACTAGTATTGATTCTGTGATGATAGTTTCTTAGTTGGACACATAGGTGTCACCAATGTGCTTGTTGTACATTGAATAGACTGCAAAAACAAAAGTAGCCCATCATCACTGACTGTCACGGGTTCGAGCCCCGCTCAGATCGTGTCTCTTCATATGAAAAAGATAACAGTTTCTTACCGAGGTTAGTGCACTAAGTACTGGTTAACCGCTGGAGTCTGCCCATGAAAGGTGTTGTAAGGTAAACGCAGCAGCCACAGACGGATCTCTAGTCCAGTGGTTAACACGTTGGACTGGTAATCCAGGGATCGCAGGTTCGATCCCCCGTCTGACCCTAATACAATTAACAGTCTTTCAGATGGGACGTTAAACCGAGGTCTCGTGTCGGTGCTTTACACCGTGAACGTAAAAGAACCAGAGGAGACTCTGGAATGGGTCTCTGTCTGTATCATGCACTATTCTCCAAAATCTAAAATGACTAATATCTTCAGGAGGCGTCGCTCATATGGGAAACCGGTAGCGACGATAAATAAACGTAACACACACACACACACTCAGCAGCAAGCTCGCCAGCGATATAGCCCAAAATGGTGTTGATGCAGACGTAAAACCCGATAACAAACAAGCAACACATTAGTATAATAGAATTTATAAATTGAATGGGTCAAATATTATTTAAATAGCCAAATGTAAATCATGAATGGTTGTTGTTTTGTTTCTTTCTTCACCCTGACAAGATTCGTATGGCTGTCATATAATCCATTATTTGTAACAAGGGCAATTCGAGATAACAAACGTCCGACAGGCTACTGAATGTCCATCCACAATCGTGAATAATCATATTAAAATATCGCCGATCCGGATCACCTACATATTCTAATGGGTTCATCATGAACCAGAGACAACCCTTCCTCCAAATTTCCTTAAAATCCGTCCGTAATGTTTGGCTTACACATAAACGTAACTCGTTGGCGGAGATAGATAATGACGCAGGATATAGGTAAAGACGCAGGAGATAGATAATGACGCAGGATATAGGTAAATACGCAGGAGATAGATAATGACGCAGGAGATAGGTAAAGACGCAGGAGGTAGGTAAATACGCAGCAATAAACATAGTTCAACTGCAAAACATTCGGTATTATAAGACATGCATATGTATACATTTGCAGGACAACAAACAGCATTACGTATTATGGAATAATGCTCACATCATCTTCCCTCGCTGGTAACAGATTTCTCAACTTCTTCCTTGGTTCTGTTGTTGAATACCCCGCTGCAGCTATGGAACTGTATCTGATAAACCGGTAGATATAATAATGCAGTTAACGAAGATCATTGCAACTGCTTACATCAATGTATACGTTATTCTTGTATCTAGATCATCACATACAAAACCTAGTGTTGTTTTGACATCCTACCTAATATTCCGATACTGCCCTGGCACCCGATTACATATGGACATTAATAATGATGGACAGATTCGTGATGCAGTTAACGAAGGTCATTGCAGCTGCTTACATCAATGTGTACGTTGTTCTTGTATCTAGGATCATCACATACACAACCGAGTGTTGTTTTGACATCCGATCTAATATTCCAATGCTGCCCTGTCATATTGTCATTACATCGTCTCCATTGTTCATCAGTCGTATATAACTGCCTTTTAATTATTTTCATTTTGCATTTCCGCTGGTGCAGGTTTAATCTGAACGACTGTACTTGAGAGAGATATTATCTGTTTGCATTTCCGCTGGTGCAGGTTCACTCTGAACGACTGTACTTGAGAGAGATATTTTCTGTTTGCATTTCCGCTGGTGCAGGTTCACTCTGAACGACTGTACTTGAGAGAGATATTTTTTTTTGCATTTCCGCTGGTGCAGGTTCAATCTGAACGTATATACTGTACTTGAGAGAGATATTTTCTTTTTGCATTTCCGCTGGTGCAGGTTCAATCTGAACGTATATACTGTACTTGAGAGAGATATTTTCTTTTTGCATTTCCGCTGGTGCAGGTTTAATCTGAACGACTGTACTTGAGAGAGATATTTTCTTTTTGCATTTCCGCTGGTGCAGGTTCACTCTGAACGACTGTACTTGAGAGAGATATTTTCTTTTTGCATTTCCACTGGTGCAGGTTCAATCTGAACGTATATACTGTACTTGAGAGAGATATTTTCTTTTGTGTTTTCCAATGGATGATTGAGTTTTCCTAGTGAAAGAAAACTCCATCTTACACGGCTTTGAAACAGTCAAAGATGGTGCTAACAGAAATAACTTAGTAAATCATAGAAGCACTATTTCTTACTACGGACGTTCACACTAAGTAAGTGGTTGTGCGGTTGTGTCACGTAGTGTAATTAGGCCATAGGCAGCATGGCAGTTAAAATTAATAAAATTTGAAAACAAATATTATATTAGCCACAGTTAAAAGAAAAAGAAGATTTCTGTTTATTAGTGTAAGATAGGATTTTATTGCATTGAGTGATCAAAGAAATTTGTATTTCCACGAGTTAACACAAATATCCTTTAGATCTTCTTAAGTAAAATGTTGTCAAATAAAAGCAGCAAGAACAATGGACATTATATGCACACTCTCATATAGATAATGTTGTTCATTTTCAATGGAAGCACTATTTAAAGCGGTGGTATGTAACATTATATTCATCTGAAGCATGCATGTACTTTCTTTATAGATATGGCAGGAAACCTGCTTCTATAATATTCCACAGCGCATGCGCAATGGCTCTCGCTATAGCGACGATTCTGTCCACAACAGCCGGTAAGCACCATTGCGCCGACAAGTTGTTTATGGGTGTATCTTCACTAAATAAATGACGAGAAATAAATGTCCAATAGCTGGTAAGTACAAATAATCCGACATATTGTTTATGGGTGGATCTTCACTAAATAAACATCGGGAGATAAAACCAATAAATGTACAAATTATTAGGAGGCGACATACACATGGTGGGCACATCTACATAAAATTAATGATAAATCATAAATGTGCATGTTGACATTGTATTATATAGAGTGAACACGTTTTATATTTTGGTCGAAGAACGTTGAACTATATTGTATTTTCACAAATATCTTTCACAGGTGGGAATGCATCAATGGTCGTTGGGGCTACTGTCTTCACGCTATTTGGGAAGGCTATGATCACAGGTTCCTTCAGCACGATATTCTTGTATACACACGAATTATATCCAACTAATATGAGGTAGTAACTAAAGTATTTGCACTTTGCTCTGTAGCCTATTTCGATCCTCTATTATAGAGTACATTACCACCATTTGGTTCACAACTGTTGACTATTTCAAGTGCTCATACTTTCCGAGAACAGTTGTTCAATGGAACATACTGCCATGTCATGTAGTCAGCGCTGACTCTATCGCAGGATTTAAGTCAGCGCTGGCTGCATCGATGATGAAGCCATAACAGAACACACTTGTTTTTATCTTGTTCTTAACAACTACTAACCTCTCGTTGCACACTTCTAGTATATGTACATAATGTAGGCTTAAGGGCGTTTAAGGTGTTAGGTTTTTGCACCTTTTTTATCACACTACCAGTGTCCTCTTTGGTGGAATTATAGTAGCTGAGGAGACCTGATAGCTCACTTTTCTAAGCCCCCATGCATGGCCATAATAGCTCAATTATTGACTGTTAGCCATTAACAGAGAAGAGAAGAAGCTTAGAAACCGCCAAAATATATTTATATTGTGAAATTGCGTTTTGCATGAAATCTAGATGCATAGATTATTTATAATAATTCAAATATCCATGTATAATTTTCCGACAGTGGCCTTGTGGTTGAGTCATTGACTTCCAATTACTTGCCATTCACTGTTATAGGGTTCCAATCCGTATGTGTTTGTCGAATTATTGCAAGTGAAGACTATTCAGCTGGCTTGCGAAAGGTCTGTGGTTCTAACTTGACTTCCGCCCGTGCCTGAAATATTACTCGATGCAGCACACTGGGTGGTCTTGCTCCACCATTAATAGCTGGAGAGAAGGCATATAACCTCAGCTGTTGGAGCGACTTTATATCCAAATTCTAAAACAAATATACTTATGTCTTTCAGCTCAGATTGGTGTTTGTGTGTTTTCCGTTTATTTATCGTCACTACCGGTTGCCCATATGAGCGACGCCTCCTGAAGAGATTAGTCATTTTAGATTTTTAGAGGATAGTGCAATGATACAGACAGAGACCCATTCCAGAGTCTCCTCTGGTTCTTTTACATGCACTGTTTAAAGCACCGACACGAGACCTCGGATTAAAGTCCCATCTGAAAGACTTAATTGTATTAGGGTCAGACGGAGGATCGAACCTGCGATCCCTGGATAACCAGTCCAGCATGTTACCACTGCACTACAGATCCGTCTGTGCTGTGAATGGTTAGGCGACTATTAGCATGTATATGTCCACAATGTTGAGGGGCAACCTTACCCGGTCAGCTAACAAAACGAGCTATATACCAACATGTTTATAAATGTCTGAAGTTTGGCACACATACGGCATAAATGGGCATAGATTGTGGCGTTCTGAGAAATCCAATATGGCTGCCATGTACATTATGTCAATTGGATATTATGCTATTTTGTAGACATTATTATAGCATTCATGAATATTATACAAATTTACCGATTGAACATTTTATTTAGCCTGAAAGTCACCTAAACATATACTTTCTTCAAAATGTCTTACAATCGACTTTATTACACTAATTAAAGAGATATCCGTGTTCAAACTGATTGTCACAATTCTAAATAAGTTACTATCATACAAGTGTATTTGTTATAGAATCAGTAATACACAAGTTTTGAAGTAATCATATCTATCATTTTCAACATGTTTAATGTATTGTTGAACACTTTGTTTTCTTTCATGCTTTCCAATGAATGATTGAGTTTTCTCAGTGAAAGATAACTCCATTTCACGCCGATTTGAAACAGTGAAAGATGGCAATTTCTCTGTCACTGTGTGCGTTTCGTATTCCTGCGCTGTTACGTTTGTATTATAGCTGTTTTCTGACTATCGTGAACAGTTAATTATTAAGTAATATATTCTACTGCATTTGTTTTGTCTGTAGTTTTTAGTTTGGACAGCAAATAGAAACTAACTTGAAAATGATGCATGAACTATTTCTTATTTCGGACGTTCACACTAAGAGAAGTGGTTGTGCGGTTGTATCACGTAGTACAATGAGGCTCCAGACAGGGCAGTTAAAATTAATAAAATTTGAAAACAAAATATTATATTAGCCAAATAATTGTTGTTTTTGTGTTTTTAAACTTTATTTATTTTACAACGATTGCGAAGCAAGTTTTAACAACTTATATTAATCAATCTCGTTGAATGAATGATGAAAACGTGTATGTGGTCATTCATGTGGGGGGAAACCGGAGTACCCGGAGAAAACAGACCTGTCCGATCTGGCGACCATCGTACCATCTCACATACTTCCAGTTCCGAGGATCGAACACATGTTGCATTGGTGAGAAGCGAGCGTGCTAACCACTGCGCTAATCGGACAGCCATAATTGGAACTCATAAAAGTGAAAGAAGATTTGTGTGTATAGTTTAGTATAGGATTCTAATAAGCACAACTATCCTATTGACTAGGTTTCATTAGACTCTCTTCTCCAAATTCTCCATTACATATCACAAGACTCTCTTCTCCAAATTATACATTGCATATCACAAGACTCTCTTCTCCAAATTCTACATTACATATCACAAGACTCTCTTCTCCAAATTCTACATTACATATCACAAGACTCTCTTCTCCAAATTCTACATTACATATCACAAGACTCTCTTCTCCAAATTCTACATTACATATCACAAGACTCTCTTCTCCAAATTCTACATTACATATCACAAGACTCTCTTCTCCAAATTCTACATTACATATCACAAGACTCTCTTCTCCAAATTCTACATTACATATCACAAGACTCTCTTCTCCAAATTCTACATTGCATATCACAAGACTCTCTTCTCCAAATTATACATTACATATCACAAGACTCTCTTCTCCAAATTCTCCATTACATATCACAAGACTCTCTTCTCCAACTTCTACATTACATATCACAAGACTCTCTTCTCCAAATTCTACATTACATATCACAAGACTCTCTTCTCCAAATTCTACATTATATATCACAAGACTCTCTTCTCCAAATTCTACATTACATATCACAAGACTCTCTTCTCCAAATTCTACATTACATATCACAAGACTCTCTTCTCCAAATTCTACATTACATATCACAAGACTCTCTTCTCCAAATTCTACATTGCATATCACAAGACTCTCTTCTCCAAATTCTACATTACATATCACAAGACTCTCTTCTCCAAATTCTACATTACATATGACAAGACTCTCTTCTCCAAATTCTACATTACATATCACAAGACTCTCTTCTCCAAATTCTACATTACATATCACAAGACTCTCTCCCATTCTACATTACATATCACAAACTCTCTCCAAATTCTACATTACATATCACAAGACTCTCTTCTCCAAATTCTACATTACATATCACAAGACTCTCTTCTCCAAATTCTACATTACATATCACAAGACTCTCTTCTCCAAATTCTACATTACATATCACAAGACTCTCTTCTCCAAATTCTACATTACATATCACAAGACTCTCTTCTCCAAATTCTACATTACATATCACAAGACTCTCTTCTCCAAATTCTACATTACATATCACAAGACTCTCTTCTCCAAATTCTACATTACATATCACAAGACTCTCTTCTCCAAATTCTACATTACATATCACAAGACTCTCTTCTCCAAATTCTACATTACATATCACAAGACTCTCTTCTCCAAATTCTACATTACATATCACAAGACTCTCTTCTCCAAATTCTACATTACATATCACAAGACTCTCTTCTCCAAATTCTACATTACATATCACAATACTCTCTTCTCCAAATTCTACATTACATATCACAAGACTCTCTTCTCCAAATTCTACATTACATATCACAAGACTCTCTTCTCCAAATTCTACATTACATATCACAAGAATCTCTTCTCCAAATTCTACATTGCATATCACAAGACTCTCTTCTCCAAATTCTACATTACAAATCACAAGACTCTCTTCTCCAAATTCTACATTACATATCACAAGACTCTCTTCTCCAAATTCTACATTACATATCACAAGACTCTCTTCTCCAAATTCTACATTACATATCACAATACTCTCTTCTCCAAATTCTACATTACATATCACAATACTCTCTTCTCCAAATTATACATTACATATCACAAGACTCTCTTCTCCAAATTCTACATTATATATCACAAGACTCTCTTCTCCAAATTCTACGTTATATATCACAAGACTCTCTTCTCCAAATTCTACATTACATATCACAATACTCTCTTCTCCAAATTCTCCATTACATATCACAAGACTCTCTTCTCCAAATTCTACATTATAATTCACAAGACTCTCTTCTCCAAATTCTACATTACAAATCACAAGACTCTCTTCTCCTAATTCTCCATTACAAATCAAAAGACTCTCTTCTCCAAATTCTACATTACATATCACAAGACTCTCTTCTCCAAATTCTACACTACATATCACAAGACTCTCTTCTCCAAATTCTACATTACATATCACAAGACTCTCTTCTCCAAATTCTACATTACAAATCACAAGACTCTCTTCTCCAAATTCTACATTACATATCACAAGACTCTCTTCTCCAAATTCTACATTACATATCACAAGACTCTCTTCTCCAAATTCTACATTACATATCACAATACTCTCTTCTCCAAATTCTACATTACATATCACAAGACTCTCTTCTCCAAATTCTACATTACATATCACAAGACTCTCTTCTCCAAATTCTCCGTTACATATCACAAGACTCTCTTCTCCAAATTCTACATTACAAATCACAATACTCTCTTCTCCTAATTCTCCATTACATATCACAAGACTCTCTTCTCCAAATTCTACATTACAAATCACAAGACTCTCTTCTCCTAATTCTCCATTACAAATCACAAGACTCTCTTCTCCAAATTCTACATTACATATCACAAGACTCTCTTCTCCAAATTCTACATTGCATATCACAAGACTCTCTTCTCCCAATTCTACATTACATACCACATGACTCTCTTCTCCCAATTCTACATTATATATGACAAGACTCTCTTCTCCCAATTCTACATTACAAATCACAAGACACTCTTCTCCAAATTCTACATTACATATCACAATACTCTCTTCTCCAAATTCTCCGTTGCATATCA
Source organism: Archivesica marissinica (assembly GCA_014843695.1). Taxonomy (NCBI): domain Eukaryota; kingdom Metazoa; phylum Mollusca; class Bivalvia; order Venerida; family Vesicomyidae; genus Archivesica; species Archivesica marissinica. Next base: position 37,824,694 of record CM026401.1, read on the forward strand.
CAAGACTCTCTTCTCCAAATTCTACATTACAAATCACAAGACTCTCTTCTCCTAATTCTCCATTACATATGACAAGACTCTCTTCTCCAAATTCTACATTACAAATCACAAGACTCTCTTCTCCTAATTCTCCATTACAAATCACAAGACTCTCTTCTCCAAATTCTACATTACATATCACAAGACTCTCTTCTCCAAATTCTACATTGCATATCACAAGACTCTCTTCTCCCAATTCTACATTACATACCACAAGACTCTCTTCTCCCAATTCTACATTATATATGACAAGACTCTCTTCTCCCAATTCTACATTACAAATCACAAGACTCTCTTCTCCCAATTCTACATTACATATCACAAGACTCTCTTCTCCCAATTCTACATTACAAATCACAAGACTCTCTTCTCCAAATTCTTCATTACATACCACAATACTCTCTTTTCCCAATTCTACATTACATACCACAAGACTCTCTTCTCCCAATTCTACATTATATATGACAAGACTCTCTTCTCCCAATTCTACATTACAAATCACAAGACTCTCTTCTCCAAATTCTACATTATATATCACAAGACTCTCTTCTCCAAATTCTACATTACAAATCACAAGACTCTCCTCTCCCAATTCTACATTACAAATCACAAGACTCTCTTCTCCCAATTCTACATTACAAATCACAAGACTCTCTTCTCCCAATTCTACATTACAAATCACAACAGCAATGCACATCACTTTTAGCATGTTTGATTCATATTGCTGGCATAAACATCGGAACTGTTTCAACAGGACTATATCTTTTAGGTATGACTATGAGCTAGTTGAGTAAAATGAATAGCGCAATGTATGCGCGTTCACTTCAGGTGCGAAAGGTCCGGAGTTCGAGCCCCGCTGGAGCCGTTGCGATTATGCCCTTAGGCAATGCATTTAATTTCCACGTTGCCTTTTCTCTCTCCCTCGTGGCGATGGATTCCATCAGGAATGAGGTCTCGAGAGTGATTAATATAAGTTGTAAGAACTTGTTTCGCAATCGAGCTAAAATAAATGTGTATACACTAAAATGAAAGTAGAAGTGTTAATTACAGTGTTAATTACAGTGTTAATTACATATTGCAGAAACGTTGGTGTTGGAATGTCGTCTGCGGCAGGTCGAATTGGTGGAATGGTCGCACCGTTTTCTAGGAACTTGGTAAACGCTTGGCAATTTATTAAATATTAAGCTATTTTGAAGTCTTAAGAATGAATGGCGACGAGGGGCAATATGTACCGTGTACCTGCTACTGACAGCGATGGCGACATTTGCAAACACATTCGTAAAACAGATGAGTCATTTTAGATTTTTGGAGGATAGTGCAATGATACAGACAGAGACCCATTCCAGAGTCTCCTCTGGTTCTTTTACGCGTACAGTGTAATGCACCGACACGAGACCTCGGTTTAACGTCCCATCTGAAAGACTTAATTTTATTAGGGTCAAACGGGGGGTCGAAACTGCGATCCATGGATTACCAGTCCAGCGATTCATCAACATAATACTGAAGGTGTATGCTTAAGTACATGTAACGTGTTTCCATGCGTGTCGGACTATATGTGTACTCCTAGAACTAATATGAGTCTCAGTTACCTTTAGTAATTTAGTATTGTATATAATATGAAATTTATTTGACGTTTGTTTAATATAAGCTCAACCTCAATGTTGGAAATGAGTCAAAGTACTGTTTTTAATGTGTGTGTGACTCTAACTTTGTACACTTTTGGAAACGTTATATACTTGTACACGCAACAAAATTCATAATCAAATCACCTGGGTCGGAGGTTATAAAACTTTTCTCAAATCTCAAACTCAAGTAATTTGATTGGTTGATATTGATAGTTAAACTCAACTGAACCAATCAGTAGCTTGAAATTGAGTTCGAGATTGGAGTAAAGTTTTATTATCGCGGGGCCTGGCGTTTTACAGTATTTGAAGCAAACTAATAACCATATAATATCAATATTCATATCATCTTATTAAATATGAATTGCTGTATCATAATCTGTATAAAATGCATTAAATGACAAAATGCAACTATTTATAGCGTCTGGGTATCTATTTATAGCGTCTGGGTATCTATTTATAGCGTCTGGGTATCAGTTGGCTCCAAATATTATATAACACAAGGGTAGCAATTGTGTTGAGTTTTTGGATGATTTACTGCAGATTGTTGGCAATTTTGGACATGTTTATGATGTTCATCTCCAAAACTTCATAATACTACATAATTATGTGTTTTATTGGAATGCCTTCATATATGTGTGTTATACGTTTATTTATCGTCGCTACCGGTTGCCCATATGAGTGACGCCTCCTGAAGAGATTAGTCATTTAGATTGTTAGAGGATAGTGCAGTGATACAGACAGAGACCCATTCCAGAGTATCCTCTGGTTCTTTTACGCGCACGGTGTAAAGTACCGACACGAGACCTCGGTTTAAAGTCCCTTCTCTAAGGCATGTACAGTTTCTTTTTGGTGGCAGTATATTTGTAATGGAATGTGTCATGATTTAGGAGTGTACAACGTGAGGTCATAATGACATGGTGATGTGTAATTCTAAATTCTGTTGTATTATTGTCAATAATGCTACTATTAAATTATTATTAAATTAATAAGATAAGATCAAACATGTTCATATTTTAGGCGGAAGTTAATGCCTGGGCTCCTGGCTTGATCTTTGCTAGCATGTGCGTCATTGTAGCGATCACAATGTTTTGGGTACCAGAAACACACAAGTATGAACTCCCACAGACGCTTGAAGAATGCGAACAATGGTACAAGGACAATAGATTCAAGCTTCCATGCAACCGGAAGAAACTCGCTCTGAAAACGGAATCCAGAACCGAATCAGCCAATAACTTTCAACAATAGAATTTACTTGAAACCACAACAATGAGTTCACGATCATTCCATTTGTTGGACTATCATTAAAGCGGGACTACATGAGTGAAAACGCTAATTTCTACAGAATGTATTTTCCTATTATAGTGTATTATTTGTGTCGAAATATGTGCCTCAAGCACTGAGTATTTCAACTAATTTCAACACAAACGTCGTATACATGGTTTGTTGACATAACAAAATAATGTAAATAGAGTCGACATTCATGCGTAATACAACTTGTGTATCCTGAATAACACGATTTATGGTACATATTTACCGTTATATCTCTATATCTGTATATATGCATATTTATTTGTAGACTAATCTTAGTTAAATTATCTCTAAACGACATTATCTCGCGTTTAGTATTAACTCCGATGACAAACAAACGTAGTATAATAATTATTAAATATATCTATTCAGTATATATATATATATAGGTCCGCCTCCGTGGTCGAGTGGCTATGGCCACTGGCACTGTAACCTATCATCACTGATGGTCACGGATTCGAGCCGCGCTCAGACTATGTCTCTTTATATGAAAAAGTTGACAGTTTCTTACGGAGGTTGGTGTACCAAGTACTGGTTAACCGCTGGAGCCTGCCCAGGAAAGGTGTTGTTAGGTAAACCACCCGTCGCTCAAATGGGCAACCAGTAACGAGGTTAAATAAACTTTAATAAAAAAGGTATCGATCTAAACTATATGAGCATATAGAAAAGAACAATGCCATTGGTTTAAACATATTTATTTATCAGGATACACGTAATATACATTTGTATCGTGATATGTGGATTGAATTGAAAGCTAAAGGCTTAAGGTAATTATTTCCAGGAGTAAAAATAAAAAGAACCACACGGTCGTCTGAGATTTGTTGGTCATAGTGTCACGGAGGACCTACATTCAGGTTCTTACCTTGGAAAATAACTATAAAAATACTCATATTTAAGCAGCACTAAGACATTTGATAATTATTTCATTTGCCAAAAAAATATTTTTATTATGTGTCGAGAGTTCTGCAGGAAGTGAGGTACACCTGTATTGTTGCTGGGTTCTGCAGGAAGTGTGGTACACCTGTATTGTTGCTGGGTTCTGCAGGAAGTGTGGTACACCTGTATTGTTGCTGGGTTCTGCAGGAAGTGTGGTACACCTGTATTGTTGCTGGGTTCTGCAGGAAGTGTGGTACACCTGTATTGTTGCTGGGTTCTGCAGGAAGTGTGGTACACCTGTATTGTTGCTGGGTAATACAGAATACAAGATGAGAGTAGATAGCGTCCTGATCATTTCTGATTAGATGATGATGTCCGATTTAAGGTTCACCGTGTCCTTGTAGCACCACTATCAGATGTCGGGAGGGCATTGTGATACATGGTTACATGTTCTGGCACTGAGATTGTTACGGACCATAACGCCAATGTCAGAACAACAGCAATATTAAATACGACGAGGTGACGTCCCTTTAATTTTAAGACATTTGTTTACATACCATAGTGCTTTCAAAGTAAAGTAATAACGGTTGTAAACAAACATTCGATACACTATTGCATTATAGGTAAGTCAGGTATAACCTATTAAACAATAAATCACAGTACCTGTAAGCTATCGTATATTGCCTTACCTATACGGTAGTGTAATATTCCAACGGTATTATTACTTTACTTTGAAAGCACAATAGCAGAGTCGTGTCATCTTAACATTGATTCATTCATGAAACTGGGTCATCAGATGATCATATACACACATTGGAATGGTAAGTTCACTGGCAATCAATAAATATAAATATATAGCAAGGGTATATGTGAGGCTAGTCTCTATCTTCTAATTTACTAACCTGCTCCTTTTAGTACCGATATCTTATCAACATTTTGGATATTTCCACTAGCTCTAGTTTTTACTATAGCTTTTACGGTCGATTAAACATTTGATCAACAAACCAGCGTCTAAATAACATTTTACCTCGAGAATATGGATCCATCGAGAACACTCTAAATAACATTTTACCTCAGTCGAAAATATAGGTCCATCGAGAACACGAGAAACCATGTTTATAGTGTGTGTTTCTAAATTATTAGATTGACATCCATATTGTCTTCAGGTCTATTTCTCACAAACGAATCGAGACAGATTGGCGCAATTTTGATCATTCCAGTATATCGAAATCGGAAATTGATTTGGAAAATAGTCCACACAATGTCCATCACCAGATGGTTCAGATGGGGCAAATCTATAGAAATCCCAGGGTTCATTGTTCACCCAAGTCCAACTGTCTGTGTACTCCTTATTTGCACCTATCCAAAGCCAGTCGTCATTGCCAATGATTTCGTTCTTTAACTTGTTCATAAATTCATCCTCCGCTTCACTTCGTATTGTAGCCAGATATCCACCGAGACCACTACAGTAGTCTCGTCCGTCGTGCCAGCTCAATGAAATGTCCGGTATTAGGTAACAGGACTCACCAAACGTATGCCAACTGTCTGCACATGGAGGCGGCTTGCAATAGTAATAAACTTAATTTAACGAGATAACTCATTTGAACAATTAAGTCAATCTACCATGTACACAAATTAAAATATGAAATAGCATAATGAAACATGTAAACAGTAACCAGTAAATCTTTCATAGGAAATAAGATATAAGCTGCAAGAACTAATACTTATATTGCAGGTTCGATCCCCCGTCTGACCCTAATAAAATTAACAGTCTTTCAGATGGGACGTTAAACCGAGGTCTCGTGTCGGTGCTGTACATCGTGCACGTAAAGGAACAAGAGGAGACTCTGGAATGGGACTCTGTCTGTATCATTGCACTATCCTCCAAAATCTAAAATGACTAATCTCTTTGGAGGCGACGCTCATATGGGCAACAGGTAGCGACGTTAAATAAACGTAAAACACACACACAAACAACATGCAGAGCAACAGTTGATATCGATCTGTCTCGCCATTGGTGTGATTGTTAAGAGGATATAAATACTTTGGTTGTTTCAGTGTATGATCAAATTATAGTTCACCAAATGAACATTACACACATTATTATCACGAGCGGCGCTTGTCACGAGTGATTATAATAGTTTTCTATTTTCTTAGTGAAATATTATTTTATCAAACACTTAAACAAGCGAATAGTATAGCTGAAACAGGCTTACGCTGCAATGCACGTTCACTAAATGTCTCTAGAACGTCGTGTTTAGAAAGAATGACGTCATAGAATACGTCATAAATGATGTCACTGACAGATTGAGTCCGAAAACGTTCGTGTTTACAACATCTCAGCATGCAGCGACCAGGTACCATAAATAAAATATATATATATAGAATTTTAAATGAGTTGTCTTTTTATAACATAATCGTCAATAAACCTGTAATTCACTGAATTGCAAATGTTTCATGTACCTGTCCTCCAATTAGTATCAATGAAATGCGTTATAAATGGATAGTATACGCAGCAACACGTAGTTCACATTTAATTGGTAATTTACTCCCATTGGTTACTGTGCTTACGCGATAATCAGTATTTAAATTCATGCCCAAACTAGAATAAAGCAAAACACTAGTAAACGTATTCAAAACAACAATGTGAATATCTATTAGCATAGTATTAGCTCAATATTTGGAATGGAGCACGAGAGAATATGACGTCATAACAAGTACTTTAATATGACGTCACATCAAGTACATATTTATCAAGTCGGTCAAAATGTGTATAAACGTTTAAATAGAGCTATTTGCACAACTTTTAGCAAGTTTTACATTGGAATTGCTACTGTAGCTGGACATGGCTGTTGAAGAATTCGGCGATAGTGTTGGATTTATGTCGTACATATTTCAAGGTGAATTGCTACATAACGTTCACGATAAGACAAACGACGACTTAAGAAGTCTCGACGTAATTATATCGCTGTTTAAAACATAAATATCACGTTGTTATGCATAGCAACGTCATGGCAACTTAGTGACGGCATGACGTGTTGTGCCAAAATGAAAGAAGCAACGTTATTTTGTGCAAAACTATTATTCAAACGAGTGCTATATGGTAATGTATTTTAAACTCATTGTGATTACCACATTTTGTGAAACATGTTTCATAATATATTGTATGAAATCACCTCGAGTGTAAGACCCTAAATTTATCTAATTAATAAATTTCTATATTTCGTTGGAAAACATAAAATATAAAGAGGTTATTTAGTTTAGTTTATGGAAATTTATTTTAGCTCGATTGCGAAACTAGTTCCAACAACTTATATCACTCAATATCGAGACCTCATTCCTGATTGATCCCACCGCCATAAGGGAGAGAGAAGAGACAGTGTGAAATGCCTTATAAGGGCACAATCTTAACGACTACACGTGTGTCTCTAGCACCTGAAGCAAACGCGCTAACCACTGTGCGATCACGACTTCCAATGTTATTTAACAGTACAATCCGATTAGCGCAGTAGTTAGCGCGCTCGCTTCTCACCAATGCAACCCGGGTTCGATCCTCGTACAGGGAAGTATGTGAGATGGTACGATTGTCGCCAGATCGGACAAGTGGTTTTTCTCCGGTTTCCTCCCACATGAATGACCACATTATGTTACGCTTTCATCCGCGCCAACGAGAGTGATTAATATAGGTTGTTAAAACTTGCTTCGCAATCGTTGTAAAATAAATATAGTTTTAAAAAAACAGGACAATTCTTAGCAGACATCATGAATATGTGATGTGTACTCATCCAATTGAATTCACTATTCTATTTAAAACTGATAATCGAACTTTACACATTCTTAATTATATATTATGGAAAAAATAGCAGCCGTAGAGTCGCGATATCGCCTATTTATTAAGCATCCGGTGCCACATTTACAACCCTCACCCACCGCAAAAAAACACAACAGGGATCGCAGGTTCGATCCCCCGTCTGACCCTAATAAAATTAACAGTCTTTCAGATGGGACGTTAAACCGAGGTCTCGTGTCGGTGCTTTACACCGTGCACGTAAAAGAACCAGAGGAGACTCTGGAATGGGTCTCTGTCTGTATCATGCACTATCCTCCAAAATCTAAAATGTCTAATATCTTCAGGAGGCGTCGCTCATATGGGCAACCGGTAGCGACGATAAATACACGTAAATCACACACATACACACACACAACAATATATATATATCATGATTAACATGTGCTATCTGTAGGAGTTGTATAACATTGTTTACCTCGTCTTCAGTATGCATGTACATACATGGTATTTGCTGCGTGATAGCTAATTCCCCGACACCCGCCATCCTTCCAGCAAGCTCTTGCGCATTTTAATATATTTGTACACTGACTAGCGACGCATATATTTCCAGTAACATTTGTAGCGTTAGTAGAGTATATACTACTATCGACAGTCCCTCTCAACACAAGCCGAAATGAATTTCCTTGGGACAGTCCTATGCATGCTAGTGTTAATAATATACAGCGGTCCATAACAACTCCCATATTGCCAGCTCGTGCATTGAGAACAGACTGTAAACGAGATTCGTGTGTTAGGAATTCAATTGTCGCCAACCAATATCATTGTAATGGTGGTATTTGTTTCATTTGTTTAAAACATAAAAGAATTGTTCTATATAAAATGTACGAACGACCGGTGGTGACATGTTTCACGATTTCAATTTCACGAAGTTCATGATGTCGTGAAATCGTCAGATCGTGAAGTCATGGAGTTGAAATCGTGACGTCATGGAGTTGAAATCGTGATGTCATGGAGTTGAAACCGTGAAGTCATGGAGTTGAAATCGTGAATTCATGGATTTGGAATCGTGACGTCATGGAGTTGTAATCGTGACGTCATGGAGTTGAAATCGTGAAGTAGAAATGTTTAAATAACGAAATGTCCCAACCGGCCCTTCGTAAACATTCAACACTAAATATGCAGTGTACTGTTTGTTCATTTAAGCGACAATACTGTGTATACATGATTTATTGACAACTATTGAAAGGCCATTCAGATGGTAGTTCATTATCGCCTCGGAAATGTAAGTGAGCTCTCACCGAAAATCCATAATGTATGTAGTGTGCATATAGAATGTATTTTATATAACTGTTGTGGGATTAGTATGGACCGGAAATCAATACATCTAATTCTATACCATACCAATATATAATTGTGTGCTCATAAACATGTGATGTTACCGGAGAGTCCACGACCGTGACGACTCGCCCGTGACAACTCGTGATAGGCTATATATAATTATATATAACATGTTAAATAAATAAGAATTAAACTGTTCGTAAAATTTAAATTGTGAATTGGATCTTTTAATTATAGCCCGACCCGCCCCCGGTACCTCACGCCAAGCGAGTCCCCCAAACATTACATACGCTACCATAGTATATGTAACGTTGATGTCGATGTGGTCGAGTGGTTAAAGTCGCTGACGGTCACGTGTTCGAGCCCCGCTCAGACCATGTCTCTTTATATGAAAAGTTTCTTACGGAAATTGGTGCACAAAATAACTGGTTACCCGCTGGAGCCTGCACAGGAAATGTGTTGTTAGGTAAACTGACCGTCGCTCAAATGAGCAACCGGTAGAGACGTTAAATAAACTTAAATAATAAAATGTTATTGTGGTATAATTGATTAACCATTTCCCTCATAGAAGCACCTCTTGACGCCATTACCAATACGACATACATTGACAATGCAGTAGCCAAACCAATGTTCATAATAAAGGCCAGAATCACATGTAGTTCCAGTAATATCTATGGATGTGGGATAGATATGGCGACTACTTATCCACTGCATGGTAGCTAAATGGCTGTCGTTTGTATGGAGATATAATAGTATATTAACCTAAATCTCTATGGAGGTGGGATAGATATGGCGACTACTTATCCACTGCATGATAGCTAAATGGCTGTCGTTTGTATGGAGATATAATAGTATATTAACCTAAATCTCATGTAGTCCCAGTAATATCTATGGATGTGGGATAGATATGGCGACTACTTATCCACTGCATGATAGCTAAATGGCAGTCGTTTGTATGGAGATATAATAGCATATTAATCTAAATCTCTATGGAGGTGGGATAGATATGGCGACTACTTATCCACCGCATGATAGCTAAATGGCAGTCGTTTGTATGGAGATATAATAGCATATTAATCTAAATCTCTATGAAGGAAAGGGTTCAATCGACGCTGGTGAGTTGGTATTCAACAAATTGAATTGAATTCATTACACATTCAATATTATTATAACTTTTACAAGTGCCCTGCAGTCATTACGTTAATGTTTCAATACTAGTGGTTCGTTATCTACATAGTTACGTTCGTGTTGTGTCCCTGGGGCTTTCTAAGTTTAGTTATCGTCGGTACCGGCGGTTGCCCATATGATCGACGGGCAGCTTACCTAACAACACCTTTCCAATGGCATTGTTCTTTTCTATATGCTGATATAGTTTAGATCGATACCTTTTTTATTTAAATTTATTTAACGTCGCTACTGGTTGCCCATTTGAGCGACGGGTGGTTTACCTAATAACACCTTTCCCGGAAGGCTCCCGCGGTTAACCAGTACAGTGTTCAAGTCAGCGACCTTAACCACTCGACCAAGCAGACGCTGATCCCGAGGTCCGTTCATAGTATCGATCCGCCTACTGATGAGTATCTGTCACGTAGCGCCCTCTATATACGTGGTAGGGGTGTAACGATTCATCGAAATCACGATTAATCACGATACAGGCACCGCGATTCGATGCACGATTCAAGTTAACCCGATTTCGATTCGATTCGATTCAATGTTTGCACGACCGGCTGATAAGAATAGATCTGGGAATCCCGGCCTCAGATTCTATGGTTCCCGATCTGTAATTGATCGCGCGCTATGGGAACTGTATCTAGAAAGCCGGTAAACATGCCTATCTAACTGATTGGTGATGACTGACGAGGTAATCCGAAGGTGATTGGATCTTTCGCACATTTTCCCGCTCGCACCCGAGTCGTTTCGTTTCTACGTCGATCTCGCTATAAAATAGTGAGGTGCGAAACGACACGAGGCGAACAGGTTGGAGAGCGCAAGAACCGCGGTGCGTTCCGACAATTGACTGGTTTGCGCAATTGCTGATTGAGCGATGATATTAATATGCAATAATGGATAACCCGACAACAAGTTGCATATTTCTGACGTCACGAAATAACATGGCAGACGAAATGAAACTGACAAGTCCGCCAGCATCATTTCGGTCGCTATTTTGGCAATATTTTGGATTTGAGGTGTCCGATCGAAATCGCAGCAAATGGTACTTTACCAGTCGGAAAGCAGCATCCCATTGTCAAGCAGTCCTTTGACTTGGTGGAAAGAGCATGAACTTAAGTATCCACTTCTGTCAGTATTGGCTAAGTTGTACTTGGGTATACCTGCAACCTCTGTACCAAGTGAGCGTGTGTTCTCAAGCGCGGGAGATATCGTTACAGCGCAGCGGTCTGGACTGTCTGGTGAACACGTTGACCAGTTGTTGTTTTTGAAGAAAAACATGAATGTTATAGCTAACTAGTCTCGAAAGCTGATATGCATCTATAGATGGACTAGTTCTAACTATGAACTTTGTGTGTATTAATGATAATTAATCCGAATTTTAATTCCAGTTGTTTCACTTGTTTGTTGAGTTACAGAATTAAATGTGTTTCATTAATTCAACTTTATTTCTGTACTTTATCCTACAAGTAATTATGAGTTTTCTCTAAAAATGCTTCACTAATAGTGTAGATCCTGATCAGACGTTACTAAGTAATCGCAATCAGAGAATGGGTCGTTAGCCCCTATTCAGTCAATTCAATTATACGTGCATCGCGATGCGCATCGTATCGTACAGCTTGTATCGCGATTCGCATCGCATCGTGTGGTAAGCGCATCGTTACACCCCTAATACGTGGACGTCGAGTGGCACGACTAAATTGGAAATGAGGCTATCCTTGACATTTGCATGATGCAATAGGGTTGGATCAAGGCCAATGACTCACATGCCCTGTATTCAGCAGGTGAACACTGTGATTATGATGTGTAGTGTGTGTTTTACGTTGCCGCCTGAAGAAATAAGTCATTTTAGAGTTTGGAGGATAGTGCAATGATACAGACAGAGACCCATTCCAGACTCTCCCATCTGAAAGACTGTTAATATTATTATTGTCAGATGGGGGATCGAACCTGGATTCGTAGTCCAACATGTTAACCACTGGACTAGAGATCCGCCCTGGTGTGTTATTGATACCATGCAAGTATAGTAACAACACAATTGATGTCAGACACAGATACACCCTAATAGTCCCCTAACATTCCAGCTGCGCAATATATTATAACTTTATATAAGTGCATGAGGCCCAATAGGTTACACATATAATCAGTTAACGTGATACGGACAGAGACCCATTCCAGAGTCTCCTCTGGTTCTTTGACGTGCACGGTGTAAGCACCGACACGAGACCTCAGCTTAAAGTCCAACCTGAAAGCCTGTTCAATTTATTAGGGTCAGACGGAGGATCGAACCTACGACTTCTGGATTACCAGTCCAACGTCTTAACCACTGGACTACAGATCCGTATGTGTGACAGGAATGCCTCTAAAGTAGTGGTGTATCTTGAACTACAGTCAAACCTGTCTTAAGCAGCCATCCATATGAATCAAATATAGTTGCACAGGTGGCTGCTTAATTGAGAGCAGATTTTTTTAATGTATAATAAAACAACATATTGGGAATCTAAAAACTGGCTGCTTAATACCGGTTAGCTGCTTAATGGAGGTGACACAGTTTGATGGTAACCTCCTATAAATAAAATTACAAATATGCGTCTGAATGCGATGTAGCTAAAATTCCAAGTAGACAATAAACACGTCATAACCTCAAAGGTCTCTGAAAGAAATTTATGTCTGACGATTTTATCTAGATCAATTGTCGGATGTTCAATAAAATTATAACCTTATTATTATAATCCGTTTGGAGTCCCCTTGATTGAGTGGTTAACGTTGTCACTCACAGCTGTACGTTCGAACTTCCGACTTGGGTGTCGATTCATTGCATGTGAAGAAACTACTATGCAAAGTGTATATGACTTCACCCGTGTCCCCGTCCACCCGTGAACTACTGCTCGGAGGGGTACCCGGGGTCTTCCTCCACAAATAACAGCTGGGAAATAGCCATATGACCAAAGCTATGATTGCCCCTATGGACCCCAAAACCAACCAAACAAAATGTATTCGCGTATTCTACACATTGCCTCTTCTCACTCCCAATGGCGATGTTTTCCATCAGTAATGAGGTCTCGAGAGTGATTAATACTAGTATGAACTTGTTTCACAATCGAGCTAAACTAAATGTGTATTAACTAGTATATCGATTGTTATCCCTTGCATGTAGTACGTCTAGTTGAATGTGTTCAACAGTGTGAACAGAATGTTCTCACCATATGTGATGTGCTATCTGATAGTTGATGTCTGAAAGAGAACAACGTATGTGGTGTGGTGTGGTGTGGTGTGGTGTGGTGGTGTATGTGTGTGTGTGTGTTTTACGTTTATTTATCGTCGCTACCGGTTACCCATATGAGCGACGCCTCCTGAAGAGATTAGTCATTTAGGATGTTTGGCGGATAGTGCAATGATACAGATAGAGACCCGTTCCATAGTCTCCCCTGGTTCTTTAACGCGCACAGTGTAAAGCACCCACACGATACCTCGGTTTAATGTCCCATCTAAAAGACTGTTGATTTTATTCGGGTCAGACGGGGGATCGAACCTGCGATCCTGGATTACCAGTTCAACGTGATAACCACTGGACTACAGAGGCTCATCTTACAACACTTAATTTCAACATGTTATGGTGAACACGTGGTCCTCCAATGTGTGTGGCTGACGAGCCCCCAGTGGGTGTGATGACCCACACTTCTATTTATCTCTCAATGTCTCAGTTGAGCTCCTGCCAGGGTCTAGCCTATCATAGATCCACTGGAGTTGTCTAAGGGTATTTTGTATCTTCGATCTGCGGATGAAAGCATACGTGTGGTATTTCGTATGGGGGGACCGAGAGTACCCAGCAGAGAAAACCCACCTGGCAGATCTGGCGACCACCGTACCATCTCACATACTTCCCTGTAAGGATCGAACTTGTGTTGCATTGACGAGAATCAAGCGCCCCACACTGCGTTAATCGGACATCCATCGTTAATAGCAATATGCTTTGCAGCTGTGCCGTTTCTAATATCTCAGAGTAACATACGAAATAAATATATATTAATGGCATACATTCAGCGTACATATGATTGGTGGAGGCCAAGGGAGTCATGTATTACCACTGGTAAATTCACTTATATCCGAGGTCTCTGATATTAGAAGGCACACGTCTGGGTCCTTGCTATTTCATAATGTACTACGTGACCCAGTTTTCTTTGTTCAGTATCCGAGGTCGTGACATTAATAAATAATAGAACGTATTAATTAACACTTTGTTGCTAGTAAGAGTTCATCTGTATGCAAGACCCAAATACACAGAACAACATGGCCATACCAGGAAATATGCCAGGAACCATGCCCCCTACCTCAGCCACCACCATATGACACGTCACAGATACAGTCTAACTTACGTAATGTTCTTGTGGTTGTCCCTGTCATATGGTGAGTCATGGCAACGTCCGGTCTTACATTAAAAGTGTTTACATCTTGTTCCAACAGCTGATCAGTGTTCAATCTCACTATTTGTGAACACGTCTGCAAATGTCCGCATTTACCCGTATCTGACAAATGACCCTCCAACGCTTATATCATTTATGAATGTGGAATATCCCAATGATATGGTACATTTAGGTGATCAGAATCCATAGATAATCCAACAACAATCTTTCGTATCAGAAGTTCCTGGCTGCGCAGAAAATAGTGCTCCGTGTGTTAACCAGTTATATCCACGGTGTTACTGTCACGAAACGCAACGACTCTCCTTGAACATTGGTATGATATATCCTCAGCAAGCTCACATTTAAACATTACGGATACACAAAATAAATTCAACGTTTATAACTCCAATGCAACACAGATCGAAGTGTCTCCGGTGGTTTTAAACCTTGATTCACAATGAATAGAGAAATGCCCCAGTGTTATCACACTTGGCAATGGTACAGCGCTTACGGTCCCACCAATAACCCAAATTAATTGTGTATGGAATAACAGTAAAGTTAAATCAGATTCACCGAAAGAGGGCGTGCTCGAAATATTCGTGCAACGTCCATGACAAAGAGGCGAGTTCATTCGGCTAGTCCATACAGGAAAGAGAACGTCAGGTCAACGCAAATTCAAGATCAACACAATCGTGTGAGATCTCAAGATAAGCACGAAGACACTGTCATAGCAACAGATCAACCTGATGTATTATTGGTAATTTTAAAAAAAATGGAAATAAACGGAGTAGGGCCTCAAAAAGAATGATGTGAGATATAGTTTTATTCTACACGGATATAATATACTAGATGTTTCTAAATTAATATAAATAATAATGCCACAAGATGATCTTTTGTATTTTTCCTGATTTCAGTTCTGTTTAAAGCATAGTGTTGAAAATTAGACACATCTAGATCTGAATATTCATATGTCCAGGCTTCAGTAAATAAAACTGAACAGACGGATCTGTAGCCCAGTGGTATCACGTTGGACTGGCAATCCAGGGATCGCAGGTTCGATCCCCCGTCTGACCCTACTAAAATTAACAGTCTTTCAGATGGTACGTTAAACCGGGGTACAGTTTTTCCTGTTCGGATCTGATAAATATTTTATAAAATGTTATACTATTCAGGATATAGACCTGACTATGAATGTAAAGAACCAAACAGCACATCCCATACAAGTCTAGTTACAAACACAACATCAGTAGTGTACGAGAAGTGTTCCATTTCTTACACCTCCAATGATTCCGGGATAATCTCAGTCACTGACACAGAATGTACAAATGGGTGGCACTATCACGATGAAGGACATTTTCAGACCAATCGGTCATTCTTCGCAGAGGTAAATGCTGGAACATCTACAGTAACACCTTTTGGCAATTGTTTATTTCTATGTAATGTTCCATTTTCAGCATGGCTTCGATATTAAAAAGTCATTTGTATTGCAATACGATACGCTGTTGACATTGACAATGACGAGCTTGGTCATGTCATAAAATCATTTATCACATAAATTTGCTTGTATTCAGCGTAATAACACCATTTTATAATTGCTTATATGTACACACGTGTAATAACGCCCGGAAGGAATTTGATTGGTTGAGAGAATAATCTTTATCATTTATAAATTACCCTTTAAAGTATACATATTTCTATTTGAATTAGTGCATACCGTTAATGGTAAGACAAATTACTATGTATAAGAAGTAGTGACGCAATTATAACGCTGTTTAAAACTTAGATATAACACTGCTTTGCGTAGTGACGTCATGCCAATTTAATGACATCATGACTATTTGCTCTGACACTTGGCGCCGAAATGAAAGTGACATCGTTATTTAGCCAAACGAGCTCGCTATTGTAGCGATAGGGCAGAATGTGTAGTGTTAACAGCCAGTTGTGCATGCTTTATAGTGTTTATAGTTCGGTGATGATTTTCAGTGACACCAAGATTTGCGACGCCATGTTGGTTGTTTATTTTGTTTACATAGCGTATGAATACATATAGGAATACATGCCGTGTTCATTTGCATAGTTATTACATTAGTGATATACGAAAACTATGCAATGGCGAAATTACCCTTCTGCAACGCAAATTATACATGATATTAGTATAAAAATGAAATACTTCTTTCACAGCATTCACCTTTCTTATCAATACATAACATAATTTACTTTCTTTGTTGTTGGTTTAGTGGGACCTAGTTTGTGAGAGGAATGGACTGGCAGAGCTGTCACAGACACTGTTCATGCGGTATTATAAGACATGCATATGTATACATTTGCAGGACAACAAACAGCATTACGTATTATGGAATAATGCTCACATCATCTTCCCTCGGTGGTAACAGATTTCTCAACTTCTTCCTTGGTTCTGTTGTTGAATACCCCGCTGCAGCTATGGAACTGTATCTGATAAACCGGTAGATATAATAATGCAGTTAACGAAGGTCATTGCAACTGCTTACATCAATGTATACGTTATTCTTGTATCTAGATCATCACATACAAAACCTAGTGTTGTTTTGACATCCTACCTAATATTCCGATGCTGCCCTGTCACCCGATTACATATTGACATTAATAATGCTGGACAGACTCGTGATGCAGTTAACGAAGGTCATTGCAGCTGCTTACATCAATGTATACGTTATTCGTGTATCTAGATCATCACATACAAAACCTAGTGTTGTGTTGACATCCTACATAATATTCTGATGCTGCCCTGTCACCCGATTACATCTTGACATTAATAATGCTGGACAGACTCGTGATGCAGTTAACGAAGGTCATTGCAACTGCTTACATCAATGTATACGTTGTTCTTGTATCTAGATCATCACATACAAAACCTAGTGTTGTGTTGACATCCTACATAATATTCTGATGCTGCCCTGTCACCCGATTACATCTTGACATTAATAATGCTGGACAGACTCGTGACGCAGTTAACGAAGGTCATTGCAGCTGCTTACATCAATGTGTACGTTGTTCTTGTATCTAGATCATCACATACAAAACCTAGTGTTGTTTTGACATCCTACCTAATATTCCGATGCTGCCCTGGCACCCGATTACATATGGACATTAATAATGATGGACAGATTCGTGATGCAGTTAACGAAGGTCATTGCAGCTGTTTACATCAATGTATACGTTATTCGTGTATCTAGATCATCACATACAAAACCTAGTGTTGTGTTGACATCCTACATAATATTCTGATGCTGCCCTGTCACCCGATTACATCTTGACATTAATAATGCTGGACAGACTCGTGACGCAGTTAACGAAGGTCATTGCAGCTGCTTACATCAATGTGTACGTTGTTCTTGTATCTAGATCATCACATACAAAACCTAGTGTTGTTTTGACATCCTACCTAATATTCCGATGCTGCCCTGGCACCCGATTACATATGGACATTAATAATGATGGACAGATTCGTGATGCAGTTAACGAAGGTCATTGCAGCTGTTTACATCAATGTGTACGTTGTTCTTGTATCTAGATCATCACATACACAACCTAGTGTTGTTTTGACATCCGACCTAATATTCCAATGCTGCCCTGTCATATTGTCATTACATCGTCTCCATTGTTCATCACTCGTATATAACTGCCGTTTTATTATTTTCATTTTGCATTTCCGCTGGTGCAGGTTCACTCTGAACGACTGTACTTGAGAGAGATATTATCTGTTTGCATTTCCGCTGGTGCAGGTTCACTCTGAACGACTGTACTTGAGAGAGATATTTTCTTTTTGCATTTCCGCTGGTGCAGGTTCACTCTGAACGACTGTACTTGAGAGAGATATTATCTGTTTGCATTTCCGCTGGTGCAGGTTCAATCTGAACGTGGATACTGTACTTGAGAGAGATATTTTCTTTTGTGTTTTCCAATGGATGATTGAGTTTTCCTAGTGAAGGAAAACTCCATCTTACATGGCTTTGAAACAGTGAAAGATGGTGCTAACAGAAATAACTTAATAAATCATCAAAGCACTATTTGTTACTACGGACGTTCACACTAAGTAGGTGGTTGTGCGGTTGTGTCACGTAGTGTAATTAGGCTATAGGCAGCATGGCAGTTACAATTAATAAAATTTGAAAACAAATATTATATTAGCCAAAGTTAAAAGAAAAAGAAGATTTGTGTTTATTAGTGTAAGATAGGATTTTATTTCATCGAGTGATCACCGAAATATGTATTTCCACGAGTGACGTTAACACACATATCCTTTAGATCTTCTTAAGTAAAATGTTGTCAAATAAAAGCAGCAAGAACAATGGACATTATATGCACACTCTCATATAGATAATGTTGTTCATTTTCAATGGAAGCACTATTTAAAGCGGTGGTATGTAACATTATATTTATCTGAAGCATGCATGTACTTTCTTTATAGATATGGCAGGAAACCTGCTTCTATAATATTCCACAGCGCATGCGCAATGGCTCTCGCTATAGCGACGATTCTGTCCACAACAGCCGGTAAGCACCATTGCGCCGACAAGTTGTTTATGGGTGTATCTTCATTAAATAAATAACGAGAAATAAATGTACAATAGCTGGTAAGTACAAATAATCCGACATATTGTTTATGGGTGGATCTTCACTAAATAAACATCGGGAGATAAAACCAATAAATGTACAAATTATTAGGAGGCGACATACACATGGTGGGCACATCTACATAAAATTAATGATAAATCATAAATGTGCATGTTGACATTGTATTATATAGAGTGAACACGTTTTATATTTTGGTTGAACTATATTGTATTTTCACAAATATCTTTCACAGGTGGGAATGCATCAATGGTCGTTGGGGCTACTGTCTTCACGCTATTTGGGAAGGCTATGATCACAGGTTCCTTCAGCACGATATTCTTGTATACACACGAATTATATCCAACTAATATGAGGTAGCAACTAAAGTATTTGCACTTTGTTCTGTAGCCTATTTCGATCCTCTATTATAGAGTACATTACCACCATTTTGCATATCACATTCCATTCACAACAGTTGACTATTTCAAGTGCTCATACTTTCCGAGAACAGTTGTTCAATGGAACATACTGCCATCTCATGTAGTCAACGCTGACTCTATCGCAGGATTTAAGTCAGCGCTGGCTGCATCGATGATGAAGCCATAACAGAACACACTTGTTTTTATCTTGTTCTTAACAACTACTAACCTCTCTTTGCACACTTCTATTATATGTACATATTGTAGGCTTAAGGGCTTTTAAGGTTTAAGGTGTTATGTTTTTGCACCTTTTTATCACACTACCAGTGTCCTCTTTGGTGGAATTATAGTAGCTGAAGAGGCCTGGTAGCTCACTTTTACGTGCACGGTGTAAAGCACCGACACGAGACGTCGGCTTAAAGTCCCATCTGAAAGTCTGTTAATTTTATTAGGGTCAAACAGGGGATCGAACGAACCTGAGAAATTGGAGAAATTAATTTGCATCAAAAATAGTAATTATGTAAGTTTATTATGATAATAATGCTACATACAAGATTGTAACAGGTATACTCTGTTTTCCAAATTTGTGATATTTGTGTCTATAACTAAAAATACTATTGGAAATATTTATTCATTTTGATACATGTATACGTCATGAAGAAACTTATGTTCTGTTCTGTTAATAAAATACGGTGACATAATTTTGAAAAATCACACTTCAAATAAATAATTTATGACAGGTTGATTACACGTCTAGAACATTATGGAGGCGGACTTATTGGACTAACCAAGTCACGTGACTTCGAAATTAAATTATACTCAATAAATACCATCAACACAATTATTTTATTTAACATTTCTATTAAAATTTGAATGTGAAGCTACAGAAATATAGGAGTGGTGATTTCATACAATATTTTATGAAACGAGTTTTGGAATGTTGCTATTAAATGAACCTTTTTCTGTTTTGATCATATGTTTGCACAAAATAACGTTGCTACTTTCATTTTAGCGCCACGTGACAGCACAAATTGCCATGACATCACTAAATTGTCGTGACGTCACTACGCAAAGCAGTGCTATGTTTATGTTTGAAACAACGTTTTAATTACTTTCTAAATCGTCGTTTGTCTTACCGTTAAATATATGTACCAATTCAAATATAAATATGCATAATTTAAAGTTTAACTTACAAATCATAAGCATTATTCTCTAAGCCAATCAGAATTCTACCAAGTTGTATTACACGTGTGTACATATAAGAAGATATGAAACGGAATACACGCAAAGTTAAGTGATAAATAGTATTTAGCTAATTTACATATCTGTGTGTCAGTTTCATATTTGTATGTGGCTATAATGGCATAGCTACTGTCGCAAACTCTCCTTTTTCTTCTCGTAATAATATGTCTCGGTTGCTACGGCTCTTACCAGGGTCTATCCTATTGTAGACTCGCTGGAGTTGTCTAGGGGGTTTCTTCGTTATTATATGTATTAATGATAACTCAACACAGTATTACATTTCTTCTATATAATATCTTGTTTAAATTGGCATCAGAAATATCCATATATATATAATCAGTGATCTATATATATATACATCGTATCATTAAAAGCTTATTTAACAATCCATTTGTGTGAGCCGACTATGCGCTTACACAATATATTTAACATCCAATCTTTCTAATCCGTCATTACTCAATATCACTATAATCTAATCACTGTTTCTGATTAGATTAACTTTTAATCACCTTCTGGTGGTTCGCCGAAACTCTGTTTCTTCTATGGCTGAACAATTTAATTATTCGACAAATCTTTATAAGTTATATTTCTTATAATGTCCATAATATCTAAGTATCATAAATACAGTTTATATGTTCTATATACTAGATTGAGATCACGACCTTTCTCGCTCCTGGAGTTAGGCTCTAGTGTGTCTGATTTATGTTAATAAAATCCATTTCTTATATACACAATTGAATCAGTGTCTATATGATATAACAATTCCTAAAACATCTGTTGTTCCTAAAACATCTGTTATGTTATCTAATATTACACCATCAAACAAGTTCGGTGCCTTTATATATTACATAACTGGACACCTGCTACTCTCCTGGTTAAACTGATTAGGCCTAACATCTTAAGTCATTTCCCGCGCGAAGCGAGATTGATAATTTTAGGCGCGAAAATAATAGCAGACGATTATGCATAAAACAAATATATATATATTACATGGTAAACATTTGGCCATATATAGAAACAGTTTAATGTATTTATATAATACATTACTATTTATATATAACAATAATAAATATTTCGTGCAAATTGGGGTTTTGCACACTACACAGTAGTACACACAATGTATTCAAAAATGGTAGCCATTTTGACAAATATTGAAATTTGTTTTAAAATTCCCATAACTTTTATTTGAAGCGCTATTTTCATAACTTTTTCAAGTTTTATGCTCACAAATTAGACGGCGCATAAATGGGCAACATGCTTTAAGCACTTACCACATGAACATTTCTATGGTAACCTATCAGAAAACTGTGAACGAACGGTTTAACCTCTCGCCACATTAGTTTCGCACCTCCAGGAGACTCAAGGACAAGGCAAGTCGATGTACTTCCGGTGGCAGTATTGAGAGAACGGAATGATTAGCAGTGTTAGCGACTCACAAGGACGTTCTACATTATGTATATAAATATCGGATCTCTCACATAGGTGAAGTCTGTACTTGGTTGGCTTGCCATGGTTGAGATAGAATTGAATAGTCATTCAGATTGTTGAACAGATTGTTCAGTACTTAAATACATATCACTATTTGTGATTATTCAATTTGAGTTGTTTTATTAGCATTAGTGTTAGTTGCCCACAGTTGGTGATCGAGAGAAATAGTTTGGACTGCACAAGTTACCACCTTGCTAGAACAGGTAAGTTAACTGTTTTCCGTGCATTTAAATGGTTTGATTGTGTTTGTTTTATGACGGTGGAAGTCGTGATAGCGCAGTGGATGCGCGTTCGCTTCAGGTGCGAAAGGTCCGGAGTTCGAGCCCCACTGGAGCCGTTACGATTGTGCCCTTAGGCAAGGCATTTAAATTCCACATTGCCTCTTCTCTCTCCCTCGTGGCGATGGATTCCATCAGTAATGAGGTCTCGAGAGTGATTTATATAAGTTGAAATAACTTGTTTCGCAATCGAGCTAAAATAAATTTGTATAAACTAACTATCTAATATTACACCTATGCCACTGTATATATATATATCCGTACATGAAGCCAAGGAATACTAACTCTACACGATATATTTCTGTCTACACCTATGAGTTACCTCCCTTTACCCACTAAGTTTCCTCATCGTGTTTACACTTTATGCACAATATATAATGTCTGTCTGTCTGTCTGTCTGTCTGTCTGTCGTCTGTCTGTCTGTCTGTCTGTCTGTCTGTCTGTCTGTCTGTCTGTCTGTCTGTCTGTCTGTCTGTCTGTCTGTCTGTCTGTCTGTCTGTCTGTCTGTCTGTCTGTCTGTCTGTCTGTCTGTCGTCTGCATTATAGATATATAGATATTTGTGGTGAATCCGGACCTGTATATAACGTAGCCTGTGCGTCAGAACTCCAATTTATCCGCCAATAAATGAGGCAAATACAAATATTATTTCTTAATTTTATCATGACAGGAAATTTATTCACAGAATATTTTGATTGGAGAAACACAATACGTGTTTTACGTTTATTTATCGTCGCTATCGGTTGCCCATATGAGCGACGCCTCCTGAAGAGATTAGTCATTTTAGATTTTGGAGGATTGTGCAATGATACAGACAGAGACCCATTCCAGAGACTCATCTGGTTCTTTTACGTGCACGGTGTAAAGCACCGACACGAGACCTCGGTTTAACGTCCCATCTGAAAGACTGTTCATTTTATTAGGGTCAGACGGGGGATCGAAACTGCGATCCCAACTGCGATCCCTGGATTACCAGTTTAGCGTGTTAAAGTACACAACTATATATATACACATACGTGCGTGACCTGAGTCAATCGTGCGTGACGTATGCGGTCAGTTCTGAACTGGAAAATCGGTCAAGTTTAAATGCGTGTGAATGGCTGCGAAGTTCATTGGCAAATAACCATGTAAACAAACAGCGTGGGTCGGTGTTTTTCGCTTTCTAGACATGTGTTTACGTACAATATACGTGGTGTCCTTGAAAGCACGTTTACTCGCGTCATTAATACTACAGTACTATCTCCATACCAGAGTACTAGTAGGTCGGTGGTTCAACATGAGCGCCCGTCAATACAGCTCGGAGGGGCACCCGCGGTCTTTCTCCATAATTAGTAGCATAATACATTTTTTCTTCTCTACCCATAACTAACTATGGATTTAATCAGGAATGAGGTCTCGAGAGCAGATTGCATCAGGAATTATGTCTCGAGAGCGGTTAATCTGAAGTCTAAAAAACTAGTTTCCCAATCCAAATCGAACTCAAATAAATGTGTTCCTACTAATTAGTTACATTATCTTATTGGTGGACTTGTACCACTCCCCCTAGTGCGTGTACTCTACGATATAAATCCTAGATCTACATAGATATTCCGCATATTTATACGTAATATCCTATTACCACAACCTTGTCAACAGTGATCGACCTTCCCCTACGCGTCTCCTAGATATTCACTCGCATCGATATACCGCATGACCTTCAACCACAAACATGACAAATCTCATTCGGAAATAATCCGGGCGGAGCCTAATCGAAAAACAGAGTGCGTACACATGAGCAAACTGCGTATATTTCTCTTTTGTGTTATCGTTCAAGGTTACACGTTCTTCTTGTCTGACGTCACTCAGTCAGAATGTCAATGCCAGAAATAATCTCTAAATATAAACAAACGGTTAATGATGAAAAAGTAATAAATATACGAAAACTGTACGCGTATATGTTTCAATAATGTATCTGTTTTACTGAATATAAGGGAAGAATACTTTCTCCATTCATGACTTTTTATGAAACGCAACGACTTTTGGTACAGATTGATGTGCAGTATAAAATGAATACGTTTAGAGACTATAGGTCATATGTCACGTGTTACAGTTGCACCAGGTCAAGTGAACTAGTTTCCCATTATACTTCACCGATTTGTAACGGATATTCTGATTGGTTAAAACAATCTGAAGAAAGGTCACATATTTTGTACATTTCATAAGCATTAACAGACGATATAGTAGTGAACAGAAGATAACGTATGTGTTAATTCTAAATGAAAATACATTGTGTACCAATAAATTAGTAATAATTGGATTTTTTTACATTGGATATAATAACAGATAAAGTAAGTACAAAGTTTCCATTGTCTTAATTTATTTTGTATATAGATCTAACTGCTATAAACAGAATTAATCATTTATAATTAAGAGCATAACATAATATATATTTAAATAATCATGTAGTGATCAATGATAGAGAGTGAAAAAAAATCACTCAAATATAATATTTTGAGATTGTTAAAGTTTAAACTTCTAAAGTATTGTATCATTAGACCCGAATGCTGGAATATAAAGAATATTAATAGAGGTGGGATTATGTCGTCTGTGTTACTTATTAATATGTTTACAAACTATATATTTAAGCATAACACATATTAAGAGAAAACTTGCAGATATGACATACTTTGTACATCTGATGAAATATTTTTAATTAATTAATTTTAAAAATTGAAATAATATTAAATTCTAGTGCATTTATGATGTTGTATGTATATCTGCCTATGTATGTCATGTGACACCAACACTTTGTGAATCTCTATCCTAGAACCCCCCCTCCCTCCCCCTGTGTTAGTGATCACCTCCATTAAGCAGCCAACCTGCATTAAACAGCCACCATTCAGATTCCAATATCTTACTTTGTTATACATTTAACCTCTATTTAAATGGTGTTTTTATTATAATATATTATTATTCAAACCATTATTTTTACCATTAAGTGGAAGGCATGGGAACGCGTTCGCTTCAGGTGCGAAAGACCCAGCGTTCGAGCCCAGCTTTAACTGTTACAAATGTGTACTTAAGAACATAATATTTTATATATATACATATAAGTGGTAATTATTGTACAAGATCATAATTACAATGCTATATTTTATATATGTTGAATCAGTGTCTATATTACTATGACAACACGGGTCACGGGGTGGGCGACTACACCTGAGCATAACTGTTGTTTCTTCAACTTCTATAAGTTGTAAGAACTTGTTTCGCAATCGAGCTAAAAATCGATTTGTATAAACTAAAGTCTGTAAGTAAACTATATTGCATAATATTATGTACCTTTGTCCTAGTGTGTAGGATTACCAATTATATTTTGCAATGTCATTGTATGATGACTTTGTCAAACCAAAATGCATAATAGGGTGTATATCCAAAATAATAAGTTAACAAGGAACAGGAACATACACGCTTGGATTGGTGTATTAACTATTTCAACACCAAGTAACTGACATGGACTGGTCCATGATATTCTTAGACCAATAAATGAATAAGAAAATTACATTCGGACCAGTTCATTTATCAAGATGGGTAATTTTGTCTAAAATTAGTAATACTACTTGCAAAAAGTGCAGATCCTGATGAGACGGCTCGTCACGAGCCGGCTCATCTGGATCTACACTTTTTGAAAGCCTATAAATAGAGGTATGTGGTGTTGAAAGGGTTAATAATAGCATACGACAGTTTAACTTTTATTGACGTCTGTTTTCGTATAGTGCTGTACATTGCTACAACATTACAGTACTTATGTACACATATTCAATACCCCCCCCCCCCTCCCAATTATAATATTTACACTTTCATCCGCGCCAACGATAGATAGATAGATAGATAGATAGATAGATAGATAGATAGATAGATAGATAGATAGATAGATAGATATATAAGATAGATTGATAGATAGATAGATAGATAGATAGATAGATAGATAGATAGATATATAGATAGATAGATAGATAGGTAAAATAAATAAAGTTTAAAAAATATATATATTCTATCATTTAATGGAAAGCAGACGGCATTTCCTTATGATTAAGTTGAACAAGTTCACCCGTGTGTGCGCTCGTGTATCTTAAAATAGATATGTGCGTATAGAAGGTCAACGTTTCATACTACTAACCTATATTCCGCCCATTTCATCTCGCGCAAGTTATCCAATAGTCTCCGCTCTACATCATACACTAGACTGTCTCTATGTTATTTCCTACTTGTCTACACTAGACTGTCTCCCTGTTAATAATAACGATACATTTATATGTCTCTTGTCTGTAATTTACAAACGGTTTTTCAAGAAGACAAACAAAAAAACTAAAAAGCAGACTGTTTTATTCGATCATTTATTTTTTTATATTCAAATAAATCTGACCCGGTCATGTATCAATAATAATAATAATAATAATAATAATAAAGACTTTCATTTGAACAATTAAGTCAATCTACCATGAGGCCCTCAACAAATTAAAACATGAAATAGCACAATGAAACATGTAAACAGTTACCAGTAAAACTTAATGACATAAGGTGTGTGTGTGTGTGTGTGTTGTGTTGTTTGTTTGTTTTTGCGTTTATTTATCGGCGCTACCGGTTGCCGGTATGAGCGATGCCTCCTGAAGGGGAATAGTCATTTTAGAGTTTGGAGGATAGTGCAATGATACAGACATAGACCTTAGCCAGAGTATTCTCGAGTTCTGTAACGTTCAATGTGTAAAGCACCGACACGAGGTCTAACATATGAATTGCAATTTTCAGATTTTTTTTTCAGGGATGAAATAAAACGCTGTGCATTCCCCCACCAATCTTCTCCACCCCTACCACACACAACCTAGGTGGTCCTAGAGTATTTAGCAGAGTATGTTATAAATCAAGTTAAACCAAGAGTATGCACGTAATTGCATTTTATCTTTTACTTTTAAAACGTCTATGTAATATCAGGTGATACGCAGCTACGCACCTGCACGTATTAAAGCTACGCCCCTGAGTAGGGTAACGATGACACCAAACATATATGTGTTTGTATATCCTCCATCTTGTCATTCTTGTGTTGCTACTATACGTTATTGTTTTTTTTTTATGTTTTCAGGAAAAGATTCGGACGAACTGCGTAACTATAGTAACAACACATAGTTGGCTTATATAGTGAGATTGAACCCTGTATTCAAGGTGTAATAATGGCACCTACACATAACTTGAATTCCGCTGTAGACGGAATGCACCACCATGTGCAAATGCATCACAGTAACTGCGTGAAAACGGTAGATAGTGTCAAAAGTGCGCGCACCCTGCAAAGCGTATTACGCGGTGAAGTTCCATCAGCCTATATACATTTGACGTCTTCATATAGAACTGCTATGCATGATCAAAGAAGTCCGCACATGAACTCCGAAAGCGAACCAACTGTCCCGTTTAAACATGTGCATAGGGAACACGAAAACTCATTCCGACCATATCAGGCTAACTCACCTCAGCGTACCGTGTGCCACGCGGAGGCAACCATTCAGTCTCGCGTGATCACGAGATCACCAAAGCGTACTCACTCACCGTTCATGGACAGACATTCTATATACGGAAATGCAAATTATTATACGGAGGCCTCACAATACATGGGACAGTTATATGATCGAGCCTCCCCGGCCTACGAAGATCGATCGTCCCCATTCCAAGATTCTGGTTCCCCTTTCATTGGATCACCAAATTACAGCATTGGTTCCCCAAGTAGTACTTATTCACACTATCAAACTACAGGATCACCGTATTCAGTGCATCAGAATAACGCGCCATTGTACTCGCCGTCCCGTACCGATAGTCCGTACTCGCCACAAGGCAGCGTTAGCTCGCCTGACACTACTCACGAAAACATCAACTCGCCATACTCAGGATATTATCAGACCGATGGAGCTCGTCGGGATTCGGAAGGATACTCGAGTGAAAGCCACGAACTGGCTGACGATCAGCCGATAGACTTGTCGTGTAAAACTGAACTCAAGCACACATGTGACACTTTTACATCCGACGACAGTGATTTTCAAGACAATCTGTCCAATGGTTCGATGTTACGTACTTTGCTCATGCCAGGCAAACAAGTAAGCACCGATTATGGTTCAGACAGTGGTCGCGATTCACCTGGATCTGATGTGTACCGACCGGAAATACCTGTTACAGGCTCCACGCGCGTGACGCTTGCGAAAAAGATGGTATACCCCATCACTTCACGCGTGTCTGATTGGCTTGTCAAAATAGTGCAATTTTCAAAATCTATTCCGGAGTTTCAATCAATGTCTCAAAACGATAAATTGACTTTGCTCCTACATTCATGGACTCGTATGTTGCTCCTGCTCATGTCGGAAAATGACCACGAATTTGCGGTTACGCCGCTGCACCTTGACGACAAAAAAGCTCATGACGTCACACCATCGCAGGAAGAGCCAACGATGAAATCGGCGGAGTGCATTCAAGGTTTCATAAGAAAATGCAAGAATATGGACATGGACCAGAAGGAGTATGCTTTAATGAGAATGGCCGTTCTATTTAATTCAGGTTTGTATTTTATTAGAATACTTGTTTCGTTTGAAGTAACACCGTGTCTTCTGGAACTAACCACAGACGACTGTTGCCCGGTGACAGTCATGTAACTAACCACAGACGATTGTTTCCCCGGTGACAATCATGTGTAGGCCCTATGACGTAGAGTAAATGTCAACACTGTAACAGTCATAATGACGTCACTGTTTGACTGGCATTGACATTGCTTTTGTCGTATTTCTATCATTGACGTAAACGGCCAAATACAGACTTGTTGATTATGATGATGATTGAGCTTATTTACCCTCGCCTCCGGCGAACCATATGGGCGAGCGTTGATTATGCGTACAATAGAACTACTTGTATGTTCATCAGTCAACCATACGTTTTAACAGTTTTACACGTGAAAACGTCATTTACAGTGTAAAAATATTAATGTACTTCCAAAAACGTATTCGAAGTGACGCCGGTCTAGTGATACAGTTACAGTTGTTTAGCTTATCAATTAGTTTTTTTAGCGTTTTTTCTTTCTTCAGATCATTACTATTATTCATATGCATTTATTCTAGTGTTCTCGTTGTAAACCCCCCCCCCCCCCATTACAGAGATAATGTTCATTTTGTTAAAACATATCCATAAAGGGAGGTAATGTACAAATGGTAATTTCACAAAAGCAGGTTTGTTTGTGGTCATACTCTTTACCGTAAGAATTTATTATTGAAAAATGAGAATATAAGACAATAATAACAATATCAGTATGCAGCCTATTCTAAGTAAACGCATCCTGGGGCTTTAAGGTAGATGGACCCTGTCAAATTCCCGCCTCCATGTCGCTTACGTAAATGAACATCACATTCATATTATCTGACACAATTAGTAAAATACACAGCACATGGCTACATGGTGACTGTATAAAGTATTATTTGGGCATTATTGTGATAGTCAATTCAGGCCCGTAGCCACACTGAGGTAAATGAGGCACTCGCCTCGGTTAGAATTTGGCAAATAACGACAGGTATATAGGAAAACTGATAAAACTGCATTCATAATGTTCAGACAAGCGTACACAAAATAATTCGGGGGGGGGACGCCTCGGTTATTTTCAGATTCTGGCTACGCACTGGCCATAGTAAACCAAACAACGTTGTCGGCTTTGTATATCTGTCGAAATACAACGAAGTCAATAACCCTATTTACCCGGCGCAAAACACAGTGACCTCAGAAGTTCATTAACCGAGCGTCTTATAAAATATAGTAATCCTAGTGCACGTTCGCTATTGTCCAAATATGAGAGCGAAACCAGAGACAAGGATATCCTGTGGCTCATCTGGGAAAACTACAAATACATGCAGGTCAAGTTTTATAATCGTGACATACGGATCTGTAGTCCAGTGGTAACACGCTGGACTTGTAATCCAGAGATCGCAGGTTGGATACCACGTCTAACCCTAATAAAATAAACAATTTTTTAGATGGGACTTTAATCCGAGGTCTCGTGTCGGTGCTTTACATCGTGCACGTAAAAGAACCAAAGGAGACTCTGAAATGGGTATATCTCTGTATCATTGCACTATCCTCCAACAATCTAAAATGACTAATCTCTTCAGGAGATTCATCGCTCATATGGGCAACGTAAATTAACGTTTAATTTCGTTCGATAGAAACCTATTTATATAAGCGAAACGTAATGGGCGTGTGTCTGCGTTTCGTGCGCCATAAGCTGTCACTGCAAGTGGACGTGGTTAAATACAAGTAATTATAATTGTATAAATTATATCTAACATTTTTCTACATCAAATCATACATAACAGAAATTGTTCATCCAATATTGTTAATTAAGTTTGAAGTGATGTTGTCATAACTTGTAGCCCAACCCATTTGCTCCCCCCTCACCCGGTTAAATAGTATACAGCAATAATAATAAACATAATATAATTTCATATTGTTTTCTGCGTATTTCATTGTGTGTATAATTGTAATGTAATGTATGAGAGAAAAAATGCAATAAAATATTATTAAGAGAGAAAAAAAAGTAATTATGATTCTTGTAAAATAACTAATCTCGACGATAAATAAGCGTAAAACACACGAATCTTGTTCGCGGAAAATCCAGTTTCCTTTATATGTCAAAAATAATCTATTTGTGTTGCTTCTAAGTTTAAATACTTAATATTAGAAACAGAATTTCGAGTTGTTATTAACTTGGACCCCGGCAAACTCTAATTTGACAAAATACAGGTGCAACGTGTTTATGGGGTTTTCTTTTCCCTTGGCTTAATGATCGAGTTCTTCTGAATGAAAATGGTGGATTATCGAAGTGAACCAAACTTTCATCAAATTACAACACCTTTAAACTAAGATTTATCACAATCAAGTGTATATAAATCTCGCATTGTTAGAGCTAAACGACGTATATCCGGTGCTCACATATGGAATAAAGATAGAGACACGGGGGTACTAAAATATATTCCATAATATCGGTCATTGTCCGGAAATGACCAGTTCGAGCAAGGTCAACTGGTCACTAGTGGTCAATCATTGAAGTAATTAACATGGTCAATCATTTGCAGTAATAATTTCTTTGTCCTTGCATGACTGACCATTTGCTGAACTCCGGCCAAGGTCAGGTCATGTAAGACCCGCACTGGTCATCCTGTGACCGCAAACTGACCAAGTGTCCTGAGCGAAGGACAAAGGCTATAACCTCACCCTGAGATAACCATTTTGAAGTGACCATTTCCTATCAATTCTCAATTTCACGCTGCAAGATGTGCCCTATCAGATCTAGATTGCATTTTTCTTACACCGCTGCCTCCGTAGCCGACGGTTAATATCGGTAACTTCTTATCACTTGCCCCTCGTCACTGTAGGTTCGAATCCCACTGCGGTATCGAATTCTTTCATCATTCCTGACGGAATCATCGCCACGAGGGAGAGAGAAGAGGCAATGTGGAATTTAAATGCCTTGCCTAAGGGTACAATCGTAACTGCTCCAGCGGAGGCTCGAAATCCGGGCCTTTCGCACCTGAGGAGAACACTGCGCTATTACGACTTCCACTGGTTGCTTTATTAACCGTGTGCAGAGAGGCGCTTCAAGGAATACAAGTTATATGGAGCGTACGGTTATTTGTATAAAATATAATCACATTCTTGGGGAATAATTGTTTGAGGGGGCGTACGGTTATATATTCCACATTTTCAAGAAATCAAATAATCACATTCTCGTTGAATTATTGTTTGAGGGGGCGTACGATTATGTATTCCACATTTTCAAGAAATCAAATAATCACATTCTCAGGGTATTACTGTTAGAAGTTACGGTTATTATTCTTGAAGTGACGTTTGTTTTTATCTATTTGGAAAACAAGCTTGGAATGTAATATATATATGCGTACTATATCTAGATCAAATGGAGCATGTGTCCTCGAACATGAATCATCGACGGTTTACATCACGTTTACCGAATGATGTATTTAATTTCTTCCTTTTACGTAAAGCATGATACAAGTCGAATTTGTCATAATTTGAAATCAGGCGTTTGTTTTAACAAACCGCATTATGCGTATACTTAGAATGAGCTTCGTATTCAAGGGAGTGGATACTTTTATATCCGGATTATTCTCATTTTTCAATAATAATTTATTTCTATTCCTCATTTTTCAATAATAATTTATGGTCTATGTTGTTTGCTATTCGGACATGTGCTTCAGCTCCACTGTCTGAAGAGCAATCAGCATACAGCCTGGTCAGACGGCACGTTCTATTCTGTCTGATCGGGTTCTCTGCTTTTTGCAAAGTCGCCTTTATGCTACATTGGTGGTGAAATAGTTAACAAAAATAATGTTGCTGAATAATCAAATATATCAAACAATAAGTCGTAAGCGAATGTTTACGTTACAAGTTAGATTGTATATAAAACATTAACTCACTTTGATGGCCTACATTTGCTACCAATGACACATTGTCGCCGTCAAGTTAGAGGACACTTTAAACAATGGACCATTCATTGAATGTAAAGCTGCCCAAAATGGCACGAATCTTTAAGTTCAATTTAACTGTGCTACTATACTTTCTTCCGATAATAATTTTAAAACAACAAGTGTCCGTCAGTAAACGCCTAAACAGTGATCTTACGATCTACAAACTGCTGACTGTCAAAGTAGGATAATTCTGATAACGGTTAGCTGCAGTCCGTAAACGTCACGTGATTGGTTTAAACATATTTTATTCGTCATGATAATAGCATACAAAAATGATAATACACACATTGCCACATTGCTCGCCCACATGGTTCGCAGGCGGCGAGGGAAATAAACGTACTACTACTAGATAATAGACACAGACGGATTTGTAGTCCAGTGGTTGGTTAACACGCTGGACTGGTGTGAGCCCCCGTCTTTCAGGACTTTAAACCGAGGTATCGTGTCGGTGCTTTACACCGTGCACGTAAGAGAACCAGAAGAATCTCTGGAATGTGCCTCTGTCTGTATCATTGCACTATCCTCCAACAATCTAAGATGACTAACCTCTTCAGGAGGAGTCGCTCATATGGGCAACCGGTTGCGACGATAAATAAACGTAAAACACACATAATACACACAATAATAATGACACGTTGATTGAATCCAAAGCACGTGTTTAATATTGAATTCTATTTTAATCAGGTCAGTTTAGACAAATGAAGATATTATTGTCAAATATAGCCTAGATCTTAATATTCTATTATTCATTTCTTTTCCTTCATCTGTTTTCAGGGAATGTCGGTTTAGATGATGGAGAACTCGTGGAAAAACTCAATTCCGCCGTTCAACAGTTGCTACAACAACACGTGACCTCCACGCGCCCCGATGACGTCATGCACTACTCAAAAATCCTCATGCTTCTACCATCTTTGTACGGTATTAACTGCCGGATGGTCGAAAATCTCTTCTGCACACGAATTAATACAGACGTACACGTTTTATTGAAAGAAATGTTACAGAACTTGTAGTAACAGTGAAGTTAAATGTGTTCCAATAAACGTGACAATAGATCACAAGTGCGCAAGCTCAGACATTCCCGGCATTCCTGAAACATGGATCCATAATAATTACATTCAGCGGATGACGTTAGCCAATTCATTGTGCATGTAGGGTTTACCATCGTCAAGACTATCGATTTGGGACATTTCTTGTTGTATTAATATTGACCAACTTGCAGTATTGATAACTCGTTAAAGCTAGATATTTGGGAAATGTTTAGGCAGGCAGTATTTCAAGATTTAAATGGTGATTTTTTTTTCCTATTCTAACATTTAATGTAATCATTTAAAAATGTTCTCCATGGCGGGATATTGGTTAGATTCCTGATGTATGTTTCTTGATTTATAACATATCACTACATATCCTAGATTCAAATGGCATTTCAAGTTATGTTTGAAGAATTTAGTTTATACACATTTATTTTAGCTCGATTGCGAAACAAGTTAACAACTTATATTAATATCTCTCGATACCTCATTCCTGGTGGAATCCATCGCCACGAGGGAGAGAGAAATGCAACGTGGCATTTAAATGTCTTGTTTAAGGGCACAATCGTAACGGCTCCAGTAGGGCTCAAACTCAGCGTCGTTCGCACCTGAAGCGAAAGCTATCACGACTTCCATAATCCTTGAAGAAGTTAATTTCTGATTAGCTCACGCACGGCACATTTTTTAAAAATGCAACCAAAACCAATTAACTATTATAGCCGCGCATTGAATCGACCTTGTATGAGGTTAGTCCATTGCTGACTATTGTGAATCAATTACAGTATTATAATTATCGATTAGTATTCCGTTAGAAAAGGGTTTGACTCTGTAATACCAGGTGGTTGAGTGTGATAGCATGTACACAACCGTGTTCACCCCTGCGTACAATTATGAAGAACTCGGTTGACATGAACAATATTGTAATAATGTCAACGTGCTAGATTCGCTATAAGAAACTATCCAGTATTTTTTTTAATAAGGGCCACAAGATCAAATTACAGTAAAATCTGTAAATATCGACTTGTTCAGACGAGCAACCCAGTGCCAATGAGAGGTGCACCTACCTTTACATATTCATAGTAATGTGTGAGTGATGTATGGTGTAGCTATCTGGTGATACTGTCTCTCCACTTTGTCATTATATTTATATTTCCAAAAGAAAACAACAAAATGGAATAAATACACAAATACACACAGTGTAGTGGATACACACACCAACAGTAGGTCGATGTCTCTTTCAGTAGATCTGTTCTGCATTGCATCAATGTAGTTCGGGTAAAAACCATTATAGACCAATCAAAACCGTGTTTATTTTATACAATTTTATTTTAGCTCGATTGTGTTTGTTTTGGATGATGGCGTTACGGTGTTCCGGTAGAGTCAGTGAGATGTGTTATTTATATGCATCATAGAGGAAGTTCCGTAGATTGGTTAATGCACCGTACGATCACAGTTCAGGGTATCGGATTCAAATTTCCCGCCAACGAATGTTCGGCGGGAAAGTACCGGAAGTAGTTAAGAGTTGGTTCTTGCCTGCTGGGTACCAGATTCATAGATACCGTCGTATGCCTGATGCTATTTATTGTTTCAAGTATTTCTATTGTTATGAATGAACATGTATCGTACCTCCCATATTGATTGTGTATATATATTTCATTATTTATTTAAGTTCTTCACCATGCTCATATAGAGAAGTAAAAAAGTATGAAATTTGAAAAGTTAGTTTTCTCGTCTATACACATTTATAAAGTGCCTTGCCTAAGGACACACTCGTTAACGGCTACAGCTGGGCTCGAACTCTGGACCTGAAACGAACGCGCTATCACGACTAAGGACACACTCGTAACGGCTACTGCTGGGCTAGAACTCTGGACCTGAAGTGAACGCGCTATCACGACTAAAGACACACTCATAACGGCTACAGCTGGGCTCGAACTCTGGACCTGAAACGAACGCGCTATCACGACTAAAGACACACTCGTAACGGCTACAGCTGGGCTCGAACTCTGGACCTGAAACGAACACTATCACGACTAAAGACACTCGTAACGGCTACTGCTGGGCTCGAACTCTGGACCTGAAGCGAACACGCCCTCACGACTAAAGACACACTCGTAACGGCTACAGCTGGGTTCGAACTCTGGACCTGAAACGAACGCGCTATCACGACTAAGGACACATTCGTAACGGCTACTGCTGGGCTCGAAGTCTGGACCTGAAACGAACGCGCTATCACGACTAAAGACACACTCGTAACGGCTACAGCTGGGCTTGAACTCTGGACCTGAAACGAACGCGCTATCACGACTAAAGACACACTCGTAACGGCTACTGCTGGGCTCGAACTCTGGACCTTTCGCACCTGAAGCGAACGCGCTATCACGACTAAAGACACACTCGTAACGGCTACAGCTGGGTTCGAACTCTGGACCTGAAACGAACGCGCTATCACGACTAAGGACACAATTGTAACGGCTACTGCTGGGTTCGAACTCTGGACCTTTCGCATCTGAAGCGAACGCGCTATCACGATTAAGGACACACTCGTAACGGCTACAGTTGGGCTCGAGCTCCGGACATTTCGCCCCTGAAGCGAACGCGCTATCACGACGAAGGACACAATCCTAACAGCTACAGCTGGGCTCGAGCTCCGGACCTTTCACACCTGAAGCGGACGCGCTATCACGACTTCCACCGTGTTCTCGTTATTTATGGCAATCAGGAACCTATATATACATCAAATATATCCTACTAAGATGTGTCGAAACGGTGAGTTCCGCATGATTGGTTCTCGGTTCCAATCAAAATGGGCACACAACTTTAGCTTATACTTTATTGAGCTTACAACTATTGCGAAACAAGCTTTAACAGTTTATATTAATCTCTCTCGTTGGGGCGGGGGAAAGCATAAATGTTGGAGGAAACCGGAGTACCCGGAGAAAACCCACTTGTTCGATCTGGCTACCATCTCGCATACTTCCCGGGTCGCATTGGTGAGAAGCGAACGCGCTAACTACTGCACTAGTCGAAGTTATAGTCCCGTTCAAACTGACTTCCGTGTTCGAGTGGTTACGGTCAGTGACTTGTATACCATTATAACCTATCATCACTGATGGTCACGGGTTCCAGCCCAGCTCAGTCCGTGTATATATGAAACATTGGCAGTTTCTTAAGGAGGTTGGTGCACCAAGTACTGGTTATCCGCTGGAGCCAGCCCATGAAAGGTGTTGTTAGGTAAGCTGCCTGTAGCTCGTATATCGGTGCTATTAACACCTGGCGTGCAACAGAAACATGGATTCGTCTGGGCTGGGAATGTCTTCCATATCTTGCACTATTCACAATCGATGTGGATTTATCAAAATCATGGTAATTAAACAAACACATTTACAGTGAATTGTAGATACTGCATACTGTAAACTGAACTGTAAATCACCTTTGTCGTGATGTATATTTGACGTTTCAATATACATATATTCTGTATGGACATCATGTGCAGTAGTCAGTCTTAGTCTGTGCCAAATTTTATGAAATTATAAATTCCTAAACTTTGTTAATACAATATGGTATGAAATCACAACTCGTATAAGGTCATATATGGTCTGTGTGTGTTTTACGTGTATTTATCGTCGCTACCGGTTGCCCATATGAGCGACGCCTCCTGAAGAGATTAGTCATTTTAGATATTTGGAGGAAAGTGCAATGATACAGACAGAGACCCATTCCAGAATCTCCTCTGGTTCTTTTACGACCTCAGTTTAACGTCCCATCTGAAAGACTGTTCATTTTATTATGGTCCAACCTGCGACCCTGTTACCACTGGACAACAGATCCGTCTGTATATATGGTCAGACGCTGTTATTAATCACAGTGGCCTCGGATTGATTGCAAAAGTGTAGGGAAGCCCAAAAGAGTTATTGATACATCAACTGATTGGCTGAGTAGGTACATGTATTATCACCAATAGTGAACGTGACTTATAACAAGAAAAACTATTACATATAAATATTGAAAACTTACTCTGCATAATACACACTTGGATAGAGAGAATGTATATTTATTATAAAAGCATCCGCAAATCACATGGGAACCAAGAATTTCAACGACGTAAATAAATTGACCAGGCCATTTCTGGGTTCCACCTCAAGCTTGTATACAAGTGAACGTTTGGAACGAGTTCCCTGAAAACAACTGGACAATTTTAATACCTATAATACAAATACATAGCAGTAATTCTTATCACATAAATTCCTATTCGTCCAGAAAATTAAAATACAACATTATCAGCTAAAGTAAAAAAATAAAGTAATTGATTGATTAGCTTATAATAAAATTACCGATATTATTAACAAATCCAAACATTTTAATCAAGCATGTAAAGTTGTAGGCCTAACTTAGTAGTGAAACCGACTCCTGAGTGCTTGAACTCAACTGTCGATTAGAACTCCCGTGTATACCCAGTTTAGCTTTGGTTCCTAATCTCTCTTGGATGTTTCTCGGCACGCCGCAATGGAATAATTAATAAAATATGATCTGGTAAGATAGTGTACTTCCTGCAGCCTATATGCACTCCCATTGTGATTCATTTTGCGTTTATGAGTAGTACCGTGGTTTATTAGAATGCGCCGTGCGGCCCAGTACTTCCGTCTTCAGCATTCAAGGTTTCTGTTGGGGTTACCTCACCCTTAGACTAGGACTTTTAAGGCGGCCCATATGTTCGCCTGATGCACCCGTTGTAGGACACGTGGAGTATTTAATAGGAGTAGCTTTGCCATGTGCTATCCTGCCTCGTCCTGGTAGATACACCGCCATATGGTCCGGGACTGCTTATTTAATTCACAGCTAACCCCCATAGCTGAGGGCCGTTCCCCTATCTGCCACCTGAGGACCCGCTGGGTAGGGGATGGTCGCCCCACTACTGAATTGGGAGCAGCATGGTCCCAGTGATATGCACTCCCTAATATGCTCTCTCTGTCAGAGAAGTAATATAATTCACAGACGATAATATATGTCTATGTGATCCTGTCACAATTAGGGATGAACATATCGACTGAGGTATCAGTCATGCGTTTATTCCGCATCCGTATTCGAGTGGTTAAGTTCACGACTTGTATACCATTGTAACCTATCATCACGGATTCGAGCCCCACTCAGGTCATGTGTCATATATAAGTTTGCAGTTTCTTTAGGAGGTTGGTACACTGGAGCCTGCCCAGGAAAGGGCTGTTTAGCCCGTCGGCGATATAGCCGAAACTGGTGCTGATGCAGGCGTAAACCCCGAACAAACAAAAGAAACACACAAAAGGAAATTAAATTAAGAAATAGAGCAAACAAAGCATCACAAGAGAGTTTGCCCTTGGGAATACAGCTAGTGTACATTGCAGTTAACCAACTGCCTAAACAAATAATACAAACGCTCCCGTATATTCCTTGTAATATGTAATTTAACCCCGATGTTTCCGATAACTACGCCACGCACACACACTGCGCATTATGCTAACAGTTGTTAACCTTGAATAAAGTCAGTCGCGATATTTATACACTAGGCTACTGGGTCAGTGAGGCTACGAATGTCAGAACGCTCATGGTTGTATTTAATTATGTTTATATTGTCACGTATTGGTCTTACATAAGAATGGTTATTAAATAGTGAGCTTGTTCGTTATAGTCACAGTTCTGGTTGTATTTAATTATGTTTACGTTGTCACGTTTTGGTCTTACATAAGAATGGTTATGTTTGTTTTATTCAAATAGTGCACTTGTTGGTTATTGTCACATTTCCGGTTGTATTAACTATTTTTACGTTTGTCACGTCTTACATAAGTATTGTTACGTTGGTTGTTTCGAAGAGTGGGGTTGTTGGTAAAAGTCATATATATATACACGTGTATATGATCACGTGATTTTATGCCAGCAACTTTAAATAAACATGCTAAAGGCCATCTCGAACAGGCCTTTCATACCGGAAATCAACGTTCCACTGCTGCTCTATCACTTCCGCTGGGACAATAAGCAGGCAGTGCATTCTCTTTCTGCTAGTTAATTAGAATACAATAGCACTACAACATCTTTATAAATCATTTGTTTATGTGTATATAAGTGTATGTATATATTATGACTGTGTATGTACAAGTATATAGTATGACTATTTACTTATGTATACGTCATGAATACACTTATGTTCTGTTCTGTTCTGTTCTATTGCTTGCGGAGTAAATGTAACAACAATTAAGTGAATTATTTTTGAAAGGCATGTAATCCAATCAGTTCAGATGTCAGTAATACTGAATTCTAATAGAATTCTTCATTCATCCCCATGGCCTTTGTGACCATGACCTTCATCCCACTGGCCTTTGTCCAGAGTATAGAATTCTTCATTTATTATATATAGTAGCATAGGTATTAATTTGGTGTACTAACTTAAGTCTCATCGGGAATGGTAGCGTGTACAGTGGACGATAACAATAACTGATTGAGTCGTCGCCAAATTTACAGGAAGAAGATATGACGTAGGGCATAAAACAGAAAGTAGATTAATTGTGAAAATTTATGTGTTTGAGATATTTATTTTTTCCACAGAATTATATCAAACATTCGAATATTCGAATATCTCCCCGACCGAATATTCGAATACCAACATCTCTATTCGTTGCCACCCCTAGTCAGTATATATTAATTAATTGGGAACTACAGTCTTTATAACACCTGCTTTGTGTCAAGGCGGTAGTGCACAGTTTTCGAGCCCCATGTTCGCATTGGCCCAGAAATTATGAAATAGTAGGTAAGACTAACGCTC
Organism: Archivesica marissinica; assembly: GCA_014843695.1. NCBI lineage: Eukaryota > Metazoa > Mollusca > Bivalvia > Venerida > Vesicomyidae > Archivesica > Archivesica marissinica. The sequence goes on from CM026401.1 coordinate 37,865,620, forward strand.
AAGTATAAGTATGATCTTTATAATAGTTATGACATTGCTTCTGGGTGCTGAAAATGGATTTTTAGAATTAGTGAACGTTATAATGTGTGACCTTGGTGATACTGCATCGAGCATGTACTCGAAATGCGAAACTGAGGATTTCCTGGCTCGGACGACTATTTGCAGACACAATTGAACAGGTGTAAACAAAAATGAAAATTCAAAAAATGTTGGTGGTCGACCACCTATTTGCACGGTTTCTGTCAAGCATAGGGTAAATGGAGAAGCCAAAACATCTGAAAATGTTTATGTTGACTGGATTGTCGGACGTGTGGAAAATAGCCTCGGCTGTGGTCTGTATTATTTGTGGTCTGAAAATGACAGCACATCAAAAGTGAAAATATGAACAAGTTTCAATTGGTATCTTTTTGTCATGTTTTTGTGAAGCAGTATAGTCACTGTGGTCATAATTGAATGATTTCGTTCCGTCAGATCTGTGCGCAGAGTATTTCTCGGAGGAATTGTAGAATTAATACCGATGCGATTGGCCTTGGAGTGGAAATTAATGTTCACTTCAGCCCAATAGTCCAAGCTCTAAACGGAGTTGGCTGCAAAGATTGGCCAATATATATTTCCCTATATTTCGACCATGACACAAATGCAGATGGGTGGGGAAGTGTCTGTACTATTCCAGCTCGCTATTTTCAGAACGTTGTATTAGGCTGCAGCAAATTTATATAATAAAACAACATATTGGGAATCTGAAAATTAGCTGCTTAATAATAATAATAATAATACAGTTCGGCTGCTTAGCTTACAATTTATGCAAATTTCTTATAACTTATATTAATCACTCTCGAGACCTAATTCCTGATGGAATCCATCGCCACGAGGGAGCGAGAAGAGGCAACGTGGACTTTAAATGCCTCGTCTAAGGGCACAATCGTAACGGCTCCAGCGGGGCTCGAACTCTGGACCTTTCACACCTGAAGCGAACGCGCATCCACTGCGCTATCACGACTGCTAATAAAGGTGACAACCCACTAACACAGGTATGACTGTATACATGTAACAGCTTGCAATCAACACGTCCTGACCTGCTCAATCGAACCTATTAAACGTTCACCCCGTTTGCGAGTTCAATGGATAAATCGGAGTGTGTGTTTTATGTGTTTACGTTTATTTATCGTCGCTACCGGTTGCCCATATGAGCGACGCCTCCTAAAGAGATTAGTTATTTTAGATTAGTGGAGGATAGTGCAATGATACACAGAGAGACCCATTCCAGAGTCTCCTCTGGTTCTTTTACGTGCACGGTGTAAAGCACCGACACGAGACCTCGGTTTAACGTCCCATCTGAAAGACTGTTAATTTTATTAGGGTCAGACGGGGGATCGAACCTGCGATCTCTGGATTACCAGTCCAGCTTGTTACCACTGGACTACATATCCGTCTGTGGATAAATCGGAAATACAGAAGCTGGCATATATAGGTGACATTTGCTATCGGCCCATCCAGGCGATGTAGTTGTCTGCAACCAGATATAATGACGTATGGTGTCATTTAGCGGCGACGGATCGATCACGATTAACCTCTTCTGACAACTACGATTGATCAGTAGTTAGGTAGGATTTAACTAGGTCAGGAAATATACGAGCACACCCAGTTAAAAGTACATATCACATTTACATATGAATTCCAACTTTAAACATCTGAATAACCAACTACCATCTACAAGCCAACTTCACAGACCTTTCCAACCTTCCATATTTATTTTACATGTAAGTGCAAAAATCAGTCCGTTTGGAAATGCTTAGTTCGATTGCGAAACAGGTTCCTACAACATTAGATTAAGAGCTCTACAGTGAGACCTCGTTGCTGGTGGAATCAATCGCTAGACTAAGGCCGTTTCACACTTACACCGAACCGAAACCGGAACGAAAAAATATAAGTACGTTGGACCCTATGGAGGCTTTCACATCTACGCCGAAACCGAAACCGAACGCCGAAACGAAAACATGCACGAATTGGATTTTATATTTTTCGGTTTCGGCGGCCAAATATAGCATCTATGCCAGGTCTGTCCAGCATCACACAACATATAATTAAATTACACAACTGCATATAAACGACCACGTGCGTTGTATATAATTTAATTAGTAATCATGGAAGCCATGAAGGGATTGTCAAGCGAGACAATAGAGGCGATTATTTTAGAAGTGCAAGACTACAGATGTTTGTGGGACAAGGCTCAGGCCGACTATAAAGACCATGACTTGAAGGAAGTGACATGGAACAACATCGGGAAGTCTGTAGAATTATCAGGTCTGTGCTAAATTATACATACATGTGCATGTTATTGTACTATACGTGTTAGCTTTTCTAAAACGCTTGTCATGTGTATTATTATCATTATTGTTCTGTGATGGACAATCAATTGGTGACACTTTCTTCATCATGTGCGTGTGCTTATTCAGGAATCACATTGCTAGTGTCCGGTTTTCCATGTGTCCGTTTTCGTATGCGTATGCGGGAAAGCCAATTTTTTCTATATAAACAATGATTACCACCTATAATAATTACCAACAACACTGCACACATACGCAGACGTGCACATTGACGGTTCTCCATGTGCGCGTGTGCGTGAAAAATAGTTTGCTATATGAGCGATTATTACCTATGTTGTATGTGAATACAGGTAGTCATTGCTCATACAGCAGACTTTTTTTCACGCATGAGCACATGCGCACCTAGGAACTGTCTGTCCGCTAGTATATTGAATGACCATTTCAAGGCGGCATCACTATCATAAACCTGTATGTGGCTGTGCCTCGTCTTATACATTGCTATGTGGCTGTGAATGAAGCAAAATGGCTGTGACCTATGCAACCAATGTAATTCCAGATCAGCCTATTCATCCGCACGAAATATACGCTCCCAGTTGTAATTTTAATTCTTATATTTTTTATATTTATATTTGTTATTTATAGGGTGGAATTGGCTCGATGGCCTTCCATCCCTGGTGTTGTAATTTTAAGGACATTTATCTTTTATATCAGGTGAGCGTGTGAAAAAGGTATGGAGCAACCTGAGAGATACCCGTACGAGGTACATGAGGGAGGACGCGAAGATACTTTCCAGTGGCTCTGCCTCAAAACGCGGAAAGATGGAGTCTTGGAAGTGGGCGAAAATACTGGCTTTTCTGTCAACTGCAGAGTATCCGAAAAGGTGAGTGTTATATCCGCTAACAAATGGGTGTTGTTACAACGTGCTTTAGACGTTGCGCGAATGTTGTGGCGCCACTGCATTACACCGTTGTAAGGCCCTAAAATGGCAAGTTAATGTTCAGAGGACGTTCTCGTCATTACAAAATAGCTTTGAGACAACGTTTCTACAACGTTGACACAGTAATTTATTTTTCGCAACATAATAAAATTATGCCAGGGTAGCAGCAACATTGTGTCAGCATTGCCACAACGTTGTATTGACACGGTGTGTTTGCTGGGATGGCAATTACCACCATAATTTTTATTATATAACAATATGTCTAGTACAGTTTCGAATATGCAATACAAGTCAACACGGTTGTGTGATCCATGGAACCCGCTGAGCATGGCTACTAGAAAAAAATGCAACAAATTAAATTTGACAAAGGAATACACCATAATTGTCCACATAATGTGGGCAATTATGGTGTATTCCGTTTTCAGTCTTAATGTGTTGCACTATTCTAGTTTTTTGTATCATAGGTACGTGTCTTTCACATGTGGAAGGGTCTACATCGACCATCTTTAACTCATCGGCTCATCGTTTTTAGAACGTTGTTCTACATGTGGGTGAACACCGCGGATGCACTGGTGAAAGACGCGTCTGAGAACTGAATACACCATAATTGCCCCCCTATAATGTGGAAAATTATGGTGTATTTCGTTTCCACGTAGGTCTTTCACCTGTGCGGGGTGTTGGATTGTGCTAATACAATACATTCTGTGTTTCAGTACAGTCAGCAACATTCCAGAGATGGAACCAGGAGGACAAGATGATGAGTCACAGTCAGATAATGATGCGTCCATTGAAGACGAAAGTGGAACTTCATCTCGACCACCTTCGAGAGCGTCTACACAGCAAGAGTGGTCGGTCCGAAGTTAACTCCAGGTAGAAGGCAGAAGAAACGTATGCCTAATGATGAGCTGGAATCATTGTACATGTCATATTTAAAGAAAAAGCAAGAGAAGCAAGAACCAGAAGCTGATAAGGATGCTGAGGCTGATAAGCTTTGGCTGTTGAGTTTGCTTCCGAAATTTAAGGGAATGCCACTGAACAAAAAGAATCGCATAAAGTATGCAATTCAAGGGTTGTTCCTTGAATCGGATGACCTGTCGCCTACACGAGGAGAGATGCCTCGGCAACAGCAACTTCGTATGCAAGTGCCATATCAACAACCGGCGTCACAGCAGGTCTTCAACCAACAACCACCAATCAGTAATAATAGAGGTACAGGCAGCGATACTGATAGTGTTCAACAATCATATGATAATGATGGTGGTGTATACCAAACGTATACCAATCTCTAAGATAAAGTTGATGTTTATATGAGACGCTGTTGTAAGTGTTAATTACAGTTTCTGATGAAGACATCACTATGAATCTATTGACTGTCATATCACCGATTCATATATATGCTATCAAATAATGGAATATGTTCTATCACAAACGCAATGTTTGATATCACACATTCAGTTACTTGATATCACTAACTTGATTGAGGTTCCTATTTCAGTAGCATTTGTGCACCTGAATATACACATCATTATTCACTTATGTTTTCGTCTTTATACGAACGTCCATTTAACGTTCCCCTCGAATTATTGAATACTGCCATGGTACAGCTCCTTCCTCTGAACCGAAGTAATCTTTGTACCGATTCCTAACTTGGACAGAATGTGCCTTTGGTCTGTTACGTGTAGGCACTTGTGGTATGCTGTGAAGCCCAGCATTTTCTTGATTCCCTTCGCAAACTGCTTGTGGCATTCCACTGTCATCCATCCCATGTTGTCCAATATAATCCTTTTGGATAAAGTTATGTAACACTATTGTACCTTTAACTACTTTAGTGGCATTGTCAGGATGCAAACGTAGTCTCCTGTTGTATATCCTCCAGCGTTGAGTTAACAAACCAAAGGCATTTTCTGATATTCGTCGAGCGCGCGACAACCTGTAGTTAAAGATACGTTTGTCCTCTGATAAGTTTTTTCCAGGGTATGGTCGTAGCATGTAATCTTTCAGCGGAAATCCTTCATCTCCAACAATCACATACGGTAACGGGCCGTGTTCCTCAGCATTTCGTAATGGCTCTGCAGGTGGTATGTTAAACTGTTGTTGCTCAAGGGCTATCCCCATGGGGCATTTGTTTAAAATTCCACTGTCACTGCTGCTGCCAAAACTCCCTATATCTACGGCTGTGAATAGGTAGTCTGCGTCTACTATAGCTAACAACACTATAGAGAATGTCTTCTTATAATTGAAATATAAGGATCCGGAATTTGGAGGTGATTCAATTGTCACATGTTTTCCGTCGATAGCACCGATGCAGTGAGGTAAGTTCCATCTTTCTTCAAATCTTCTTGCGCCTTCCAACCATGATTCTTCAGTTGGAACAGGGAGTAAAGTGTCACTGAGAGACTCCCATAATGCATCGCAAACTTCATAGACAGCATCACTTACTGTACTAATGCCACATCGAAAACTGTATGCGATGGTTGTAAATGCATCACCAGTACTTAAAAAGCGCAAACATATCGCAAGTTGTTCAGGTACACCAATAGGTTTTCTAAAACGTGTCGTCTGACGGTGGAGCCTAGGTGTTAATATTTCAACAAGTTCGTCAAATTTTTCCGGGCTCATACGAAAGTATGTGTAAAATTTGTCTGGATGTGCTCTTAGTTCCTGAATTAGCTTATGGTATTCACCCAATTCTTCACGTCTAGTGTTGATTTCATGTACCCATTTTCTTCTTTGCCTACGTCTTCTTAAAATATGATAGCCCATCAGTAGCATTTCATCATCACTGTCATCTGTGGCTACATGTACATCCATATTGAACTGTTAACTTAAATATCACTGCATTGAATCACATACAGTATAGTTCTATGCAATGCATCTGTGATACACAAAGAATTTCACAACGTGTAAAGTAGTCATAGATTTCGTCCACGGAATCGGCTCAAATGTGAAAGGCCTCCCGAAAACGAAACGATGGAAATCGGTTTCGTTTCCGTTACGGTTTCGTTTCGGTGTAAGTGTGAAACGGCCTTTAAGTGGTATGTATAATGTGGTAAATATATCCCTATTCTAATGTACAGCGCCCCGATTAGCGCAGTGGTTAGCACGCTCGCTTCTTACCAATGCATGCCAGGTTCGATCTTCGGAGCGGGAAGAATGTGAGATGGTACGGTGGTCGGTGGGTTTTCTCCAGATACTCCGGTTTCCACCCACACTGAGACTAACGGCAACACATACGCGTCCATCCGTGACAAATGAGAGCGTGATCGATATAAGTAATTCAAGCTTGTTTTGTAATCGTTGTAAAAAATAAAGTTTATATATACTTTAAATATACGAATGTATCTCGAATAAACTGAGTCGATGTCATTTTCGGCGCCCAAGGTCAATATCAATCAGCTCAATCAAATGAGGAACTCGCTGGCTTTTCTATTACCTCACGTGGCAGATAAAGTCCGAGTTATCCCGAAATATCCATAGAAGTCGTTTCTGTTGGCATCCTTTGTTTTTACTGTTGTTCCCTAACAGGATGTTGCATTATTATAAATGGGAGTGTAATTCATCGATAATATAACACGATGTATCCGATTAATATTATCATAAATTAATAAGTGTGCGTGCGAGCGTGCGTGCGTGCGTGCGTGCGTGCGTGCGTGCGTGCGTGCGTGCGTGCGTGCGTGCGTGCGTGCGTGCGTGCGTGCGTGCGTAATGACATGACACGGAAATTAAATAATTTAAACATAATAATAACAGACGATTGGGGTCTGGACAAATGTGTTTGGGTTCAAAACCACAAAACTATAAATAAAAAAATTTAAGAACACTATGATACACTATATATATAGGCTTGTCATTTTAAACTTGCTGGAAATGGCACAAACAAGTGTAGGTGCCAACCAGGTGCCAACCAGTAGCACATTCAAGCCTTATTATTACAAGTAGTCATATATCTGCCTCGTTTATACTAGAGGACATAGAAAACGCACACATCGAATAAGTGTTGTTTTAAACATTTTGGAATATTTTTAGTTGTTCAGTTTGTGTTTTGTAATAAAGATGTGATATATCTTTGATGGAATCCTTCGTATTTCGTTTTCATGTAATACTAATCATATAATGTAGGTGTGCGTTTTCTATGTCCTCTAGTATATAATGTAGGTGTGCGTTTTCTATGTCCTCTAGTATATAATGTAGGTGTGCGTTTTCTATGTCCTCTAGTATATAATGTAGGTGTGCGTTTTCTATGTCCTCTAGTATATAATATAGGTGTGCGTTTTCTATGTCCTCTAGTATATAATGTAGGTGTGCGTTTTCTATGTCCTCTAGTATATAATCTGACCTTGACCTGTGAAATGTTCATAATGTCATAATATTTACCACAAGTTGACCTGTCAAAATGACACGATTGATCTCAAACAGGATTGAAGGTATAAATAATGGTATGTACTCAATACGAAATATGTATACGATAAATAAACGTAAAACACACACACATACAGAGTATACACCGGTCGGAGGTTATAAAAATGTTCTCCAATCTCAAGCTCAGACTCAAGCTTTCTGATTGGCTTACTCAAGAGCCAAATCTCAGACTCAACCAATCAGAAAGATTTATAACCTCCGAGTGATGTGTATCCTCTTGGAGCACGGTGTAAAGCACCGGTGCTGACGAGGAAGACTAGGAGTGGGTGTTTTACGTTTATTTATCGTCGCTACCGGTTACCCATATGAGCGACGCCTCCTGAAGATATTAGTCATTTTAGATGTTGGAGGATAGTGCAATGATACAGACAGAGACCCATTCCAGAGTCTCCTCTGGTTCTTTTACGTGCACGGTGTAAAGCACCGACACGAGACCTCGGTTTAACGTCACATCTGAAAGACTGTTAATTGTATTAGGGTCAGACGGGGGATCGAACCTGCGATCCCTGGATTACCATTCCAGCGTGTTACCACTGGACTACAGATCCGTCTGTGGAAGACTAGGATAGTATAGGTCATGTTTATATGGTGTACCGAGGCATCGAAGCTACGACCCCATGTATTGCGAACCCAGTGTATTCCATTGCACTACTGATCCACTATGCATACTGAAAGAAACACCCCCTCCCAATATATGGAGGCTTTAAAGTCCCACTAGGCATCTTGCAATTCGATGAGTGCTCGGCACCCACAATTGGTAGTGGAACATATAAATATTGTTCTTCTTTTTTTATTATTTAAGTTTATTTAACGTAGCTACGTGAGCAACGGACAGATTACCTGACAACACATTTCCTGTGCAGACGTCAGCGGTTAACCAGTACTTGGTGCCAAATTGTTCATATAAAGATACACGGTCCGAGTGGGGCTCGAACCCGTGCCCATCAGTGATGATAGGTTACAGTGGTATACAAGTCAGCGACCTTAACCACTAAGGGGCGGACTAAACTCATGACTGATATGTTCGTCGATATGTTCATCCTTATTTGTATCTAATACAATTAACAGTAGATGGGACTTTAAACCGAGGTCTTATGCCGGTGCTTTCCATCGTACACGTAAAAGACCCAGAAGAGACTCTGGAATGGGTTTCTGTCTCATATGGGCAACCGGTAGCGCCGATAAATAAACGTAAAACACACATTCCCGTTTAAGGACAGGACGCCAACACTGCAGTGTGCATTGGCCTTGTTGTCCTGGACACGCTCAGCCGACCTAAGCGGTTAGCCAGTACTATAGGAGAGGTATGCGAGGTGCCTTGCTCAGGGACATTACATGCATGACCAAGATTGCATTGCATAGCACAGATTCTTAAAGTATCATTATAGCACAGATTCTTAAAGTACCATATAGCACAGATTCTTAAAGTATCATATAGCACAGATTCTTAAAGTACCATATAGCACAGATTCTTAAAGTATCATTATAGCACAGATTCTTAAAGTACCATATAGCACAGATTCTTAAAGTATCATATAGCACAGATTCTTAAAGTATCATATAGCACAGATTCTTAAAGTATCATATAGCACAGATTAATATAGTATCATATAGCACAGATTAATATAGTATCAAATAGCACAGATTCTTAAAGTATCATATAGCACAGATTCTTATAGTATCATATAGCACAGATTCTTAAAGTATCAAATAGCACAGATTCTTATAGTATCATATAGCACAGATTCTTATAGTATCATATAGCACAGATTAATATAGTATCAAATAGCACAGATTCTTAAAGTATCATATAGCACAGATTCTTATAGTATCATATAGCACATATTCTTAAAGTTTCAAGGGGCGTTTTTTCTCTTTCAATGGAAAAATTAAACTATGTTAAACTTGTATTAAGAGACCACGAAGTGGCAGGTCAAACAGCTGTCTCTAAGCAGGAATGGTCTCTTAATACAGGCTAATTTGTTCCTTAACAACACAAACAGGAACTGAAAATGTGGTATCTCAATACACGTGGTCTCGTAACGCGTACCCTGCCAATCACAACTAAAGTCGCTGTTGCAAACAGTATAGAGCCAGATCAGACGCGCACGTTATATGATCAAGCTCTATGCAGTTTTGCTATTCCGAAAGTGGAGCAAAAACACTTGTCTGAATATCAAGCAACATAGATCCTGATCAGACGGCATGTTTTCTGATCAGGCTCTTCCTAGAGTAAAGCTAAAACCCGTGTCTGAATAACAAACAACATAGATCCTGGTATGATGTTACGACGCGGCTGATCTAGATCTATGTTGTTTGCACGTTCGGCAGGTTAGGGGTTAATAATAATATTTTATTGCATTTTTTCATACAATACATTACATATATACATACAATACTAAGAACAAATCAGAGATTAATATGTAATTATATGATTGCAGTATGCGATACATTTGTTTTGTCGAGGGGGAAAAAAGCAAATGGGTTGGGCTACACGTTATAACAACATTATTTACAGCCCTCCCCGTTGAGGGATTAATACTTAATAGTCACACGTCGTCATACTACGGCTATAACAACTAACCATATTAACGATGAAAGACTAACACGGATTAACAATCACTCGTTGAACCAGTCATGTGTTATTCCACACATACATTGTCACATAATCTGACAACGTTCTGACACACTGGAAAAATTTAGACATTAAAGGTCAGCACAATAATAAAGTGTTTGATTGCATTGTATGAAGTCATTCAGAATTCAGAAGTACTAACTTTCATGCTGCACAATATATCCGGTGACCGGAATAAAACAATTGATTAAAAGTATATTTAAAGTGTCTCAATGCGGTTTAGTTTGTCCTACATCATACAGATGTTTGTTGTTGTGTTTTGGTGGATTAAAATCGCACAAACAGCTTAGGTCATATGGCGATTATCAATTTATTAGTGCTGGAGGAAGACCCCGTGTTCGCCTCCAACAGTATTGCATGCGAATATCAGCGGGCACCCGGATAGAACCACCAACAACACACACACCAGCTGGATAGTTCCACAGCCCAATGTGGGATTCGAACCTACAGCGGTGAGTGACATGTAATTTGAAATCAACGACCTTAACCGCAAAGCCATTGACGCCCAGTGTACATTGAAAATAAAATAGATAAAATAATGAATCATGATAATACAAATGTGTGTGTTTTACGTTTATTTATCGTCGCTACCGGTTGCCCATGTGAGCGACGCCTCCTGAAGAGATTAGTCATTTTAGATGTTGGAGGATAGTGCATGATACAGACAGAGACCCATTCCAGAGTCTCCTCTGGTTCTTTTACGTGCACGGTGTAAAGCACCGACACGAGACCTCGGCTTAACGTCTCATCTGCAAGACTGTTAATTTTATTAGGGTCAGACGGGGGATCGAACCTGCGATCCCTGGAGTTCAAATTTATACTATTGTTTATTTTAGTAAGCCACCAATTACAACGTTATTGGTGAATTTGAAATAAATATCCATAAACGGGGTAATTATAACTACGTAATTCGGCAAACACAGTTCATTTGAGTACATATATTCAAACATCTACAATCTGAATAATTCGGCAAACACAGTTCATTTGAGTACAGATCTTCAAACATTTGCTTATAATCTGAATAATTCATTAAATGGAAATAGTAGAGATCCAAATAAGTTCTAGTAGAATACATCAATGTGCAGTACAAACGCAAACAGGGGCTTTAAAGTAATAATTCATTGAAAGTTGGATATATTAGTTATGAAATTATGACTACATAACTATATAAACGTGTAAATAAAAACGTCCTTGTTTAGTTTGTAGAACTTTATTTTAGCTTATTTTGCGTAACAAGTTCTTACAGCTTATATTAATTACTCTCGAGACCGCATTCCTGATGGAATCCATCGCCACGAGGGAGAGAGAAGAGGGAGAAGAGGCAACGTGGAATTTAAATGCCTTGCCTAAGGGCATAATCGTAACGGCTCCAGCGGGGCTCGAACTCCTAAAGCGAACGCGCCATCACGACTTCCACGTGTATGTTTGCTACAGAGCTTCCGCTTGGTCAGCCTATAGTGTATATCTGCTACACGTGCAGTAAACCCAAATGTTACAAGTTAATTCCTGTGATATCACAAAGTCGTTTTGGAAGTTGTTATAATATACGGACACAATAAAAAGAACTGTATACTTTTATATTGAGCGTTACTTTTACGTTGCATGGGACTTTAAACCGAGGTCTCCTGTCGGTGCTTTACACCGTGCACGTAAGCGAACCAGAGGATACTCTTGGAATACGTCTGTCTGTATCATTGCACTATCCTCCAAAGATCTCAAATGACTAATATAGTCAGGAGGCGTCACTCATATGGGCAACCGGTAGCGACGATAAATAAACGTAAAACACACACACGTTTCACATTTTAGAATTATGTAGTTTACTATCGTAATCCTTCACACATTGCACTAATGTACACAATATTTCGCACATCTTGGTACCAAATTTGCCTATATGTTTTTCTAAACAGATATAAATTTTACCTCCAAATCAAGTGACCAGTTTCCTTTTGGTGTCAGTTTAGATACTCTTCATATACTGGTTGTCAGGATGTTCCACACAAGGCTTTATCAAATATCATTAAGATATGTTGTCTGAAGAACGGATGGATATACAATGTGCTTAATCATAATTATTGTATTGCAAATCAATAGTATATATGCCATACATATAAATATCAATACATAGCATGAAAATGCAAATGATTTGGCAACAAGGTTTAACAAACAAACAAACAAACAACTGACATGTTTTATTGCAAAATCGGAAATTCATATGATATGAAATGTAGCCTTTTATATGACTTATGTCACGTGACAGGAGAATGTTACAATGAAAACAATAAAATAAATATGTGTATTTATAACGTATCCTCAAAAGCGACACTTCTCTTTAACTCAAATCCTTTAAATACCAAAGTTGGTATACATGGCATGCGAAACAAATGTAATATACGCAAAATACATTTATAATAGGTTGACATCGTGTTATTTCACGCAACGATCGATCAGCCAGTTCAGAAGCTACATTGGCAAAGAGAGGGAAACAAGATAGATCTGTAGTCCAGTGGTAACACGCTGGACTGGTAATCCAAGGATCACAGGTTCGATCCCCCGTCTGACCCTAATAAAATTAACAGTCTTTCAGATGGGACGTTAAACCGAGATCTCGTTTCGGTGCTTTACACCGTGCACGTAAACGAACCAGAGGAGACTATGGAAAGGGTATCTGTCTGTATCATTGCACTATCCTCCGAAAATCTAAAATGACTAAGCTCTTCAGGAGGCGTCGCTCATATGGGCAATCGGTAGCGACGATACATAAACGTAAAACACACACAAGAGAGGGACACCAATTCGTCATTACATTAGACAACGGCCCGCGCACACGTGCGCACGCACGGATGGATGAACGTCGGTGCGATGTATCTATATACTGATAACTCGCACAATGAGCTAAAATATAGCGATAATAACACATTGTTGTATTGTTAAACATATATGTGGACATTGAATTGTCAGATGTTTATCTACAATACTGTGGATACGTGTACACACACTGATAGATGACCCAGCATACACCTGGACCCAGCAGGGGCCCAGCAGGGACAAGTATGTCACGTTTCCAAAACAGTCAGGCCGACATTATACTTGTAATATTGTGTAATATTGTGTAATATTGTGAACACATTTAAAGAACAACATAATGAAACTATTGTGCTTTCAAAGTAAAGTAATAACGGTTGTAAACAAACATTCGATACACTATTTCACTATAGGTAAGTCAGGTTGTTAGCAGTATTAAACAATAAATCATAGTACCTGCTATCGTATATTGCCTTACCTATACAGTAGTGTAATATTCCAACGGTATTATTACTTTACTTTGAAAGCACAGTACGTGTATGTACAAACGGAGGTTGCACACGAGCCCATTTTCTGGGACAATCTACAGGGCCGGCCCTTCAGTGCCTTATATTAGCTACGTGCCTGGCTGCTCTATCCAATCTATACTGTATCTGAAACTTTACTTCTGGTTTAAACTTTATTTCTGGTTTAAACTTTACTTCTGGTTAAAACTTTATTTCTGGTTTAAACCTTATTTATTTTACAACGATTGCGAAGCAAGTCCTAACCACTTATATTAATCACTCGTTGGCGCGGACGAAAGCGTATGTGTGGTCATTCGTGTCAACTTTATTTCTATGCTAAATCAATTAAGTTATACATGTATAATAATAATATAAATAAATAGTTTTAATGTCTTATGTTATTGTAAACATGCACTCTGGGATGTGAAATTAATAAATCTCGGAAACACTAATTTCTTGGAAACTTGAAATAAATAGTTTACTAAATTTCATATAGAATATTGAATTTAAATGTTTTATAATTATCAACGCAACAAACATTCGATACACTATTGCATTATAGGTAAGTCAGGTTGTTAGCAGTATTAAACAATAAATCACAGTACCTGTTAGCTATCGTACATTGCCTTACCTATACCGTATACTGTATTATTCCAACGGTATTATTACTTTAAAAAAGCACACATTTTAAGCCTCATGAGCTGTTTATAAATCTGTAAAGAGAACATTATAAATTAGTTTAAACAATATGTATTCAATAATACAGACGAATCTGTAGTCCAGTGGTAACACGCTGTACTGGTAATCCAGGGATCCCAGGTTCGATCCCCCCGTCTGACACTAATAAAATTAATAGTCTTTCAGATGGGACGTTAAACCGAGGTCTCGTGTCGGTGCTTTACACGATGGACGTAAAAGAACCAGAGGAGGTTCTGGAATGGGTACAAGATACAAGATACAAGAAGCTTTATTTAACGTCGGATTACATTTACAAATAACATTAGCTAATAAGCTATTTTTCCGACATATAGTTATAGGGTCTCTGTCTGTATCATTGTACTATTCTCCAAAATCTAAAATTACTAATCTCGTCAGAAGGCGTCGTTCATATGGGCAACCGGTAGTGTGCTAGAACGGACACACTCACCCAGGACCAGAATTTAGTGTATTCACACCTAAAACTGTTATAGTTGTTTCACCTATTGTACTTACTCGTTCGAGTTTCCCGCAAGTTTGCGTGTTCACGTACAACATAAAATATCGGTCTCTATAGCCCCGCACAGTGTAGGTTTTGTTTTCTTACTATTGTTTATGCATTGATCAATGTGTATAATGTTTTCGAGTAATTTGTAAAAGCTGTAATTTAAGAAGAACGCTGTCGATAGTTTTCGTACCCAGATTCGTGCCATAGCAAATTCGTACTTTCGTACCCAAATTTATATTTTAAGCTAAAACAACATAATTGTCACTTGGTATTTGTCAAGCACCTTAGGACTGTTCTGTTTATATTTTCAGCCTTTTACCTTGTGATGTGCTATGTCAATAAAGTGGTTATCTGACTGGAGTGGAATGGTGTTCGTCTACGTTCTTAGTCCATGTCCAGTACAGGTAGTGATGATAAATAAACGTAAAAAACACACACTTATTCAATAATAAGTCATAAAACAGGTAAATAATTGCAACATAATAATAATAATAACGACTTTATTTTACGAGGGAGCTTACATAACACATGGCTAATACAAACAAGGCCGTCAACATATATACAATGACATAGAAAACATATTAATTAACGAAACACTACATGTTAAGTACAGTATTCAGCAATACGTGGAAGCTCATCTATTATGTATGTATATATACACCAGATTTCTATGTTTCTGTTGGCTTATTCCATCTGAAATATCGAGTTTTACAGATATTGAGTGAGTTGGAATTTTGAATAAAATGAAGTAGAGAATTCCAAATGGAAGAACCTGAATAAACAAATTTATAACGGAATATTTCCAACTTATATAGTATATACGTAATGAAGAAGAGGATCTACGACAACGAAACAAGCTTTAACAACTTATATTAATCACGTTCGTTGGCGCGAATGAAAGCATAACATTAATGTGGTCATTCGTGTGGGAGGAAACCGGAGTACCCGGAAAAAACCCACCTATCCGATCTGGTGACCACCGTACCATATCGCATACTTCCCGGTCCGAGGATGGAAACCGGATCGCATTGTTGAGAAGCGAGCGCGCTAACCACTGCGCTAATTATATAATACATGTACTATAAAACTAGTCTAAACGCAAACAATAATTAAACACGGAACAAGACACATTCCAAATATTATATATTTTCAAACAAAGGAAGACAAAATATTAATGCAAAAGTTAAAACTTAACCATTGTTCAACAAGTCATGGACATCAATGGTCGATTAGATAGGTATGGAAAACCCCAGAAAACATGTGATTTTGCTGTCACCGAATACACCCACATTCACGCAATCTCGCCAACTTATTGGCTTTTTTCATATGCAAATCACCTTAGTATATCACGGTGTATTTAGCCGCATATATACATGTATAGCAATACAAGTTATGGCTAGATGGATGCAAGAACGTATTGATTTCCGCCCCTCAAGTAAATACGATCATGCGCCAGGCTTATTTAGCCTGCATTGCGTTGGCGAAGGCCTACGTGACGAAATACACATCAACACTATATCCATGTACAGTGTACTTTTAATATATAAATATATAGATTAAATACTGTATTAACCAAACAGACGGATATGTAGTCCAGTGGTAACACGCTGGACTGGTAATCCAAGGATCGCAGGTTCGATCCCCCGTCTGACCCTAATACAATCAACAGTCTTTCAGATGGGACGTTAAACCGAGGTCTCGTGTCGGTGCTTTACACCGTGCACGTAAAAGAACCAGAGGAGACTCTGAAATCATTGCACTATCCTCCAAAATCTAAAATGACTAATCTCTTCAGGAGGTGTCGCTCATATGGGCAACCGGTAGCGACGATAAATAAACGCACACACACACACACACCACACACACACACACACACACACACACACACACACACACTGTATTAACCTTTCTCTCATAACGTAATTTGTTTGAATTTGGTTTTGATTCTTTTTGTTGGGTGGGGTGGGGTAGTTTCAACCATGCAGCATATATACAAATATACAGTTTACACACATTTACATACATGATTTAAGGGGTTAGAACCGAAAGCT
Source organism: Archivesica marissinica (assembly GCA_014843695.1). Lineage (NCBI taxonomy): Eukaryota > Metazoa > Mollusca > Bivalvia > Venerida > Vesicomyidae > Archivesica > Archivesica marissinica. The sequence goes on from CM026401.1 coordinate 37,882,504, forward strand.
ATAGCTTATAGAGGCCTTCTCCTACAGCAAAGTACTTAATGCAATTGCGATATGACAGTGTTGTAATATTTTCTAAACTATTAATTTGAATTTGAAATAATGGTAGGTAAACGTTTTAATCATGAATTGTAAATTATAAGACGGGTGGGGTAAAGTCGTATGGCGACTCTCCAGCTTTTATTGGTGGAGACTAGAAAAGCCCGACCCACTCGGAGCAGTATTTTAGGCACGGGGTAGAACCCGAGTAGAACCACCGACCTTCCACAGTCAGCTGGATAGCTTCCTCACATGAAATCAATCGACACTCACTTGGGATTCAAACATGAGGGATAAGTGATTTTAAGTCAACGCCCTTGATCACTCTTCCATGAAGCCACAACTATAGTACTTACATGTCGAGTGGTGATTTCATACACTGTTTTATGTAACTAGTTTTGGACTTTTGTTATTAAGCGAGCCTTTTGCCTCGCTTAATAGCAAACTTCCAAAACGAGTTTCATAACACAGAGGAGATTCTGGAATTGGTCTCTGTCTGTATCACTGCACTATCCGCCAACAAATAAAACGACTAATCTCTTCAGGAGGCGTCGCTCAACAGGTAGTGACGATCAATAAACGTAAAACACACACACACTATTAGAATTATAAGAGACAATAGCAGTAAACATAATTATTAATATACCTTACATGAACTAGCTCAAACAACCAAACAGTTGCCCTTGTCTGATACTACAAATCCCGTCTGCCTCCCCGATACCACAAACACTCCGTAAGAATCAATATTCACGTAACACGTACTAGCTAGTTGTATTCGCCGTCTTCAATCTTAGATACATAGTCGAGCCCTTTGGCGAGTCTTAATAGCAACATCCCAAAACGAGTTTCATAACACACGGTATGAAATCATCACGCGCGTGTAAGATCCTTTTTATCACATTACCATAGCGACCTCGTTTTAAAAACTAACGTTGCTACTTTTTATTTTTGCACGCAAATTGTCAAGACGCCACTACGCAAAGCAGCGTTATATATTACGTTTTAAACAGCGATGTAATTGTATAAGTAACAGTGGGTCTTACCATTAACGTTATGCAGTCAACCTGTGTTAAGCAGTTATCCAGGGGAATCATATAAATTTGCTGCTTAGCACAGGTGGCTGCTTAATAAAGGTGAAATATATAATAAAACAACATATTGGGAATCTGTCAACTGGCTGCTTAATACAGGTTGGCTGCTTAATGGAGGTGACCACTAGCACATGTTTGACTGTATACCAATTCAAATAGAAATATGCATATTTTAAAGATTAATTTATAAAAGATAATCTGCCAACCAATCCTAATCCTTCCAGGTGTTATTACACGCGTGTACATATACGAAATGATGAGAGTACTGTATTATACAAGCAAAGATATGTGATAAAATATTAAACAAATAAAATAGTGTTGGTATATAGCACACACGAGGTGTGCATTTCCCCGGATCGAACCTACGATCCCTGTATTACCAGTACAGCGTCTACAGATACATTTATTATTATGAAAGTATATTCAATCCGGTTGTTACTCTAATTAAGGCACTGACATGACGTCATACCTATGTACTTGCATTCAATTTCGCTATTATATTTTCCTTCGATGGACGTATGTGTCTAGCCTGGGAGCACTGACTTGACGTCATACTATGTACTTGCATTCAATTTCGCTATTATATTTTCCTTCGATGGACGTATGTGTCTAGCCTGGGAGCACTGACTTGACGTCATACTATGTACTTGCATTCAGTTTCGCTATTATATTTTCCTTCGATGGACGTATGTGTCTAGCCTGGGAGCACTGACTTGACGTCATACTATGTACCTGCATTCAATTTCGCTATTATATTTTCCTTCGATGGACGTATGTGTCTAGCCTGGGAGCACTGACTTGACGTCATACTATGTACCTGCATTCAATTTCGCTATTATATTTTCCTTCGATGGACGTATGTGTCTAGCCTGGGAGCAGGCGTTGATATATTTTGCTTGGTCAGTCATATAAATATATTTTAACACCGATACCATTAATTCGGTAATTTTGTACTGATAATCCAGGGCTCGCAGGTTCGACCCCCGTCTCACCCTAATAAAATTAACAGTCTTTCAGATAGGCCATTAAACCGGGGTTTCGTGTCGGTGCTTTACATCGTGCACGTAAAATAACCAGAGGAGACTGGAATGGGCATCTGTCTGTATCATTGCACTATCCTCCAACATCTAAAATAACTAATCTCTTCTAACGTGTATTTATCGTCGCTACCGGTTGCCCATATAAGCGACGCCTCCTGAAGAGATTAGTCATTTTGGAGGATAGTGCAATGATACAGACAGAGACCCATTCCAGAGTCTTCTCTGGATCTTTTACGTGCACGGTTTAAAGTACTGACACGGGACCTCGGTTTAAAGTCCCACCTGAAAGACTGTTATTTTTATTATGGTCAGACGGGGGATCGAACCTGCGATCCCTGGATTACCAGTACAACGTGTTAACCTAACCACTGGACTACATATCCGTATGTACATAGCCGATTCGATAAATTCGATAAACTAATACTACAGATCCGTATGTACATAGCCGATTCGATAAATTCGATCAACTAATACTACAGATCCGTATGTACATAGCCGATTCGATAAATTCGATAAACTAATACTACAGATCCGTCTGTACATAGCCGATTCGATAAATTCGATAAACTAATACTACAGATCCGTATGTACATAGCCGATTCGATAAATTCGATAAACTAATACTACAGATCCGTCTGTACATAGCCGATTCGATAAATTCGATAAACTAATACTACAGATCCGTCTGTACATAGCCGATTCGATAAATTCGATAAACTAATACTACAGATCCGTCTGTACATAGCCGATTCGATAAATTCGATAAACTAATACTACAGATCCGTATGTACATACCGACAAACAAACAACCAACCACAACCACAAAACAAAACAACACACCTTCATAATTCGATAAACTATACACAGATCCTATGTAATAGCCGATCGATAAATCGATAACAATACTCAGTCCGATTACATAGCCGATTCGATAAATTCGATAAACTAATACTACAGATCCGTATGTACATAGCCGATTCGATAAATTCGATAAACTAATACTACAGATCCGTATGTCATAGCCGATTCGATAAATTCGATAAACTAATACTACAGATCCGTATGTACATAGCCGATTCGATAAATTCGATAAACTAATTAAATACCAGGACTAGATATATATTTAATATACCGCATACATACAGTACATGTATGTGTATATATAGAGACATCGATTGCAAGCTTAAAGTACAATATTAATCTAACGAAAAGCTATTTATGAAACATGTGTATTAAAAAAAAAGTACTCATGCAATAACAGTACACTAGATCTAGAACAAGCTTGACTGTTTATTACAAATATCGCCACATGGGTTTCCATAGCTGTAGTTATACTTACGTCAAAAAGTATGCGTGCGCAGATGATGTGTAAGTATAGATTATCGATTATAAATAGGGTTATCTGCAGAATCCGTGGTCGAGTGGTTAAGGTCTCTGACTTGTATACCACTGTAACCTATCATCTCTGATGGTCACGGGTTCGAGCCCCGCTCAGACCGTGTCTCATTTATATGAACAAGTTGGCAGTTTCTTACGGAGGTTGGTGCACCAAGTACTGGTTAACCGCTGGAGCCTGCCCAGGAAAGGTGTTGTTAGGTAAACTGCCCGTCGCTCAAATGGGAAACCGGTAGCGACGTTAAATAAACTTAAATAAAAAATAATAAGTGCAAGGGAACGTTAATCACTTATTTTATGTATGTATGTTCCATTAATGTCAAACCCCTTGCGGGCACCTCGACATGTTTTGCTGGGAAGGTTTAGCCAACCTAAGTGGTTAACCAGTACTAAGCAATGTGTGTGAGGTGCCTTGCTCAATGACACTACATACGTG
>CM026401.1:37887501-37910484 GCA_014843695.1 Archivesica marissinica
AGAGAGAGAGGAGAGAGCGATAGAGAGAGAGGAGAGAGAAGAGAGGAGAGTGAGAGGGAGAGGGGAGAGAGAGGAGAGAGAGGAGGAAGAGAGAGAAGAGAGAGGAGAGAGGGGAGAGAGGAGAGAGAAAGAGAGGAGAGAGAAAGAGAGGAGAGAGAGGAGAGAGAGAGAGGAGAGAGGAGAGAGAGGAGAGAGGGGGAGAGAAGAGAGAAAGAAGAGAGAGAGAGAGGGGAGAGAAGAGAGAGGAGAGAGAGATAAAGAGAGAGAGAGGGAAGTGAGAGAGAGAAGAGAGAGAGAGATAGTGAGAAGAGAGAGTAAGAGAGATAGAGAGAGAGAGCGCGAAAGAGAGGAGAGAAGAGAGAGGGAGAGAGAGAGAGAGAGAGAGAAGAGAGAGGGGGAGAGAGAATAGAGAGAGAGAGAGGGGGAGAGAAGAGAGAGGGGAGAAGAGAGAGAGAGAGAGAGAAGAGAGGAAGAAAGAGAGAGAGAGAGAGAGAGGAGAGAGGAGAGAGAGAGAGAAGAGAGAGAGAGAGAGGGGGAGGGGGAAGATAGCAAGGGAGAGGGAGGCAGGAAAGGAGGGAGAGAGAGAGAGAGAGAGAGAGGGAGATAGGGGATATATTTATGATGTTTTGCGGAGTAATTTGCATTTAGTTGATACCACTATAGTGAGTCAGGAGAGTGTGGTGAGGTTACCATAACAACTACATACTGCATTTATGTATATAATGAAATATAAAAAAATATTATCGGAATATAATTTAGTAATAAAAATATTGGCATGAACATACTGCAAGAATAATCATACCGCACTTACACTCACGCCACACTGATGTATAATAATAATAATAATAATAATGTCAACAACAACCACCACTACCGCCACCACCACCAACAACAACAACGATACCACCACCACCATCATCACCACCATCACCACCACCAAAACAACAAAAACCAACAACATCAACGATTTGTAAAAATTATAATTTTATGTAAATAAGCTTCGACAAACTATCTCTATGCTGAGCGGGTGATTGCTTGCTATGTTTCGTAGTTAGGATTGTATGGGTCTAAGTGTAAAAGGTTAAACAAGATTTATAATTAATGCGTTTTTCTACTCGATCTGAAATAAACAAAAGGTCAATGATCTTGTAGCATACCGGTAGCTGTTTAATTCACAGGCGTGTAATATATAAAACATCATTTTACAACGGAGTGAATGACCACAAGACACACCACAATATGGTTGACATACCGCATTGAGTACGTTAACACAGCTTGTGAATCGGCAACGGGCAATTTAAAAAAAAGAAGTTAAAATGGGATTGACCGTATTATACAATATTTGAATGATTCACGAATGTTATTTAGTGGAAGTCGTGATAGCGCCGTGGTAGAGCGTTCGCTTCAGGTGCGAAAGGCCCGGAGTTCGCGCCCAGCTCTAGCCGTTACGATTATGGCCTTAGGCAAGGTATTTAAATTCCACATTTCTCCTGGGCGTTCTATCTCTCGTGGCGACGGATTCCACTAGGAATGAGGTCTCTATGGTGATTAATATAAGATGTATTAACTTGTTTCGCAATCGAGCTAAAATAAATTTGTATTTGTTTAGTCATATTTTATTGCAAATCAGTAGTAAATAATTATATTGTGTCATACACATATCGATGAATACATAGTAGGAACATACACATGGTTTGGGCCACACGTTTTAACTCTTTCACAGCCAATGTCGCATAAAAGCGACTTCGCAAAAAGAAGAGAACCCGATCAGACGGAACAGAACGTGTCGTCTGATCCGGCTGTATGCTGATTGCTCTTCAGACAGTGGAGGTGAAGCACCTGTCAGAATAACAAGCAATATAGATCATGATCAGCCGCAGCGGCTGATCTGGATCTATGTTGTTTGCATATGCGTTGAATTTGTATAACGGTCAATCGGCGCTGCGCTGTTATTTATTTATTTCTTATATTAAAAACTACCACATTCATATATTTATAGTAAAAGTCACTGTATATATTACTGGAAGAAATATTTACGACGGAATGGGTGTGGGTGGGGAATCGAGACATTTTGGCAATATAGTCAAACCTGTGTTAGTGGTCACCTCTATTAAGCAACCAACCTGCATTAAGCAGCCAGTTAACATTCCCAATGTGTTGTTTTATTACTAGAACTTTAGAACTACAGGCCTTTCGCACCTGAAGCGAACACACTACCACTGCGCTATCACGACTTCCATCGAACTCGGGGTTGAATTTTAACAGCAACTATACACTTTATGTCACTTCCGGAATCCAATACCAGAATATCACAATTTCTCATTAATTAGAGCTATCCGAGTTGATGTTAGTTATGTGCATCGGTTTCAAAATTCATAATCGATTAATCGGAATAATCGGACGGGTAAACCGATTAGATAATTGATTATTAATCGGGCAATTGATATAGTTATAAATCAAAATCATTCCATCTAATTTGTGAGTTTAACAATCTATTTAGTACTAATAAATTACTTACAAGTTACTAGTTTCGACAAATTAGTTACTCAGTTACATCTGAGTACTAGACTTTAAGTTACTGGACTGCCACCTGATATAAAATTAGTTTTTAAGTTAATAGAGGACAGAACACTTAGTGACATACTAGTGAAAAGTCTAGTACTAGATACAGTTAGAATTGTTGTTGCAAACGTGCACTGCTAATAAAATACAGCCAATAGTAAATCATAGTTTTATTTGAGGTATAAACAAACATAAAAGTAAGAGACAAAAATAAAGACATAAAACCATCCGTTCAACATCTGATGTGTCGATTAAAACTATTATATGATACTGAACTTGAGACAGCTTCAATACAGAACAAATTATTTGAATTTGACGAAATATGGAAGCAATATGCTAAAAAGTTTTAATTTAAAATTATATTGAAAATAATTGTCATCAATCACTTGCAGACCACTTTTCTCTTCTTTCTTTTTTTCTAAGTGTAGCTGAACATTTTTTCAGCACTTTAAGGCCAACATGATAATGACTTGATATATTTATATACACTATTATTCATGCCGTTTGTTTATTCTACTCGTTAAAAAATGTACATTATTGTAAGGTGCTTGTGGGATGCCCTCGACCCACAGGTCACCTATGACGAGGAAAATAAACGGGCCTTAAACGTGGTTCAAAAAAAAAAAAAGACTCGTTGATTATAATCGATTACACATTTTCACAATCGATTATCGCCGATGTCCATGCCGGCGAACGATTGTCGGCGACTTAGCGATAATCGGTTTATCACTAGTTGATGTATATATATACCTACGTACGCGCAGACGCATTGTTCATACAGGAAACACAAGTATGAATGTATGTTCCATTAATGTCAAACCCCTTGCTGGGACCTAGACATGTTTTCCTGGACATACTTAGTCGACCTAAGCGATTAACCAGTACTAAGCAATGTGTGTGAGGTTCCTTGCTCAATGACACTACATACGTGGCCTGACCGATTATCGAACCAGACAGAGACCGTTCGATTCCAAATCCGACGCTCTACCACTGGGCAACGGACCGCACATGAGTAAAATATTGATGCAGAACATTCAAGTCGCCAGAGAAATGTGTGTGTACACTGTTGAGGTAGGAAGATGAAATATAGTTTTTATATGGTCATGACCTTCGGATATTTATATGTCTTCTTTTCGCACATCTATCTCTGTGCCAGCATCATGGCTGTGTGTACCTTAGCCATAACCAAAACACATGTTGACCATGTAGGCATATATAAAAGTAAATATGTTTCTTTATTATTGTGTCACCACTATTGAAAGGGCCAGCCATTACTGACTTATGAGACACCTCTTATGAACATCAGTACTTCCCGAATCCTAAGATTGAAGACGAGTCGCCAGTCAATTGGTAATCATTCCGTGACTAGCTGGTGGCTCACCAACCTGCCATATCAGAACAAACCACTCATGAGGTTCCAATCGTCCACCTCCCGCTCCGTAGGCGGACGCTTTAACCACTAGACCACGGAGATAGTACTTGAGATCGCAGTTATTTTTGTTGTGGAGAGATTGGGGCGGGCGAAACGTAAGTACTGCAAATTCAGACATACAACAACAGGGTGCAAGGTGTGACCCACGCAGGTGATACTACTACTACTACTACTACTAATAATAATAATAATAAATACTTTATTTTAGGAGAGAACTCATTTAACAAAAGTTAATCTACTATGAAGCCCTCAACATCAATCAAATAAATGGCTATCTACAGTTACAAACCCATCATTATGGTTTAGTCAGAACGTAGGCCAATACATTAATGGACAATCATCACGCTGTCGACAAAATCATAAACGAACGTACTGGTCTTAGTGACATTTCCCTGTACATGTTTACGCCGTGTTCATATGCACGTATAATATATTATAGTAGTGTTTGTTTATGTGCCTGTCGGACACAAGTTGCTAGTTTATACAAATTGATTTCTTAGCTCGATTGCGACACAAGTACTTACAAAATTAGTTAAATCGCTTTCGAGACCCCATTCCTGATGGAATCCATCACCACGAGGTGTGTGTGTGTGTGGGGGGGGGGGGTGGAGTTGCACTGGAATTAGCTTGCCTAAGAGCACAATTTTAAGATCTACATCTCGGTGCATCTCACGCCTGAAACGAGCGCGCTCTACCACTACTCTATCGCGACTTCCACGTGTTCCTAACGTTTATTTTGCAACCGGATGCGGCGAACCGGATGCGGCGGAGGAACTCGAACATAATAACCAAAATATATTATTGTTTATACTGTACTGTACTATGACACGTATACCAACAACTGATATGCCACACATACAAGTCTGTACTCACCGAATTTCATTGTTGCTAAAGGTCATACATTGAGAAGTACATTGACCTATGCGCGTCATATCCATCAAATACATAATTATACGCATGATCTATCATCTACGTACATATTGCCTGAACCTCTATAACCGTTTGGCCAGTGAACTCCAGTATTCGAAACACAAAGCGGATTTGACTGTAGATAAAGTGTGATCTAACGATTTCAACTATTTGAGGGGCAGGGGCTGGCTTCACGAATTGTTACTTACCGTCTAAAAGCGTTCATTAATCTATTGTCATAAAACATCTCTTAAACATATTAAGAGTACACGTTGCTCATAAGATAAAAGCATATTCTACGATAGAGCTATGCACCCACTTCCTGTGTCATGTGTGCTATGCACCCACTTCGTGTGTCATTTGTGCTATGCACCCACTTCCTGTGTCATGTGTGCTATGCACCCACTTCCTGTGTCATTTGTGCTATGCACCCACTTCCTGTGTCATTTGTGCTATGCACCCACTTCCTGTGTAATGTGTGATATGCACCCACTTCCTGTGTCAATTGTGCTATGCACCCACTTCCTATGTCATTAGGGCTATGCACCCACTTCCTATGTCATTTGTGCAATGCACCCACTTCCTGTGTCATTAGTGCTATGCACCCACTTCATGTGCCTTCTGTGCTATGCACCCACTTCCTGTGTCATGTGTGCTATGCACCCACTTCCTGTGCCTTCTGTGCTATGCACCCACTTCCTGTGTAATTGGTGCTATGCATCCACTTCCTGTGTCATGTGTGCTATGCACCCACTTCCTGTGTCATTTGTGCTATGCACCCACTTCCTGTGCCATTTGTGCTATGCACCCACTTCCTGTGTCATTTGTGCTATGCACCCACTTCCTGTGTCATGTGTGCTATGCACCCACTTCCTGTGTCATTTGTGCTATGCACCCACTTCCTGTGTCATTTGTGCTATACACCCACTTCCTGTGTCATTAAGGCTATGTACCCACTTTCGGTGTCATTTGTGCTATGCACCCACTTCCTGTGTCATTTGTGCTATGCACCCACTTCCTGTGTCATGTGTGCTATGCACCCACTTCCTGTGTCATGTGTGCTATACACCCACTTCATGTGTCATTTGTGCTATGCACCCACTTCCTGTGTCATTTGTGCTATGCACCCACTTCCTGTGGCATTTGTGCTATGCACCCACTTCCTGTGTCATTAGGGCTGTGCACCCACTTCCTGTGTAATGTGTGTTATACACCCACTTCCTGTGTCATTTGTGCTATGCACCCACTTCCTGTGCCTTCTGTGCTATGCACCCACTTCCGGTGTCATTTGTGCTATGCACCCTCTTCCTGTGTCATTTGTGCTATGCACCCACGTCCTGTGTCATTTGTGCTATGCACCCACTTCCTGTGTCATTTGTGCTATGCACCCACTTCCTGTGTCAGTAGGGCTATGCACCCACTTCCTGTGTCATTTGTGCTATGCACCCACTTCCGGTGTCATTTGTGCTATGCACACACTTCCTGTGTCATTTGTGCTATGCACCCACTTCCTGTGTCATTTGTGCTATGCACCCACTTCCTGTGTCATTTGTGCTATGCACCCACTTCCTGTGTCAGTAGGGCTATGCACCCACTTCCTGTGTCATTTGTGCTATCCACCCACTTCCTGTGTCATTTGTGCTATGCACCCACTTCCTGTGTCATTTGTGCTATGCACACACTTCCTGTGTCATTTGTGCTATGCACCCACTTCCTGTGTCATTTGTGCTATGCACACACTTCCTGTGTCAGTTGTGCTATGCACCCACTTCATGTGTCAGTAGGGCTATGCACCCACTTGCTGTGTCATGTGTGCTATGCACACACTTCCTGTGTCATGTGTGCTATGCACTCACTTCCTATGTCATTAGTGCTATGCACCCACTTCCTGAATAATTAGTGCTATGCACCCACTTCCTGTGTCATGTGAGCTATGCACCCACTTCCTATGTCATTAGTGCTATGCACCCACTTCCTGTGTCATTAGGGCTATGCACACACTTCCTGTGTCATTTGTGCTATGTGTCATTTGTGCTATGCACCCACTTCCTATGTCATTAGGGCTATGCACCCACTTCCTGTGTCATTTGTGCTATGCACCCACTTCCTATGTCATGTGTGCTATGCACCCACTTCCTGAATCATTTGTGCTATGCACCCACTTCCTATGTCATTTGTGCTATGCACCCACTTCCTGAATCATTTGTGCTATGCACCCACTTCCTGTGTCATGTGTGCTATGCACCCACTTCCTATGTCATTTGAGCTATGCACCCACTTCCTGAATCATTTGTGCTATGTACCCACTTCCTGTGTCATTTGTGCTATGCACACACTTCCTGTGTCATTTGTGCTATGCACCCACTTCCTGTGTCATTTGTGCTATGTACCCACTTCCTGTGTCATTTGTGCTATGCACACACTTCCTGTGTCATTTGTGCTATGCACCCACTTCCTATGTCATTAGTGCTATGCACACACTTCCTGTGTCATTTGTGCTATGCACCCACTTCCTGTGTCATTAGGGCTATGCACCCACTTCCTGTGTCATTTGTGCTATGTACCCACTTCCTGTGTCATTTGTGCTATGCACCCCACTTCCTATGTCATTAGTGCTATGCACCCACTTCCTGTGTCATTTGTGCTATACACCCACTTCCTGTGTCATTTGTGCTATGCACCCACTTCCTGTGTCATTAGGGCTATGCACCCACTTCCTGTGTCATTTGTGCTATGTACCCACTTCCTGTGTCATTTGTGCTATGCACCCACTTCCTATGGCATTAGGGCTATGCATCCACTTCCTGTGTCATGTGTGCTATGCACCCACTTCCTGTGTCATGTGTGCTATACACCCACTTCCTGTGTCATTTGTGCTATGCACCCACTTCCTGTGTCATTAGGGCTATGCACCCACTTCCTGTGTCATTTGTGCTATGTACCCACTTCCTGTGTCATTTGTGCTATGCACCCACTTCCTGTGTCATGTGTGCTATGCACCCACTTCCTGTGTCATTTGTGCTATGCACCCACTTCCTGTGTCATTAGGGCTATGCACACACTTCCTGTGTCATTTGTGCTATGTGTCATTTGTGCTATGCACCCACTTCCTATGTCATTAGGGCTATGCACCCACTTCCTGTGTCATTTGTGCTATGCACCCACTTCCTATGTCATGTGTGCTATGCACCCACTTCCTGAATCATTTGTGCTATGCACCCACTTCCTATGTCATTTGTGCTATGCACCCACTTCCTGAATCATTTGTGCTATGCACCCACTTCCTGTGTCATGTGTGCTATGCACCCACTTCCTATGTCATTTGAGCTATGCACCCACTTCCTGAATCATTAGTGCTATGCACCCACTTCCTGTGTCATTTGTGCTATGTACCCACTTCCTGTGTCATTTGTGCTATGCACACACTTCCTGTGTCATTTGTGCTATGCACCCACTTCCTGTGTCATTTGTGCTATGTACCCACTTCCTGTGTCATTTGTGCTATGCACACACTTCCTGTGTCATTTGTGCTATGCACCCACTTCCTATGTCATTAGTGCTATGCACACACTTCCTGTGTCATTTGTGCTATGCACCCACTTCCTGTGTCATTAGGGCTATGCACCCACTTCCTGTGTCATTTGTGCTATGTACCCACTTCCTGTGTCATTTGTGCTATGCACCCCACTTCCTATGTCATTAGTGCTATGCACCCACTTCCTGTGTCATTTGTGCTATACACCCACTTCCTGTGTCATTTGTGCTATGCACCCACTTCCTGTGTCATTAGGGCTATGCACCCACTTCCTGTGTCATTTGTGCTATGTACCCACTTCCTGTGTCATTTGTGCTATGCACCCACTTCCTATGTCATTAGGGCTATGCATCCACTTCCTGTGTTATGTGTGCTATGCACCCACTTCCTGTGTCATGTGTACTATACACCCACTTCCTGTGTCATTTGTGCTATGCACCCACTTCCTGTGTCATTAGGGCTATGCACCCACTTCCTGTGTCATTTGTGCTATGTACCCACTTCCTGTGTCATTTGTGCTATGCACCCACTTCCTGTGTCATGTGTGCTATGCACCCACTTCCTGTGTCATTAGTGCTATGTACCCACTTCCTATGTCATTAGTGCTATGCACCCACTTCCTGTGTCATTAGTGATATGCACCCACTTCCTGTGTCATTAGTGCTATGCACCCACTTCCTGTGTCATTAGTGCTATGTACCCACTTCCTGTGTCATTTGTGCTATGCACCCACTTCCTGTGTCATGTGTGCTATGCACCCACTTCCTGTGTCATGTGTGCTATACACCCACTTCCTGTGTCATTAGGGCTATGCACCCACTTCCTGTGTCATTTGTGCTATACACCAACTTCCTGTGTCATTTGTGCTATGCACCCACTTCCTGTGTCATTAGGGCTATGCACCCACTTCCTGTGTCATTTGTGCTATGTACCCACTTCCTGTGTCATTTGTGCTATGCACCCACTTCCTGTGTCATGTGTGCTATGCACCCACTTCCTGTGTCATTAGTGCTATGTACCCACTTCCTATGTCATTAGTGCTATGCACCCACTTCCTGTGTCATTAGTGCTATGCACCCACTTCCTGTGTCATTAGTGCTATGCACCCACTTCCTGTGTCATTAGTGCTATGCACCCACTTCCTGTGTCATTAGTGCTATGCACCCACTTCCTGTGTCATTAGTGCTATGTACCCACTTCCTGTGTCAGTTGTGCTATGCACCCACTTCCTGTGTCATGTGTGCTATGCACCCACTTCCTGTGTCATGTGTGCTATGCACCCACTTCATGTGTCATGTGTGCTATGCACCCACTTCATGTGTCATTTGTGCTATGCACCCACTTCGTGTGTCATTTGTGCTATGCACCCACTTCCTGTGTCATTAGGGTTATGCACCCACTTCCTGTGTCATTAGGGCTATGCACCCACTTCCTGTGTCATTAGGGCTATGCACATATTTCCTGTTTCCTACACATCAGTTCATAATAACATACACACATACACATCAGTTCATAATAACATACTCTCATACACGTCAGTTCATAATAACATACTCTCATACGCGTCAGTTCATAATAACATACACTCATGCGCGTCAGTTCATAATAACATACTCTCATACGCGTCAGTTCATAATAACATACACTCATACACGTCAGTTCATAATAACATACTCTCATACGCGTCAGTTCATAATAACATACTCTCATACGTGTCAGTTCATAATAACATACTCTCATACGCGTCAGTTCATAATAACATACACTCATACACGTCAGTTCATAATAACATACTCTCATACACGTCAGTTCATAATAACATACACACATACACATCAGTTCATAATGACATACACTCATACACGTCAGTTCATAATAACATACGCGCCATTTCATAATAACATACTCTCATACTCGTCAGTTCATAATAACATACACTCATACGCGTCAGTTCATAATAACATACTCTCATACGCGTCAGTTCATAATAACATACACTCATACACGTCAGTTCATAATAACATACTCTCATACGCGTCAGTTCATAATAACATACTCTCATACGCGTCAGTTCATAATAACATACACTCATACACGTCAGTTCATAATAACATACTCTCATACACGTCAGTTCATAATAACATACACACATACACATCAGGTCATAATAACATACTCCCATACGCGTCATTTCATAATAACATACACACATACGCGTCATTTCATTATAACATACACACATACGCGTCATTTCATAATGACATATACACATCGCGTCATTTCATTATAACATACACGTCATTTCATAATAACATACACACATACACGTCAGTTCATAATAACATACACACATACACAACAGTTCATAATAACATACACACATACGCGTCATTTCATAATAACATATACACATATGCGTCATTTCATTATAACATACACACATACGCGTCATTTCATAATAACATATACACATATGCGTCATTTCATTATAACATACACACATACGCGTCATTTCATAATAACATATACACATATGCGTCATTTCATTATAACATACACACATACACGTCATTTCATAATAACATACACACATGTACGTCATTTCATAATAACATACACACATACGCGTCATTTCATAATAACATACACACATGTACGTCATTTCATAATAACATACACACATACGCGTCATTTCATAATAACATACACACATGTACGTCATTTCATTATAACATATACACATACGCGTCATTTCATAATAACATATACACATGTACGTCATTTCATAATAACATACACACATACACATCAGTTCATAATAACATACATACATACGCGTCATTTCATAATAACATACACACATACACAACAGTTCATAATGGTTTATCAAAACTATTATAATTAAGATAACTAATTCAGGGTAGTTTCTTGATACCGACACAGGTCTGGCTGAGCTTGTGAGAATCATATATATGGTTCTACAGTTGAAGCACACTGGGCGCGAACTCCGGGCCTTCACACCTGGGGCGAACGTGCTACCACTGCGCTATCATGTGTATTACGTTTATTAATCGTCGCTACCGGTTGCCAATATGAGCGCCGCCTCCTGCAGAGATTAGTCATTTTAGATTTTTGTAGGATAGAGACAGAGATAGAGACCCATTCCAGAGTGTCCTCTGGTTCTTTTACGTACACGGTGTAAAGCACCGACACGAGACCTCGGTTTAAAGTCACATCTGAAAGACTATTAATGTTATTAGGGTCAGACGGGGGATTGAACATGCGCTCCCTGTATTCCCAGACCAACGTATTAACTGCGTGATAGCGCAGTGGATGCGCGTTCGCTTCAGGTGCGAAAGGTCCGGAGTTCGAGCCCCGCTGGAGCCGTTACGATTGTGTCCTTAGGCAAGGCATTTAAATTCCACGTTGCCTCTTCTCTCCCTGGTGGCGATGGATTCCATCAGGAATGAGGTCTCGAGAGCGATTTATATAAGTTGAAAGAACTTGTTTCGCAATCGAGATAAAATAAATTTGTATAAACTAAACGTATTAACCACTGGACTACGTATCCGTCTGTTGCTATCACTACTTCCACGGCTATAGATGTTCATATCCTGATAAGCCTTCTGATCGCACTAATTGCACAATTAACTTCGGAATGTAAATAAAGGGCATCGAATGGTCAAAAGGGCATGGCCTCGTGCAGAATAGCCACGTGAATATAAACATTTAGCATTGCTAATCTCGTATACCGACAGACATGTAAACATAATACATATTGTTCAAACCCATTTCAACATACAAATTGCCCCACTAATCACAAGTACGCATACAAGCACCCAAGACCAATCGGGGCTAAAGAACCCAAGACAATGCCCGTCATGTCTCACTAACCGCTCTCAATGCTAACAACTGTATATTGTAACATCCTCATGGAAAGGAATTTACATAAGCTCTCATCTTGTTTTCCAATCCATTTCAGATATCCTGTTGTATTTATATACCGTATATACATTGAATGAATTGCACACGGATATTGTACGTAAGCATGTACTTGAGACATTATCATAAATTACACGCTTCAATTACAGCGGTAAAGTAATTAATAACTTTATGAATGTATTTAATCTATGCAATGAACGCAAGCGCCGGTAGCCAAACGGTCTAAAGGGTTGATACTAAACTCAAATGAAATGAACTAGTTCGCGTGGGTTCGAATCCTCACTGCTTAAACATTGCGAAGTTACAAAAATAGAAAGAAAGATTTTTTATTACGATGATATAGATATTTATTTATAAATTATTTCAGTTATATTCTTTATATTTTAAATCAATGTTTCCCGATTCCCATTTTGATGCTAATATGTGTTTTATTTTTTATTTCTTATTTTTATGATATTTTATTTTATTTTTCTACAACACAACTTATACAATTTTACGAGCATCATGCAATTTCAAAATTACGATCCATCTTCGCTCGCTGTGTCAGTGGAGCTGCCACACTCATATGCCGAGTCGGTATCCTCTGTATCCGAGCCATGTATGGTAATCACTACCTCAGTCGGCTTTTCTCCGGAGTAGTGATCTGATGCTTGCATCTTGCCAATCAATGAATGTTAATAAAATCGTGCAAAGCGAGAGTTCGTGCTATGTGTAGCATTTTTATAAAATCAAGAAATAATAAAAATAAAATTTTACCTTTTCGGGGATCGAACCCGGGACATCTACCGTCATAATTAGTGGCATTACCACTGCGCCATCAATCGGATTTGATTAAAACATCAAGTTAGAACGGCCTTATACTGATTGTAACTTCGTATATGACCTAAGGTCAGCCGAATATGCAGATGTCTCAAGTAAATGCTTACGTACAATATATATATTAAATGAACTGAATAAAATATGTTTAAACTAGCATACACACACATTGCTCATTTGCTGCACCTGGATACCAATAAAGGTGGGTCCTTTCAATAATTAGTTCTGAACTACTCTTCCTTTAAGTTAGCGCTCTTAAACTAGAGCATTTTAATGCACATACACAATAATTATAACCAATACACAGTTACGCCATGCAATATACATGTATAATGTTGTACACTGTAACTTAAAGCGACACTACATCGATGAAAACCTCTGCATAATGTATTTTCCTATTATATGGTATAATCTCCCCCCAAATATTTGCCTCAAAAACTGAGTATTTCAACTAATAAACAAGCGTCGTATACGCGGTTTGTTGACATAACAGAATAATGTAAATAGGGTCGACAACCATGCGAAATAACAACTCGTGTATCCTGAATAACACGATTTATGGTACAGATTTACCGTTTACCATCCATCCATCCATCCAAAACCCACCCACCCATCCACCCACCCATCCAGCCATCCAGCCATCCAGCCATCCATTGGTTCTGTCTGTTTTCTGGACGAATGGGAATTTATGTGATAAGAATTACTGCTATGTATTCGTATTATAGGTATTAAAATTGTTCAATTGTTTTCAGGGAACTAGTTCCAAGCTTTCACTTGTGTGCGCATAGAAATACAGACTTGAGCTGGAATCCAGAAGGCCAGGTCAATCTATTTACATAGTTGAAATTCTTAACAATAATTGGTTCCCATATGATTCGCGAATGTTCCAACAGGGATTATATACTATTATGTTGGAAATGGTTTCGGTTATTGTTAACATGTTTGCATTTAATTACTAAATTATGCACTTTATAATTTATCATTCACTCAATACACTATCCGATGTGTATTATGCAGAGTGAGTTTTCAATCGTACTTCTATTTCATATTATATGAACTAGTTTTTCTTGTTATCGTTGTATCCTTTGCCTTATATGATATCACCTGATATGATATCACCTGATATCACCTGATATGATATCACCTGATATGATATCACCTTATATGCTATCACCTTATATGATATCACCTTATATGATATCACCTGATATGATATCACCTGATATCACCTGATATCACCTGATATGATATCACCTGATATCACCTTATATGATATCACCTGATATGATATCACCTTATATGATATCACCTTATATGATATCACCTGATATCACCTGATATGATATCACCTTATATGATATCATCTGATATGATATCACCTGATATGATATCACCTGATATGATATCACCTTATATGCTATCACCTTATATGATATCACCTTATATGATATCACCTGATATGATATCACCTGATATGATATCACCTGATATGATATCACCTGATATCACCTCATATGATATCACCTTATATGATATCACCTTATATGGTATCACCTTATATGATATCACCTCATATCACCTTATATGATATCACCTTATATGATATCAATTTCCCTTGGTATTTCTCATCATATGTTTATATATATTATTAAATCTCGACATATGCCATACATTATCTGAAATGGATAGTTGCGTTTGTTTTGATTAAGAAATACTATTTCAACTTCCGTTGTTTATTAGAATAAAACATGGTTTGGAGTTCTTAATTCCGGCTCTGAGAACGTCAATAATAAAACGTCCGATGTTAACGTCGCCTACATTTCCTACGTAAAACGTTGTATGTCGTCTGACGTTGACTTCCCATGCATTCCCTACGTAAATCGATGTCATATTACGTAGAACGCTAACGATGCATACGTTTCCTTCGAAAAACGATGTCATTTGACGTTCGACATTGACGTCGCCTCAGTTCCATACGTCTGACGCTGATAACCCCAAAATGTCCTACATGAAACGTGTCATTTGACGTCGAACGTTGACGTCTCATATATTTCCTACATGAAACGCTGTTCATTGACGTCTACTTTTGTATTGTATTTTTATTATTAATTTATGTATAGGATATAAGCCGAAAACGATCCAATATGTAAAATATTGGACTGTTTGAGGCGCGTATCGCCGAAGACAGTACCAATAGTTGATATTGGATCCGTTTGAGGCTTATATCTTACTTAATACACACACTTATATAACAAGATCCTACTAATTCCATTGTTGATTTCGTACATGTACGCGTAGGATTTAATATAATACTCTGGCCTTTTGACACCAGTCCAGTATTAATAATAATGGACTGCAAATACAAAGGTATAACGTAATTAAAATTGTAATCTTATTTCAGAGTCGACAATATTTCTAGCTACCCACACGTCGAATGATTTATGCTCTCGTGGTTGATACTAGTTTGCGACATACAAGCTTTGTTGGTCCGTAAATGTCACGGAGCGAATATATAACACGAGTGAAACATTCCAAGGAATATATCACATGAAAATAGCACGCGCATGATACGTACATGATACATACTATGTGATGTATATGTTGGACTTAAATGTCCAATCAAAACGAATACATCACATGCAGAAATTGGCAAAGAAAACGAAATTTTCAACGAATACATCACGTTTTTATCATGCTGGAAAACAAGTTGTTTTTTTACCAACACATTTTATTGACACATCTCAGTTATGCCACATAGATTCTGCTAATGCTAAATTCACACTAGCCTTAGTTCCAGTCTGTCGATTATTCACTTTTTAACTTCTGGCAAAATGACATCATTAATTACACGGAAAACCCGTCGAGTTTCCACAGGCGTTGATATGATCAGAAACTCAATACGGCCCAATTAATGAAATTGGTGTTAAAATATATTTATTTGACTGACCAGGCGCCTGTTCCTAGGCTAGATTCACACGGCTGACCATATCAACCTAATCTTGCCCAAACCATTATTCGGGAACTGGACTATCCCGCTCGGGGGTGTGGTCGGGATGATCCGTCTTATGTCTTTAATTTGTATAAATGTTTGATCAATTACCGATCGATGGGTTCGGAAAGTTATCGACTACGTTCGTATGACCGTCGGTCGTGTTAACATTGACAAGAAATTGGGAAATGGTCGGTATCTAATCAAGAAGTCGGGAAATGTTATCCGATATCGAATAGCGGTCGGTTGGCAAGGGTTCGTGAGGAAATCGTCAACAGACCATGATGTAAAGATAGACTCTTGATCGTTTAGAAATTGTCTTGATCGGAAAACGATCGAAAAGGGATACTCAATTGCTGTACGAAATCGCTACCCGATCGATGCCATCTGCTGTCAAGAGTAGTTCTAATTCCACTCGATTACTTCCAGATCATCCCCACCGGAAAATGACGATTCATTTGAAAAACTTCTCGGATAGGGATCGTGTAATGATTGAGCTTATCGTCGCGTAGGAGTCGTGAATGCTCGTGTACGAGTCGTGTATGAGTCGTGAATGCTCGTATAAGAGTCGTAAAGGAGTCGTGAATGCGCATATACGAGTGGTGTATGAGTCGTGAATGCTCGTATACGAGTCGTGTATGAGTCGTGAATGCTCGTATAAGAGTCGAGTAGGAGTCGTGAATGCTCATATAAGAGTCGAGTAGGAGTCGTGAATGCTCGTATAATAGTCGTGTAGGAGTCGTGAATGCTCGTATAAGAGTCGTGTAGGAGTCGTGAATGCTCGCATAAGAGTCGTGTATGAGTCGTGAATGCTCGTATAAGAGTCGTGTATGAGTCGTGAATGCTCGTATAATAGTCGTGTAGTACGTCATGGAGACATGAGTGTGTATTGGCCAGTAGATGTGCCATCTCTGATTTCGATTAATACCGGTCTCCACAAACAAGTCGGTGTATTTGTGGAGGTATTCGCAAAAGTCTCGCTTAGTAGCAAAATACCAAAACCTTCATATAATATGGTATGAAATCACCACTCATGTAAGATTCTACATATATAATGTAGAAGGGTAAGAATAATTGTCTACGTTATAATGAAATTAGTATAAATTGACGACATTCAAAAGTTCTCAACCATAACTATTTCGATTCATTCTCCATGTATATATATAATTGTTCTTAGAGGACATAGAAAACGCACACCTACATTTAAATATATCATTATTAATACATGAAAACGAAATACGAAGGATTCCATCAAAAGATATATCACATCTTTATTACAAAACACAAACTGAACAACTAAAAATATTCCAAAATGTTTAAAACTGTATTTATATAGTTATTGTTTTTTCATGTAAAAACACACTTATCCGAAGTGTGCGTTTTCTATGTCCTCTAGTATAGGTGTGCGTTTTCTATGTCCTCAAGTATAGGTGTGCGTTTTCTATGTCCTCTGGTATAGGTGTGCGTTTTCTAGGTCCTCTAGTACAGGTGTGCGTTTTCTATGTCCTCTAGTATAGGTGTACGTTTTCTATGTCCTCTAGTATAGGTGTGCGTTTTCTATGTCCTCTAGTATAGGTGTGCGTTTTCTATGTCCTCTAGTATAGGTGTGCGTTTTCTATGTCCTCTAGTATAGGTGTGCGTTTTCTATGTCCTCTAGTATAGGTGTGCGTTTTCTATGTCCTCTAGTATAGGTGTGCGTTTTCTATGTCCTCTAGTATAGGTGTGCGTTTTCTATGTCCTCTAGTATAGGTGTGCGTTTTCTATGTCCTCTAGTATAGGTGTGCGTTTTCTATGTCCTCTAGTATAGGTGTGCGTTTTCTATGTCCTCTAGTATAGGTGTGCGTTTTCTATGTCCTCTAGTATAGGTGTGCGTTTTCTATGTCCTCTAGTATAGGTGTGCGTTTTCTATGTCCTCTAATATATAATGTAGGTGTGCGTTTTCTATGTCCATCTAGTATATTTCTATTTCCTCTAGTATATAATGTAGGTGTGCGTTTTCTATGTCCTCTAGTATATAATGTAGGTGTGCGTTTTCTATGTCCTCTAGTATATAATGTAGGTGTGCGTTTTCTATGTCCTCTAGTATATAATGTAGGTGTGCGTTTTCTATGTCCTCTAGTATATAATGTAGGTGTGCGTTTTCTATGTCCTCTAGTATATAATGTAGGTGTGCGTTTTCTATGTCCTCTAGCATATAATGTAGGTGTGCGTTTTTTATGTCCTCTAGTATATAATGTAGGTGTGCGTTTTCTATGTCCTCTAGTATATAATGTAGGTGTGCGTTTTCTATGTCCTCTAGTATATAATGTAGGTGTGCGTTTTTTATGTTCTCTAGTATATATTGTAGGTGTGCGTTTTCTATGTCCTCTAGTATATAATGTAGGTGTGCGTTTTCTATGCCCTCTAGTATATAATGTAGGTGTGCGTTTTCTATGCCCTCTAGTATATAATGTAGGTGTGCGTTTTCTATGTCCTCTAGTATATATAATAATCATTTGTTATAATTATATTATTATCGTGACAAATACCATTATATTTTAAGCTAATACGTTCTCCCCTTTTACACCAGAGAGGTAAATCGGTCTTGTTATTGTTATAGCTATTTTTATATATCCTAATATATCCGTACGCTGTTTTTTGCAGACATTAGATAAAAGGGTATATATATATTTACGGATCCTCTAAGATATGAAGAACGTAGATAGTGAGCAGTGTACTGCTGGCAGTGAGCAGTGTACTGTTGTACTGCTGGCAGTGAGCAGTGAGCAGTGTACTGTTGTACTGCTGGCAGTGAGCAGTGAGCAGTGTACTGTTGTACTGCTGGCAGTGAGCAGTGTACTGTTGTACTGCTGGCAGTGAGCAGTGAGCAGTGTAATCCAGCAATGAGTTATGTATTCTAGTAATATTTTTTAATATTTTTGTTTGTTTGACGATTGGCATTTACACATCATTCACTATTACAATACACCACTCACTGCTGGATTACACTACCCACTGCTGGAATACACTACTCGTACATTCCCCACTGCTCACTGCCAGAAAATTAAGTACGGACATTTTTTTATTTATTTTTTCGAGAAATTTGGCAAATTCACTACTAGAATACATAACTCGCTGGTGGATTACACTACTCACTGCTCACTGCTAGCAGTACACTGCTCACTGCTAACTTCACCCACCCTAGAATACGCCACTCACTGCTGGATTACACTACTCACTGCTCACTGCTAGCAGTACACTGCTCACTGGCAGTAAAAAAATAAAAACTTTTTATTATTATTTTTTTTCTTCGAAATTTGGCATATACACATCATTCACTACTAGAATACATAACTCACTGCTGGATTACACTACTCACTGCTGCCAGCAGTACACTGGCAGTACATTGCTCACTGCTAACTTCACCCACATATTACCAGGCCGTGATTTCTCTCACTATCAGGGACATGATGATTTTTTTTATTTATATGAGAATGTTCAGTCGCTTGCGGAGGTTGGAGAGTTGAGCACTGGTATTTTACCCAGGAAATGTGGGTTGTCTACTCCGCCACACAGTCTGACGTTGTGCGGTAATGCTCCAGAATGGGCCCTGTACACATACCAAATTAAGGGAGAATCTATCTTACTCGACGTCCTGGTCCAACTGTACAAACTGAGAGAGTTGTACAATGTTAAATGTCCAACCAATTGGTATGCACTATACAGTTCCATATAGAAGCGGATACGGATGATAAACTACATGTATAAGCGCGATATCGACCTGTGACCTGCGACGTTTAGACGAGTTTACCCATATATCCGAATTGTATCTGAAACATTCATATAAACAACATTCATTGTATGAAAATGGGGAAACATGTTTTTGAATTCTTACTAATAGCACTTGTTATAGGACAAAAAATCGCAACTAACTTCAGATCGACAATTCTAAAAGTGAACCTGGCCCCGAGGTTATAAAACTTCGCAGAACTCAAACTCAAGTGATCTGAATGGTTGATTCTTAGACGGTCAGCTGAACCAATCAGACGTTTGAGAATGAGTTTTGAGATTGGAGAAAAGTTTTATAACCTCCAGGCCTGCTTTATGATGATTCTCCGACCATTATCACATCTATTGTTGAGATAATAAACAGGTTTACCCGGAGTTAGGTCCTCCAATATGAAAACATTAAGATTAAAAAAAATTAAAATTAACTAACCCTACTGGCTACTAGTACTAACAACATCCATAGATCGTTTGTCCCATAGTTTTGTCCGACGGTGGCGATTTTAACCCATCGATATGTGTCCGACGGTGGCGATTCTAACCCATATATATGTGTCCGACAGTGGCGATACTGAAATAGAATTCGATCGTTCACTGAAACAAATGGTGGCGATACTGAAATATAATTCGATCTTTCACTGAAACAAACGATGGCGATACTGAAATAGAATTCGATCTTTCACTGAAACAAATATCATCTTATTATTTCACGGATAAATTTCTATATATATCATTGGAGAGAATATAAAGTTTAAACTTTATTTAATTTACAACGATTGCGAAGCAAGTTCTAACAACTTATATTAATCACTCTCGTTGGCGCGGATGAAAGCGTATATGTGGTCATTCGTGTGGGAGGAAACCGGAGTACCCGGAGAAAACCCAACTGTCTGATCTGGCGACCACCGTACCATCTCACATACTTCCCGGTCCGAGAATCGAACCCGGGTTGCATTGGTGAGAAGCGAGCGCGCTAACCACTGCGCTAATCGGACAACCTGGAAAGAGTATAATATCGAGTATCAGTTTTCAATGTCTATTGTGTGCATATCTTCTGTGACCCCATCGGCACGAGAAGGAATGCGCTAAAACGAAGCGATGCTATAATGTTCGACCTTGCAACACGGTCACTTACTGGTTAGCTCCTGACCCTATAATGGGTTCAAACGACCATCTGTTAAAAGAAAATTACACCGACTGTCTAATTTCAACTTCTCATAACCCCGTGGGATCATTTCACCACGCAACACGACGACCTTTGTCCCAAGGTTGACCTGACATTTAAGGTCAGTCAATCCGGATGGGGTAACACAAGCGACGTATTCTCAGGTCAAGCATTTGGCGCAATTTTGTTACCCGGTTGGACCCGATGAAGAAATTGGCAGTTACATTTATAAAACAGTGAATGTGAAATTTAGAAATCTTTGAACATTTTGATATTTAATGTGTCTGGTTTACGTCATCTGTATGCCTATTTCATTTACTACATATACGTGTATATTATCTCATTGACGTTTTTTTTATACTTTATTTATTTTACAACGATTGCGAAGCAAGTTTTAACAACTTATATTAATCACTCTAGTTGGCGCGGGTGAAAGCGTATATGTGGTCATTCATGTGGGAGGAAACCGGAGTACCCGGAGAAAACCCACCTGTCCGATCTGGCGACCATCGTACCATCTCACATACTTCCATGTCCGAGGATCGAACCCGGGTCGCATTGGTGAGAAGCGAGCGCGCTAACCACTGCGCTAATCCGACAGCCATTGACGTTATATGTATCTTTATACAATAGTACAACATGTGTGGCATCCGTGGTCCAGTGGTAAAGCGTCGAATTTGGAATCGAGTTCGATACTCGGGTCAGGCCACGTATGTAGTGTCATTGAGCAAGGCACCTCACACACATTGCTTAGTACTGGTTAACCACTTAGGTTGGCTAAACCTTCCCAGCAAAACATGTCGAGGTGCCCGCAAGGGGTTTGACATTAATGGAACATACATACATAAAATAAGTGATTAACGTTCCCTTGCACTTATTATTTTTTATTTAAGTTTATTTAACGTCGCTACCGGTTTCCCATTTGAGCGACGGGCAGTTTACCTAACAACACCTTTCCTGGGCAGGCTCCAGCGGTTAACCAGTACTTGGTGCACCAACCTCCGTAAGAAACTGCCAACTTGTTCATATAAATGAGACACGGTCTGAGCGGGGCTCGAACCCGTGACCATCAGAGATGATAGGTTACAGTGGTATACAAGTCAGAGACCTTAACCACTCGACCACGGATTCTGCAGATAACCCTATTTATAATCGATAATCTATACTTACACATCATCTGCGCACGCATACTTTTTGACGTAAGTATAACTACAGCTATGGAAACCCATGTGGCGATATTTGTAATAAACAGTCAAGCTTGTTCTAGATCTAGTGTACTGTTATTGCATGAGTACTTTTTTTTTAATACACATGTTTCATAAATAGCTTTTCGTTAGATTAATATTGTACTTTAAGCTTGCAATCGATGTCTCTATATATACACATACATGTACTGTATGTATGCGGTATATTAAATATATATCTAGTCCTGGTATTTAATTAGTTTATCGAATTTATCGAATCGGCTATGTACATACGGATCTGTAGTATTAGTTTATCGAATTTATCGAATCGGCTATGACATACGGATCTGTAGTATTAGTTTATCGAATTTATCGAATCGGCTATGTACATACGGATCTGTAGTATTAGTTTATCGAATTTATCGAATCGGCTATGTACATACGGATCTGTAGTATTAGTTTATCGAATTTATCGAATCGGCTATGTACATACGGATCTGTAGTATTAGTTTATCGAATTTATCGAATCGGCTATGTACATACGGATCTGTAGTATTAGTTTATCGAATTTATCGAATCGGCTATGTACATACGGATCTGTAGT
Organism: Archivesica marissinica; assembly: GCA_014843695.1. NCBI lineage: Eukaryota > Metazoa > Mollusca > Bivalvia > Venerida > Vesicomyidae > Archivesica > Archivesica marissinica. The sequence goes on from CM026401.1 coordinate 37,910,405, forward strand.
ATTAGTTTATCGAATTTATCGAATCGGCTATGTACATACGGATCTGTAGTATTAGTTTATCGAATTTATCGAATCGGCTA
>CM026401.1:37911484-37918984 GCA_014843695.1 Archivesica marissinica
TTAAACTAAGGTCTCGTGTCGGTGTTGTACACTGTGCACGTAAAAGAACCACAGGAGACTGGAATGGGTCTCTGTCTGTACCATTGCACTATCCTCCAAACGTCTAAGAGGACTAATTTCTTCAGGAGGCGTCGCTCATATGGGCAAGCGGTAGCCACGATAAATACACATAAAACACACACACACACATTAAAACCACCTACATAATTAACGTGAACTTCAATCTGTGTTAATTATCGTTATTGCTGGACAATTATATATATATTAAATTAGTAACTGGAATCGTTATTGGTTTAATTCAAATTGACCATACACCGTGGACTGACCCCCTTTATATGCCACCACTTTGTGTACGCTACTCTGCTGTACCACACTAATTCCCCATTTAGAGTTAACCTGCACACAAGTTCAAACCCCGTGAACTCGAGTCGGTGACATATTGTATACAAAACGAAAATGGATTAAATCGAAAGCTTATAGCTTATTGAGATTATCTCCATTAAATATATAAATGTGTGCACTCTCGGCGATTAAGAGATAAACGTATTATGTAGTAATACCAAAATATATAATACGTGTATGAAAATATAGTTTTATATCAAGTGAAAAACTAACAAAATGGGGATTGGGTGGGGATTGAAAGCGATGAAATAACAAAACAATTCTCAAAGTGAATCACTCTGCCAATGCATCAGTCCCTCAAAGACTATTGAATGGGTCTCTCTGCCTGTATCATTGCACTATCCTCCAAAATCTAAAATGACTTCAGGTGTCGCTCACTTATGCAACCTGAGTAGCGACGATTACAAAAAGTAATGCATGTTAGTATTTATAAACATATGACATAGCGAAAGACACTGGACCCGCTACACTCTCTAGCATGGTAGCTTGGGCCGGAGCTCGGATTTTATTCATATTCCTGTCTGGCCTCTATACCGTGCAATCGTGGGACAAGCCGTCCGTGTGTCGAGTACCTAGTCAGTATGTATTTATGTACACAGTCATGCACAAAACCACACCCACAGGCAGGCACACACACAATCTTATCTTTATCTTTATATAAGATAATTATTCAAACCTAAAGTGAGTCGGGTGGGGGGGTGTACGTTTATATATCGTCGTTACCGGTTGCCCATATGAGCGACGCCTCCTGAAGAAATTAGTCAGTATAGATTTTTGGAGGATAGTGCAATGATACAGACAGAGACCCATTCCAGAGTCTCTTCTGGTTCTTTTACGTGCACGGTTTAAAGTCCCATCTGAAAGACGGTTCATTTTATTAGTGTCAGACGGGGGATCGAACTTGCGATCCCTGGATTACCAGTCCAGCGTGTTAACCGCTAGACTACATAGCCGTCTGTAAAAGCGAGTTTCTAGTGGCCTTGTCTATCTTTTATATTTAAAATATTGATCTCGTGGCATTGACATTGTGGAAGTCGTGATAGTGCAGTTGTAGCGCATTCGCTTCAGGTACGAAAGGACCCGAGTTCGCGCCCCTATTCTGTATGGAGGGGTTATTTTGCTGAGATTCCTGATCTCTCTGGATTTCTCTCAGGCGAATCTCCGTCTGCATTTTCTCCCTTTGCATTCTTTCCTCCCTGTCCCTTTCTTTCTCTTCTCTTTCCCCTCTTTGTTTTACTTCTTCCCTCTCTCTTTCTCTCTCTCTTTCTTCTCTTTGTTTTACTTCTTCCCTCTCTCTTTCTCTCTCATAAATTTCACCCTGACGTTCCAGATTTGCCTGATTAAAGAAGGGAAGTCTCATTAATTTGTCCCATATCTCATCACCTGTTGTCTGCAAGTCGGGGTGAACCGGCCCCTCAGTTTCCTTATTAGCACTCCTAGTTGTAGCCATTTTATTTTTTTATTTCCCAAAATTTTTAATCCCCAGACTGTATCTCCAAATGTATTATAGAATTGAGTTCAATAAAAGGAAGTAAATCACTAATATAATTTTAATGATAATATTAAGCCTCTATGAAAAGAAAACTGGTACTTACCGAAGTCTGTCTCGTCCGTTAATCCAATATATAATTTATCACATATTCAAAGTTTGCACATTTCCAATAATTTAATCCCTTTCATTAATTTAATAATTCGTTGACGTCTTTCACTTATTTCCAAATTCTAACACTGTCTCGCATGCACTTCTGTTTTCCCACGTTAATTAATAGTCCCTTGTATTCTTCATGTATAAATCCTAGTGTCCTTCACAATATTCCATATATAAATTCTAGTGTCCTCACAATATGTCACGATATGTCACCTCTTCTTTATTTCCAATCCCGGACGAGCGTCCCAATTGTCGCAAACTCTCCTTTTTCTTCTCGTAATAATATGTCTCGGTTGCTACGGCTCTTACCAGGGTCTATACTATTGTAGACTCGCTGGAGTTGTCTAGGGGGTTTCTTCGTTATTATATGTATTAATGATAACTCAACACAGTATTACATTTCTTCTATATAATATCTTGTTTAAATTGGCATCAGAAATATCCATATATATATAATCAGTGATCTATATATATATAAATCGTATCATTAAAAGCTTATTTAACAATCCATTTGTGTGAGCCGACTATGCGCTTACACAATATATTTAACATCCAATCTTTCTAATCCGTCATTACTCAATATCACTATAATCTAATCACTGTTTCTGATTAGATTAATTTTTAATCACCTTCTGGTGGTTCGCCGAAACTCTGTTTCTTCTATGGCTGAACAATTTAATTATTCGACAAATCTTTATAAGTTATATTTCTTATAATGTCCATAATATCTAAGTATCATAAATACAGTTTATATGTTCTATATACTAGATTGAGATCACGACCTTTCTCGCTCCTGGAGTTAGGCTCTAGTGTGTCTGATCTATGTTAATAAAATCCATTTCTTATATACATAATTGAATCAGTGTATATATGATATAACAATTCCTAAAACATCTGTTGTTCCTAAAACATCTGTTATGTTATCTAATATTACACCATCAAACAAGTTCGGTGCCTTTATATTACATAACTGGACATCTGCAACCACGGCCTTGTTATCTAATATTACACCATCAAACCAGTTCGGTGCCTTTGTATTACATAACTGGACACCTGCAACCACGGCCTTGATAAACTGAGATTAGGCCTAACATCTTAAGTCATTTCCCGCGCGAAGCGAGATTGATAATTTTAGGCGCGAAAATAATAGCAGACGATTATGCATAAAACAAAAATATATATATATTACATGGTAAACATTTGGCCATATATAGAAACAGTTTAATGTATTTATATAATACATTATTATTTATATATAACAAAAATATTTCGTGCAAATTGGGGTTTTGCACAGCATGTATACTTTGCAAACAATTGCCACACACATTGGCCATAGCAGGTCACATTTCCGTACTAGGACACGGGTTCTGTCAGCAACAAAAAAAAATCTTTGACGGGAGAGTTTTAACTGTGAATAACATCATCAATAAAATGTGTTTCCACTAACGTGTAACTAACGTGTAACTAACGTGCAATTCGCGTCGAAACGAGCGTTGAAACGAGCGTTCTGATTGGATTATGATTATTCTTCATATATAAAAAACATCTTGTTACATTCTAATAATCCAATCAGAACGCTCGTTTCAACGCTCGTTTCAACGTGAATTGCGCCGCTTTAGAATTTTTCAAAACAAATTGAAAATGCTACGAAATCTCTTTTTGACGTACATTTTTGCCGAATAAACCTACACGTTAGTGGAAACACATTTTATTGATAATGTTATTCACAGTTAAAACTCTCCCGTCGAAGATTTTTTTTGTTGCTGACAGAACCCGTGTCCTAGTACGGAAATGTGACCTGCTATGGCCAATGTTTGTGGCAATTGTTTGCAAAGTATACATGCATGCAGCTTAAAGTTGTGTTTTATTTGAAGAACAATATAAAGACTCGGGATAGGCGTTATATTTGGACAGCTTTGTACAAAATTGTCTCAGATAGGGCCATTTTACTGATCGATGCGAAATCTGACATCCCACAGAGTAGAATCCCTGTACTTAAATATATATACTAGTACCCCCAAACGTGCCGAATCCCTGTGGGGCAAACGATGCGTATATGGGCTGGGGGCGGTTCATGACCCATGACGCATCGTAACATGGACTGGGGCAATCGATGCGTATATGGACTGGGGCAAACGATACATGCATGAGCTGGGGCAATCGATACCTACATGAGCTGGGGCTGTTCATGCCCCAAAACGATGCGTACATGGGCTGGGGCGGTTCCAGACCCAAACCGATGCGTACATGGGCTAGGGTGGTTCAGGACCGAACACTGTGCGTACAAAAACGGGGCCGGTTCAGGACTGAACGTTAGGTTCAGGACTAGAGTACACAAGATAGGAATCCGTATTTGACCAGAACTTAAAAACAATTATGTTCATTATTTTATTTAAAATGTGAATCGGTCCAAATCAGCTTTACAATTAATAAATTTAATGAAGGTTACACACCAACGTAAATGTTATGGACGGACATAATCTCAATAAGCTTTACGCTTTCGATTAAATCCATTTTCATTATATATACAATAGATATGTACTGAATTATGAATGAATAATGTTTAAACCATATGTGTTAATGACGAGTGTCTGTACTTGGTGCATTCAATTACCGAGATCGTGTTCTTTACATCAAATATAAACATTTCTGTTGTGAAACCGGCCTCAATCAGCTTTACAATTAATACAGTTATTATAATGATGCAGACCAAATTGTATGTGCGGTGTTTCTGTACTTTCAATTACCGAAAAATCGTGTTCTTTACATCACATCTAATGTAAGAAAGTATAAAACGATCTAAATATATACCACGACGCAGTGGGTCAACAGCCGCATAGTGTATTCGTGTATAACCTTGGTTTAGTGACCCACTAATCAGCTATACAGACGGCGCGTTCGCCTTGAGAAATAAAGCTTAACTTTGGCAGTTACCTCGGGCGATAGATAAACACGCTAAATATAACTGTACTGCCACAGCGCTTCCGGATCACGTGCTTATTTAATTTTAATAAATTGAGGTACATTGGCACAATAATGATTACATGTTCCTGTATTGATTTATGTATTGTTATATTAATACATATTGTATTGTTGCTGTTTGAGACACAGACGGATCTGTAGTCCAGTGGTAACACGCCGGACTGGTAATCCAGGGATCGCGGGTTCGAATCCCCCGTCTGACCCTAATAAAATGAACAGTCTTTCAGGTGGGACATTAAACCGAGGTCTCGTGTCGGTGCTGTACACCGTGCACGTAAAAGAACCAGACGAGATTCTGGAATGGGTCTCTGTCTGTATCATTGCACTATCCTCCAACAATCTAATATGACTAATCTCTTCAGAAGGCGTCGCTCATATGGGCAACCGGTTGCGACGATAAATAAACGTAAAACACACATTGTAAAAGTCTATAAACATACACTTATATGTTCTGTTTGGGTCACATGAGGACTAATCGACAGGAACTAAGAGGGTTATTGCCCAAGTAATGAGCCAGCGTGATGCCCATGAGAAAACCCACCTGTCCGATCTGGCGACCACCGTCTGGATCGAACCCGGGTTGCATTGGTGAAAATCGAGCGATCTCGCTAGTCCATTGAGAAAACATCTCGGACAACAAATCCAAGGATCGACGGTTCTATCTCCCGTCCCACCATACCATTGTGACCAGTCTTTCGGATGGGCTTATAAACTTAGGTCACGGGCATCGAGTTTCGAGTTACCCTGCTAACACAGACAGACACACGCTACAAAATGCTACAAGACGACTGTTATCTCGGTGCTGTAAGAAGTTCCGTCGTTGCTTATGAAGTTTGATTTTCATTTTCGTGTCATAAACTCGCATTATCTTTTATTTAAAGTTTAAGTTTTAAAAACTTCATTTATTTTACGATTGCGAAGCAAGTTCTAACAACGTATATTAATCACTCTCGTTAGCCCCGATGAAAGCGTATCTGTGGTCATTCGTGTGGGAGGAAACCGGAGTACCCTGAGAAAACCCACCTGTCCGATCTGGCGACCACCGTCTGGATCGAACCCGGGTTGCATTGGTGAAAATCGAGCGATCTCGCTAGTCCATTGAGAAAACATCTCGGACAACAAATCCAAGGATCGACGGTTCTATCTCCCGTCCCACCATACCATTGTGACCAGTCTTTCGGATGGGCTTATAAACTTAGGTCACGGGCATCACGGTAAATGAACAATAGATGTTTGTGGAATTTGGTTGCTTTATCTTGCACGATCCTCCAAAATTAATATGATCCGAGTAATTCTTCTGGCAACACCACCACGAATAACCAGTGGGCACCCCACCACGAATAACCAGTGGGCACCCCGCCCCAAATAATCAGTGAGCACCCCACCCCAAATAACCAGTGGGCACCCCAACCCAAATAACCAGTGGGCACCCCATCACAAATAATCAGTGAGCACCCCACCCCAAATAACCAGTGGGCACCCCACTCCGAATAACCAGTGGGCACCCCATCCCAAATAACCAGTGAGCACCCCACCACAAATAACCAGTGGGCACCCCATCCCAAATAACCAGTGGGCACCCCACCCCAAATAACCAGTGGGCACCCCATCACAAATAATCAGTGAGCACCCCACCCCAAATAACCAGTGGGCACCCCACTCCGAATAACCAGTGGGCACCCCATCCCAAATAACCAGTGGGCACCCCATCCCAAATAACCAGTGAGCACCCCACCACAAATAACCAGTAGGCACCCCATCCCAAATAACCAGTGAGCACCCCATCCCAAATAACCAGTGAGCACCCCACCCCAATAACCAGTGGGCACCCCATCCCAAATAACCAGTGGGCACCCCACCACAAATAACCAGTGGGCACCCCATCCCAAATAACCAGTGAGCACCCCACCCCAAATAACCAGTGGGCACCCCATCCCAAATAACCAGTGGGCACCCCACCACAAATAACCAGTGGGCACCCCATCCCAAATAACCAGTGAGCACCCCACCCCAAATAACCAGTGAGCACCCCATCCCAAATAACCAGTGGGCACCCCACCACAAATAACCAGTGGGCACCCCACCCCAAATAACCAGTGGGCACCCCATCCCAAATAACCAGTGGGCACCCCATCCCAAATAACCAGTGGGCACCCCACCCCAAATAACCAGTGGGCACCCCATCCCAATAACCAGTGGGCACCCCATCCCAAACAACCAGTGGGCACCCCATCCCAAATAACAAGTGGGCACCCCACCCCAAATAACCAGTGGGCACCCCACCCCAAATAACAAGTGGGCACCCCACCCCAAATAACCAGTGGGCGTGCCGTCCCGAATAACCAGCGGGCACCTCACCCCGAATAACCAGTGGGCACCCACCCCAAATAACCAGTGGGCACCCCACCCCAAAATACCAGTGGGCACCCCACCCCAAATAACCAGTGGGCACCCCACCCCAAATAACC
>CM026401.1:37923984-37949600 GCA_014843695.1 Archivesica marissinica
TCTACAGGCCTCGACACAATTTTAATTTCTTACTCGTCCTACTGGGCGAGTGATGCCACTGTTCCACTCGTCCAGATTGGACTATCACTCGTCCTATGTATTTTAGGAAAATTAAAAATCGTCAGAATTGCACTTTAATTTATTAAATAAATGCAATTATGTGGCAGCATAAACACATTAAAATATCCTCGGTGATTTCCCATTATCACGCCTGGTAATCATTCCGAAGAAAGTAAAACAGATATTATTTTATTTTGTTCCTTCGATTTATATTGGATATTTAGCTGAAATGTTCACGTATATCTACGTCAAATATAAAATTATTGGACCTATTATATATCTGTTTTTATTTCCAATGGTGTGTTTATTGAGTATTGTGTGGTAACACTGTATCTGTCAAATATTGTACTCTTTACGAAATGTCGGTTTATGGGGCAACCTACTTTTATAAGCAATAGCATACATAGTTATATCTACTGTGTTAAAGCAGTAACATTACAGTGCCTCTATATTACAGATATAGTTCATACAGTGCTAAAGCCAATATACGGGGGGGGGGGGGGGCTAACGCTCACTCTGTCCCGCGGAAACTGTTGCCCGATATACGTCGGGGGTAGGGGAACTGTTGTCCCATATACGTCCGGAGTAGGTCCGCCTCCGTGGTCGAGTGGTTAAGGTCGCTGACTTGTATACCACTGTAACCTATCATCACTGATGGTCACGGGTTCGAGCCCCGCTCAGGCCGTGTCTCATTTATATGAAAAAGTTGGCAGTTTCTTACGGAGGTTGGTGCACCCAAGTACTGGTTAACCGCTGGAGCCTGCCCAGGAAAGGTGTTGTTAAGTAAACTGCCCGCCGGCGATATAGCCCAAAAATGGTGCTGATGCAGGCGTAAAACCCGAAATATTACATAACATAACGTCCGGGGTAGGGGAACTGTTGTTCAATATACGTCGTCCGGGGTAGGGTAACTGTTGTTCAATATACGTCGGGGGTAGGGGAACTGTTGTCCCATATACGTCGGGGGTAGGGGAACTGTTGTCCAATATACGTCGGGGGGAGGGGAACTGTTGTTCCATATACGTCGGGGGGAGGGGAACTGTTGTCCAATATACGTCGGGGGGAGGCGAACTGTTGCCCAATATACGTTGGGGGGAGGGGAACTGTTGCCCAATACACGTCGGGGGGAGGGGAACTGTTGCCCAATATACGTGGGGGGAGGGGAACTGTTTCCCAATATACGTCGGGGGGGGGGGACTGTTGCCCAATATACGTCGGGGGGAGGGGGACTGTTGCCCAATATACGTCGAGGGGAGGGTAACTGTTGCCCAATATACGTCGGGGGGAGGGGGACTGTTGTTCCATATTCGTCGGGGGGAGGGGAACTGTTGCCCAATATATCGGGGGGAGGGAACTGTTGCCCAATATACGTCGGGGGGAGGGGAACTGTTGTTCCATATACGTCGGGGGGAGGGAACTGTTGTCAATATACGTCGGGGGAGGCGAACTGTTGCCAATATACGTTGGGGGAGGGGAACTGTTGCCCAATACACGTCGGGGGGGGGGACTGTGCCCAATATACGTCGGGGGGAGGGGAACTGTTGCCCAATATAAATCGGGGGAGGGGGACTGTTGCCCAATATACGTCTGGGGAGGGGGACTGTTGCCCAATATACGTCGGGGGGAGGGGGACTGTTGCCCAATATACGTCGGGGGGAGGGGGACTGTTGCCCAATATACGTTGGGGGGAGGGGAACTGTTGCCCAATATACGTCGGGGGGAGGGGGACTGTTGCCCAATATACGTCGGGGGAGGGGAACTGTTGCCCAATATACGTCGGGGGGAGGGGAACTGTGCCCAATATACGTCGGGGGGAGGCGAACTGTTGCCAATATACGTTGGGGGAGGGGAACTGTTGCCCAATACACGTCGGGGGAGGGGAACTGTTGCCCAATATACGTCGGGGGGAGGCGAACTGTTGCCCAATATACGTTGGGGGGAGGGGAACTGTTGCCCAATACACGTCGGGGGGAGGGGAACTGTTGCCCAATATACGTCGGGGGGGGGGACTGTTGCCCAATATAAGCGGGGGGAGGAGAACTGTTCCCAAACACGACGGGGGGAGGGGAACTCAATATACGTCGGGGGGAGGAACTGTTGTCAATATACGTCGGGGGGAGGGAACTGTTGTCCCATATACGTCGGGGGGAGGGAAATGTTGTCCAATATACGTCGTAGGGAGGGGAACTGTTCCAATATACGTCGGGGGAGGGGAACCCATATACGTCGGGGGGAGGGGAACCCCATATACGTCGGGGGAGAGGGGACTGTGCCCAATATACGTCGGGGGGAGGGGAACTGTTGTCCAATATACGTCGGGGGAGGGGAACTGTTGCCTAATATACGTCGGGGGAGGGGAACTGTTGCCCAATATACGTCGGGGGGAGGGGAACTGTTGCCCAATAACGGGGAACTGTTGCCCAATATACGTCGGGGGAGGGGAACTGTTGCCCAATATACGTCGGGGGAGGGGAACTGTTGCCCAATATACGTCGGGGGAGGGGAACTGTTGCCCAATATACGTCGGGGGAGGCGAACTGTGCCCAATATACGTCGGGAACTGTTGCCCAATATACGTCGGGGGAGGGGAACTGTTGCCCAAATACGTCGGGGGAGGGGAACTGTTGCCCAATATACGTCGGGGGAGGGGAACTGTTGCCCAATATACGGGGGGAGGGGAACTGTTGCCAATATACGTCGGGGGGAGGGGAACTGTTGCCCAATATACGTCGGGGGGAGGGGAACTGTTGTCCATATACGTCGGGGGGAGGGGAACTGTTGTCCAATATACGTCGGGGGGAGGCGAACTGCCCAATATACGTGGGGGGAGGGGAACTGTTGCCCAATACACGTCGGGGGGAGGGGAACTGTTGCCCAATATACGTCGGGGGGGGGAGGGGAACTGTTGCCCAATATACGTCGGGGGGAGGGGACTGTTGCCCAATATACGTCGGGGGGAGGGGACCCCAAAACCAACCCCAAAACCAAACTGTTGCCCAATATACGTCGGGGGAGGCGAACTGCCATACGTCGGGGGAGGGGAACTGTTGCCCAATAACGTCCGGGGGGAGGGGAACTGTTGCCCAATATACGTCGGGGGGAGGGGAACTGTTGCCCAAAACAAACCCAAAACAACCCAATATACGTCGGGGGGAGGGGAACTGTTGCCCAATATACGTCGGGGGGAGGGGAACTGTTGCCAACTCGTCGGGGGGAGGGGAACTGTTGCCCAATATACGTCGGGGGGAGGGGAACTGTTGCCCAATATACGTCGGGGGAAACCCAAAACCACAACCCCAAAACAAACCCCAAACACCAAACCAAAACCAAACCCAAACCAAAACCCAAACCAACCCAAAACCAAACCCAAACCAAACCCAACACGTCGGGGGGAGGGGACTGTTGCCCAATACACGTCGGGGGGAGGCGAACTGTTGCCAATATACGTCGGGGGGAGGCGAACTGTTGCCCAATATACGTCGGGGGAGGGGAACTGTTGCCCAATATACGTCGGGGGAGGGGAACTGTTGCCCAATATACGTCGGGGGGAGGGGAACTGTTGCCAATATACGTCGGGGGGAGGGGAACTGTTGTTCAATATACGTCGGGGGGAGGGGAACTGTTGTCCAATATACGTCGGGGGGAGGGGAACTGTTGTTCCATATACGTCGGGGGAGGGGAACTGTGTCCAATATACGTCGGGGGGAGGCGAACTGTTGCCCAATATACGTGGGGGAGGGGAACTGTGCCCATACACGTCGGGGGGAGGGGAACTGTTGCCAATATACGTTGGGGGGAGGGGAACTGTTGCCCAATATACGTCGGGGGAGGGGGACTGTTGCCCAATATACGTGGGGGGAGGGAACTGTTGCCCAATATACGTCGGGGGGAGGGGACTGTTGCCCAATATACGTCGGGGGGAGGGGAACTGTTGCCCAATATACGTCGGGGGGAGGGGAACTGTTGCATACGTGTGTCGTTTATTAAATAATCTGAAACAGAGCAGAGCTCCCACAGGGCGGGACATTTGTATGTTACATCAACGCCCCAGGGCTCCCACAGGGCGGGACATTTGTATGTTACATCAACGCCCCAGGGCTCCCACAGGGCGGGACATTTGTATGTTTACATCAACGCCCCAGGGCTCCCACAGGGCGGGACATTTTTATGTTACATCAACGCCCCAGGGCTCCCACAGGGCGGGACATTTTTATGTTACATCAACGCCCCAGGGCTCCCACAGGACGGGGCATTTGTATGTTACATCAACGCCCCAGGGCTCCCACAGGGAGGGGCATTTATATGTTACATCAACGCCCCAAGTGCTCCCCCAGGGCGGGGCAATTGTTTGATATATCAACGCCCCAGGGCTCCCACAGGGCGGGACATTTGTATGATATATCAATCGGGGCATTTATTTGTTATATCAACGTCCGATGGCTCCCACAGGGCGGGGCATTTATATGTTCTATCAACGCCCCAGGGCTACCCCCGGGGCTCCCACAGGACGGGGCATTTGTATGTTACATCAACGCCCCAGGGCTCCCACAGGACGGGGCATTTGTATGTTACATCAACGCCCCAGGGCCCACAGGGAGGGGCATTTATGTTACATCAACGCCCCAGGGCTCCTACAGGGAGGGGCATTTATATGTTACATCAACGCCCCAAGTGCTCCCCCAGGGCGGGGCAATTGTTTGATATATCAACGCCCCAGGGCTCCCACAGGGCGGGACATTTGTATGATATATCAATCGGGGCATTTATTTGTTATATCAACGTCCGATGGCTCCCACAGGGCGGGGCATTTATATGTTCTATCAACGCCCCAGGGCTACCCCCAGGGCGGAGCATTTATATGTTCTATCAACGCCACAGGGCTACCACCAGTGCGGGACATTTGTATTATATATCAATTGGGGTATTTATTTGTTCTATCAACGCCCCATGCCCCCCAGGGCGGGGCATTTATATGTTCTATCAACGCCCCATGCCCCCAGGGCGGGGAATTTATATGTTCTATCAACGCCCCATGGCTACCCACAGGGCGGGGCATTTATATGTTCTCTCAACAGAACAGAGATCGCGAAAACGCCCTGTCGTGTGTGTAAAGTTCCATGCGAATACATACCTTAGAAGACACGAGTACTAACACATATATGATCTCACACTATAAGCCACACAATCTCATGTTGTACATATACAATACTGTCTTGGCCTACAACTCTCATTCATTTTATACAATGCACAATGTTTTATTGGTAAACAACCCCCATTTTGTACATGTACCAGTAGCAGTTGCAGTTAGTGGGCTCATCCGGCGTTACTTGGCACAAGCAAAACTACCCTGTAAATGCACCAAACGCAATATCCCACCCACCCCCAACATATTTTGGTGGTGGTGGTGCCATCACACCACGATACGATAGCCAATGCACGCCCCCACAACGCTGCCCCGAGACCACCATAGCCAATTCACTCCCCTTAACGCCATTAATTCCTTGAAACGCCAACATGTATAATAGTTGTGTTTGTATATATATACAAAATGAGAGTTAATATATATTATAACTCTCAATATATACTGCATATATTCCAAGAAACCATTGTACGTGTACAAAATGAGAGTATATACTCTTTATAAATGTTACTATTGTTATATCAAACACTTCTACCATGCAATTAGTTATTCTGTTATAAATTACATTCTGTCATGTATCAAGTAACCAATGTGATTTTTTACATGTTTAGTACATTTGCATTTTTCTCAGTTCATTGAAAGTGGACGAAAATACAATGTAGTTAGTAATTATATATTTATAAATAACTCATATTTTGTACATATACAGTGTTTTCTTGGAATAGTTTGTATATAGATATCCAATAGTTTCTTGGTATATGATCTTCATTCGTAACATGTACAATAGCGTCTTGTCATTTCCCACACAATAAAATTAAATATTTCCAAACCTCTTTCTCATAATTTATTACACGACATACGTCACATACCTGTATTCAGTACGCACTGACTGACTCCAAACGTTCCTTACAAACAGCTGAGGTATTTGCGGTGGCTATAAAATACAGTTCGTTTGCTTTGTTTGTGGTTTATTTATTTAACCTTCAAACGAAGCCACCTGGAATATACGTATCTTGTTTCACCTTGAGACAAGCAATGTTATTTTACATGCATGTCTAGACTGTGGAGACGTTAATTTAACAAGTACGCCTATTTGTTCAGCTTACTAATAATATAGATTACATTTCAGCTGGTTTCTTTTGTTTTCGCTAATCAACCAATCACCAAGTTTATATCCCAGTAAATCAATACGTCGTATATTATAGTACATTTCATACATACAGAATATCAAATGTTTTATACATGCCGTTAATGACCATGCTGTTTTTTTCGTGGACATTGCCATCGCTACCGGTGAATCCTATTGGCTAGCAAAGTTTTCTTAGAATTTACCCATGTCAACGGCGAACCATATCGACTTAGAATTTACCCTTGTCAACGGCGAACCATATCGACTTAGAATTTAGCCTTCCCAAGATTGAATCATTCATTGGAAAGCATAACAGAAATGAAGTGTTTATGGAGCTACTTTGCACAGTTTTGCTGTTGGTCAAGTTAAATAAAGTCTTTATTATTTTTATTATTGTTATTATTAATATATCTAATGTTTCACGTTATATTATTCACATACGCTATGCAGATTGAACACAATCACTGAGCGCATGTCTGACAATGCAGCTCATAGATTGTATTTTAATATTTGGATGTCACTTTCACTATTGATGACAATACCTGCTCAGCCAATCAGCTCATGTCTTAATATTTTTGAACCAATCCGAGACCGTCATTTCAATAACAGTGTCTGACCATGACCGAATTTATTTTGGTTGCGAAATGAAGTGACAATTTACCATGCACACGAATAGTCTTTTTAAAAAACCCACTCAATAAACGCTACATGGAGACAGTGAAGCGCAAACATGTCTTCGTAAACTATTGACATGCATTATTCTGTCGCTATGGGTTACATACAGTAATCTATTGGTCTGGAGATTCATTAATTAATCATACGTTGCTAAGCTCAAGTTTCTGTTTCTATCGAAAAGAAACGTGGTGACAGCGCATTAATGTATTTGAAAAGTGTGTACCTGTCATACTGTTGAATCAGAATATCACTTTTTGTTATGCTGTATACTTACCTTAGAACCAAATATTTGAGTAATTATTCTTGGCCTACAATGCAAGCATTTATAAATGTTGTATACTTACCTTAGAACCAAATATGTGGGTAATTGTTCTTGGTCTACAATGCAAGCATTTATAAATGCTGTATACTTACCATAGAACCAAATATTTGAGTAATTATTCTTGGCCTACAATGCAAGCATTTATAAATGCTGTATACTTACCCTAGAACCAAATATTTGAGTAATTATTCTTGGCCTACAATGCAAGCATTTATAAATGCTGTATACTTACCTTAGAACCAAATATGTGGGTAATTATTCTTGGCCTACAATGCAAGCATTTATAAATGCTGTATACTTACCTTAGAACCAAATATTTGAGTAATTATTCTTGGCCTACAATGCAAGCATTTATAAATGCTGTATACTTACCTTAGAACCACATGTTTGGGTAATTATTATTGGTCTACAATGCAAAAACAACAACAACAACACAGTTTCAAAGTTTATTATTCGGCAAATCGGCAATAAACAAACATGCTTTTGGCCATTAACAAATAATAGTTGTAATTTGTATTTATACAGTCAAAACAACAAACAATTACAAAAAAATAGTACATGTATAATTTACGGAACAGTTAGTATGGTAAGGGTATGTTCACGAATTGTAATTGCTTCCGTTTAATATATTTGGCAAAATTATAGTATGTAATCGTCTTTGATTGGTTGTTGACATTATATACAAACATTTTCCAAATGTAGGCCATGTAGAATTTAATGAATAGTGTCTTCTCAAATGAATATGTAGGACAACACAATAATAAATGGTATTCATCCTCAACTGAGTTCATATTACACCGTTTACAAATGCGTTGGTTTCTATCGATGTCTGCGTATCGGCCAGTTTCTGTTTCCACATAATGTGCAGAGAGCCTAAATCGGGTTAGTTCCCTCCTTAACATCATTACAACAACAATTAGAACAGCAAAATATATTAACAAATCCTTTATGCTTAGAATCAAAAGTTGGTTCTTGATAACATACTCTGTTCATTAATACTAGTATATACGTGTGTACTGTTCATAACTTGGTAAATTGAGATATTAAATGTATTGAATTGTGATGTTATGTTTGGCCATATGTATCTCTTATGCATGTTAATCGACCAAAGGCATGAATTGTGCCGGTTTATTGAATAAATAATTGAACATTGTTTACCATTGGCGTACCGGTAATCGGCTGTCTAAGGCTGTTCGGTGAATGGCTTCTTGTCAGTCTGTTTTATAGCAGGTGAAATAATATTACTAAGTAAAGTAATCATTTTTGCATTTAATGCAATCGTCTAAACTGAGATTGCATAACAAATGTTCAAAATAAAATATACTTTCACGTGCTTGTGATTTCAACATGGTGCCGGAAACAGTACCTATTGTCGGCCGACCTTGAAAATTCATGTAACAGAACTGTTGATTACAGTTAAGTTCCAAAAAGCTAATTAACAGTGGACATAGTAATAACTGTTACTCGAAACGGATGAATTTAACACCCTCATTTAATGTGGAGAGTGGCACACCATACTGTCTTGCTGCCGATTTTACTGGCAAACCATGTCTCTAATAGCCTGATATGCATTTGTCAGTGCACTTAGTGAATAGAGACGCCATGTTGGATTTGAAAAAACATGGATGAAAATGAATTAGGATAAATAGTAAATATCTTGGACAATAGTATTTCTGAAGAAAAATGTTAAAAAGCTGTACGAGGAACACTATATTTGAATTGACCTGTAAAATGCGCATTATGACATTGTCGCATAACTATCACGTGACTTTCCTGAACGGACGATGACATTTCTCATTTTACAAAAAAATACGTTTATTTATCGTCGCTACCGGTTGCCCATATGAGCGACGCCTCCTGAAGAGATTAGTCATTTTAGATTATTGGAGGATAGTGCATGATACAGACAGAGACCAATTCCAGAATCTCCTCTGGTTCTTTTGCGTGCACGGTGTAAAACACCAACACGGGACCTCGGTTTAACGTGCCATCTGAAAAATTGTTAATTTTATTAGGATCAGACGGGGGATCGAACAAAAACAAACACTTATGTCTTTATATTTACCTCTGTGTAAGGTATTTTTAGGCTACACATAAATGGGATTAATGAAATCATCGACATTTGCATACTTTCAAATAAAATGTGAATATTTATCTGCTTTACGCACAGTTTGCTCTTTGAAAAGAAATATGTGAACCCCATAAGTACCAACGCATCTGTTTTTAGAGCAATGACGTCATTCGCGTGCCGGAAGTAAACAAAAATCACGTGAATAAATAAAGGCCGAAAACAGTCGAGGGCCGATATCAGCAGGGATGTTGACGATAATTCAAAGGATTGGTGTTAGGTCCAGATGTAGCTATCACATTTATATACACCATGGCCCCTTAACCACATAACACAGATCACGTTAATCTTTCATGAACGCCCTCAACAATACATACTTATACAGTTAAACTTGCTCGAAATACCACATCTATTAAGAGACCACTTTGTCCGTTCCCGTTATTGTTCATTAAGGAATAAATTAGCCTATATTAAGAGACCATTCCCGCTTAGAGACCGCTTTTAGCCTTTCCCTTTGGTGGTCTCTTAATACAAGTTTGACTGTAGTTAGTGCAACTTGATCTATCATTGTATGGGTTATACCCGGGGGAGGGTGGCTCTCATATATATAACATATCCGGCCGTAACACTACGTCATCATTTCTATGACATATTACTACTACTTATGGAGGTTGGTGAGAGGGGAGAGGGATTGGGCGCAGCCGACTTGTGTCCCCACTAAGACATTTCAGACATATGCTGTTAATTAATTAATTAATTAATTAATTAATTATTTAACAGACATAATTATGCTGTTAATTAATTAATTATTAATAATCTTTATATATCTTCGAAAATAATAAGAATGGGACTTATTTTCATTAACTTAAGTATATTACGAGGCGCGACATATACTTTTAAATAAATTACAAACAAATCGTACGCCCCCTTTACTTTGAAATGCTGGAACCGCTCCTGAGTAATACTAGTTATAAATACATATAAGGACACATCTGCCAAGGCTAAAGCAATGTCTGACCTCACGTTCACATGTCCTCGATGTTCGATATATTACGTCTTACGTCGTTCGTAACTTGAACCAAAGGACATGATAACATTAGTGGTGGATCCGTATAAGTACAAATTTCTTCAAGCTCGATTACGAAACGTACTTGATCTCGAGACCTCAATCGATAGTGTAGGAAGTAACCGTCACGAGTACGAGAGGTTATGACATGTGGATTTACATGGCTTGGCCTTAGAATACCACTGTGGTTCTGGTGGGCGGCGACGGAATTCAAATTGTCTCCGTCACGAGGGTATCACCGTCTAAATTACACCACTGACGCCTATGGTCTGGACAAAAGGTTTCGGGTTCAAAATCCAAATTATGTTTTTAAATTTTTTTTTAACCACAATTTGATACACCAGGTGCTTTACACTATACATACAGATGTTTTAGGCCATATCGAAGCATGTTTAGTAATGACACCCCGTCACTATCAGCGCATGTATGTACCTGCGACCCCTGTATTACAAATTCAACTTGTAAACACTTATTCATGTCCATGCTGTTTTTCCAGGAATGATCTTGAGAACCGTTTGCGTTCAATAAGATACTAACGGAACACATGAAACCAACATTGGCAGCACCCCAATTATTACATTCCACGCCGCAGTTGTACACACCTGTCTTGAACAATTAACGCACGTTTGTGTTTACGTATAGATAGGTCTATACAGCCGGAGGTGTCAACTTAATATAGGGTAGTATACATGGCTAGTCGGGAAGGGCCGTAACTAATGTTGCCCAAACTTGTGACCCGACCCGTTTGGTTTTCTTGATATTGTCATGTCTTGTATTATATGTGTATATAAAATGAATCGAGCAATACATGTACATTTGTATATACAAACGACAGACAGACAGACAGACAGACAGACAGACAGACAGACAGACAGACAGACAGACAGACAGACAGACAGACAGACAGACAGACAGACAGACAGACAGACAGACAGACAGACAGACAGACAGACAGACAGACAGACAGACAGACAGACAGACAGACAGACAGACAGACAGACAGACAGACAGACAGACAGACAGACAGACAGACAGACAGACAGACAGACAGACAGACAGACAGACAGACAGACAGACAGACAGACAGACAGACAGACAGACAGACAGACAGACAGACAGACAGACAGACAGACAGACAGACAGACAGACAGACAGACAGACAGACAGACAGACAGACAGACAGACAGACAGACAGACAGACAGACAGACAGACAGACAGACAGACAGACAGACAGACAGACAGACAGACAGACAGACAGACAGACAGACAGACAGACAGACAGACAGACAGACAGACAGACAGACAGACAGACAGACAGACAGGCAGGCAGGCAGACAGGCAGGCAGGCAGGCAGGCAGGCAGGCAGGCAGGCAGGCAGGCAGGCAGACAGACAGACAGACAGACAGACAGACAGACAGACAGACAGACAGACAGACAGACAGACAGACAGACAGACAGACAGACAGACAGACAGACAGACAGACAGACAGACAGACAGACAGACAGACAGACAGACAGGACAGTGGACAGGACAGGACAGGACAGGACAGGGCAGGACAGGACGCAGGGCAGGGCAGGGCAGGGCAGGGCACAGCCAGACAATTTAGTTTAGTATAGTGTCATATATCAATATGTACATTTACGTCATAGTATAAGAAACATAAAACATATCAATACCCGACCGTAATAGGACACTTAATAATTTGAAACACATTAAAACACAATCACAATTGTTTAAAATTCAATTCTAAAATAAAGTTATTTATAGAATGGATACATTAGCACTTAAAAGTTGGTCTGATCAAATATTCAAGTTAAAAATCACAGACGGATCTGTAGTCCAGTGGTAACACGCTGTACTGGTAATCCAGGGATCGCAGGTTCGATCCCCCGTCTGACCCTAATACAATTAACAGTCTTTCAGATGGGACATTAAACCGAGATCTCGTGTCGGTGCTGTACACCGTGCACGCAAAAGAATCAGAGGAGACTCTGGAATGGGTCTCTGTCTGTATCATTGCACTATCCTCCACAAATCTAAAATGACTAATCTCTTCAGGAGGCGTCGCTCATATGGGCAACCTTTAGCGACGATAAATAAACGTAAAACACACACACGTTATGGTGAATTCGTGAGGTTGAAATGGTGAAATCGTGAGGTTGAAATGGTGAAATCGTGAAGTTGAAATGGTGAAATCGTGAAGTTGAAATGGTGAAATGGTGAGGTTGAAATGGTGAAATGGTGACGTTGAAATGGTGAAATCGTGAGGTTGAAATGATGAAATCGTGAAGTTGAAATGGTGAAATCATGAAGTTGAAATGGTGAAATGGTGAGGTTGAAATGGTGAAATGGTGAGGTTGAAATGGTGAAATGGTGAAGTTGAAATGGTGAGGTTGAAATGGTGAAATCGTGAGGTTGAAATGGTGAAATCGTGAGGTTGAAATAGTGAAATCGTGAAGTTGAAATGGTGAAATCGTGAGGTTGAAATGGTGAAATCGTGAGGTTGAAATCGTGAAATCGTGAGGTTGAAATGGTGAAATCATGAGGTTGAAATGGTGAAATCATGAGGTTGAAATGGTGAATTCATGAAGTTGAAATGGTGAAATGGTGAGGTTGAAATGGTGAATTCGTGAAGTTGAAATGGTGAAATCATGAAGCTGAAATGGTGAAATCGTGAGGTGGAAATGGTGAAATCATGAAGTTGAAATGGTGAAATCGTGAGGTTGAAATGGTGAATTCGTGAGGTTGAAATCGTGAAATCGTGAATTTGAAATCATGAACTCGTGAAATTGAAATAATGAATGAAATCGTGAAGTTGAAATCGTGAAGTTGAAATCATGACCTCGTGCCACCACCGATATTGAATAGAACTTAGCCCCTGCATAACATAAGGTTTAATGTTGCAATGAAATATCCTCCCCAAGCAACACAAAAAACGGTATATATACGTATGTGTGCGATATGATGTGCAGATCATAGTGCAAGTTGAGTCACGCTGTAGGAAGGTTATCACGAGATGTACAATTAACATGTAACGTTTGGCCTTGGCATTTATCGGGCCACATCCGGGTAATCCCATTTATTAATGTCCGCAATATGTATGGTAGGGGTAGGACCAAGGCATTTTTGTAATTATAAAGAAAGAATGTCACGTGAATTGATGAAATGGTGTTTAATGAGAATAGTTTAGTTCAACTTTACAGTAGGCCTATACAAATTCTTTTAGTTCTATTTCGAAACTGCATTCATGATATAATTAACCGTTTCAACATCACATACCTCTAAATAGACATACACAAAGTGTAGATCCAGATGAGCCAGCTCGTGACGATCCATCTCATCAGGATATGCAGTTTTTGCCAGTAATATTACTATTTTTAGACAAAATTACCCATTTTGATAAATGAACTGGTCCAAATGTTTTTTTCCTATTCATTTATTGGTCTAAAAATATCATGCACCAGTCCATGTCAGTTACTTGGTGTTGGATGGGTTAATCGCCATACAGGAAATATATAGGTCAGGTCTAGGAAAGAGGTAACCATATAAGCAAGTTGCTTTCTCCTCAATCCTACATGTATTTTCTTATTGTGATCATTATATTATGTATATTCATTGAAATAAAATATTGTTTAAACCAAAGGTCAGGTGGTTTTAAATTTCTTGCTTGATACAGGCGTGATGGTTCTGGCAGGGTTCGAACACAACCCGAACATACAACGCTTCGGTTATGATAGATATATAGAATGAACACTGTATCCATTTACCTCGGAGGTTCCTCGAAACTAACAACCTAAATGTGTCATTAGCATGGCCTTGGAAACAGGCTATACCGATAATATATGTACACAGATTGAACTATAAACCACCATTCTCGGTCATCCGCTATATTCGATAGATATAAATGTCGGACAAGGCCATTACCACTGAATTGCATGAAGTAGAACGCGTGGAAATAATGCAATATCCATACTGGGTGACCACTTGCGTTCAAATTAATGTTCGTCATCTAGCACTACAAAAAAAAGTCACCACTGAAAAAAAGTAGGTGGAATCGTTTCTATCTTTTTGTGATATTCCGGAAGGAGCAAACCTATGAAATAAGGGCGCTCTGACAGTCGAGCACATATATCCGTCTTACTGTGACACATACCCGGTCAGCAGCAACAGTTAATGAACTGGTCCCAGGCCTATGGAAATCCTACCAAATAGGTTCATGAACAACCACCTATAAGGTTTTACGATAAATAACGCAAATAGCGCAAATACAAATAATATTTCGATTCTAACACGACCCCAAAATATTTTAAAAATCGCAATATGAGTGGGTGTTAGTTTTTAGAAAGCCACAAATGACGTCATAAAACAACAAAAATGACGTCACATATGCCATGTTTTATTGCAGATTTTAGCCTGGGTTCCACTTCCAGTCTGTCGATTATTCACTTTTTTTACTTCTGACAAAATGACATTGATATTATCAGAAACTAGATACGGCTCATCCTTCAGACAAAATGCCGAGTCATGTTAGAACATCCCATGTTTGTATGTTATCAACATTAATAATAAAACAAGCTACAATTGATATACGTTTTTGCCGTTGGGGTTTATTACAGAGAAATGAGGCAATAGAGAAAACCAGACGATAAACAGACTGTCCTAATCATAATATCGTCTTACTGGTATTGTATTCAAGTATACTAGAGGACATCGAAAATGCACACCTACATTATATACTAGAGGACATAGAAAACGCACACCTACATTATATACTAGAGGACATAGAAAACGAACACCTACATTATATACTAGAGGACATAGAAAACGCACACCTACATTATATACTAGAGGACATAGAAAACGCATACCTACATTATATACTAGAGGACATAGAAAACGCACACTTACATTATATACTAGAGGACATAGAAAACGCACACTTACATTAAATACTATAGGACATAGAAAACGCACGCCTACATTATATGCTAGAGGACATAGAAAGCGCACACCTACATTATATAATAAAGGACATAGAAAACGCACACCTACATTATCCACTAGAAGACATAGAAAACGCACACTTACATTATATACTAGAGGACACAGAAAACACAGGCCTACATTATATACTAGAGGACATAGAAAACGCAGGCCTGCATTATATACTTGGTGACATAGAAAACGAGTTGGAATGATAGCATTGCTGTAGTGACGGGGTGTCATATTTAAACTTCCTTGGAATGGCATAAAATGTGTATGTATAGTGTCAAGCCCATAGTTAGTCCTATAAATAAGACCTCTACATAATTTTTTTTATGTTATTTCGAGGTCTTATCGTTAAAGCTCATTTTCGCATAGCACTTTCCGCCCTGATCCGATTGCGGGATTTCTGACCAATATTTTGAAACTTTTCGGACATGAACGGTTATAAATGTGTGCATTTGGTGTTAAGAATAATCCTAAATATAGATATTAAGAACGTTAAAAATATATTGTATTACCGTTGTGCATGTCATTTAGCTGTTTGAAGTCGACAGGTGAAATTCTCTCATTTGTTCTGCACAGTCTTCACAAAAGAATTCCGAATTATTTATTATTTAGTACATTTCATGCGTATGAACAATTGGATATTAAAACGAAATCTTATTTGGTTCACCGTAATGGCACGGAGATAAATCTTGTAAACATTTTCGTCTATTACGAGTTCTTTTTTTGTTTTTCGCAATAATCAAATATTCAAAATGGCCGATTTGGAATGGCGAAACTCTGCCATGATATTTAAACGTTGATTTCATGTATAATATTGTGTCAAGAGACGTTATAGACTGCAGAATTCAAGCAACGGTATGTGTGTTGATCTTGTTAACAATTTTAATTTATAAAAACGACTTTTTAGAATATAAAATATGCTACGCTTAATTGAGGTTTATAGTTTAGACTGAAAAATGCCTGGATAGTAAAATGTCACATTTTTCAAGTCTAAATATTTGGACTAGCCCACAGTGTATCATAGTGTTCTTACCCCCCCCCCTTTTTAGTTTTGTTGTTTTGAACCCGAAAACATGTGTCCTGAACCCACGCATATGTGGGTGTTTCTAGCGACATTTATGAAGTACTGTTCATTTAAGCAGTGGAATGACCTGGAATTCAATATGTGTATGTATAAATTTTAACAGTAGTTCCTCTATCGCACGTTGCTTGACATCAATAGTTGCTTGTAAACTATTTAAAGCAACATCGTACGTGACTGCTCTGCATGATGGTGCATTATTGATATGTCCTTGAACTGTTGCAAGGTGTTAACGGACATGACTTGCCGATATGTTTGTACGAGCCAATATTATTGACGTCACCCACCAATGTTCAATATGCCTACCTGCATGTTCGCATACTGTATAACGATTGTGTTGAGATTAGTTTATAAAATACAATGATTACCTTTGAGTCCTTGTGTGTTTTGTTAATTTATCGTCGCCCATATGATACAGACGGAGACCACCACCACCACCACCACCACCACCACCACCACACCACCACCACCACCACCACCACCACCACCACCACCACCACCACCACCACCACCACCACCACCACCACCACCACCACCACCCACCACCACCACCACCACCACCACCACCACCACCACCACCACCACCACCACCACCACCACCACCACCACCACCACCACCACCACCACCACCACCACCACCACCACCACCACCACCCACCACCACCACCACCACCACCCACCACCACCACCACCACCACCACCACCACCACCACCACCACCACCACCACCACCACCCCACCACCACCACCACCACCACCACCACACCACCACCACCACCACCACCACCACCACCACCACCACCACCACCACCACCACCACCACCACCACCACCACCACCACCACCACCACCACCACCACCACCACCACCACCACCACCACCACCCACCACCACCACCACCACCACCACCACCACCACCACCACCACCCACCACCACCACCACCACCACCACCACCACCACCACCACCACCACCACCACCACCACCACCACCACCACCACCACCACCACCACCACCACCACCACCACCACCACCACCACCACCACCACCACCACCACCACCACCACCACCACCACCACCACCACCACCACCACCACCACCACCACCACCACCACCACCACCACCACCACCACCACCACCACCACCACCACCACCACCACCACCACCACCACCACCCACCACCACCACCACCACCACCACCACCACCACCACCACCACCACCACCACCACCACCACCACCACCACCACCACCACCACCACCACCACCACCACCACCACCACCACCACCACCACCACCACCACCACCACCACCACCACCACCACCACCACCACCACCACCACCACCACCACCACCACCACCACCACCACCACCACCACCACCACCACCACCACCACCACCACCACCACCACATCTGGATGGGTGGGCTTATTTGTGCTTACGTGAGAATATCATGGACTCGGAGTTGGCAGGGTTGAATGAAACTAGCCACGATTTGGACCATGAATGGATACGAGCAAGGTCGATGTGGAGAACAGCAGCTGCAGTGGCTGGATCGTCGACGATGGTGTAAAGACTTCGCCGAAAAGACGTATTTTGGCTTCAATGTCATCAACGATGTCGTTAATGTAAATAAGGAAGACTAATGGACCTAACCGTGATCCCTGTGGCACTGCAGAGTTGATACAATACCATTTAGATGAGGAATTGTCAGCAACACGTTGATATTTTGAAGACAGTTAAGATGCAAACCAGTTGTGTGCATCGTATTCGAATCATAAAAACACTGTTCAACCTAAAATAAATCAATTAATTTGTTTTTTAAGTGAATTCTCGAATTATGTTTCACCCATGAACGTATAAAGGTATTATTGTTATTCGTGACTAGCGCAACTCGTGATAATATAATATGGCTTTCAACGTTCATTCGGTGAAATGAAATATAATTCGACCGCAGTGCATTGTTGCGTTTTCAGTGGATTGTAAGATGAGATGGTATGGTGGTCGCCAGGTCGGACAGGTGGGGTTTCCCCGTGTACTCCGGTTTCCTCCCACACGAATGACTACATTTACGCTTTCATCCGAGCCAACGAAAGTGATTAATATAAGTTGATAAAGCTTGTTTCGCAATCGTTGTAAAATAAATAAAGTTTTCCGTGGATTGTAACCGAATTTGACATGTATTTTAATATCATGTATTTACATACCAACTTTGAATAAAGTCCATAACGCCTTTCAAGAGTTAATGCTTTCCGAACGGAAGCGCGTACATAAAGAAGGACGGACAGGGGTAACACTAATGCCCTTTCAACATCTTTCGAATTGCGGGGACATTAAAATAAGTTATGCGTCTCGTTACGCAGAATCCTTGACCCGACCCTGTTTGACCCGACACTGTTATCGTCGATCCGTATGTTCGTGTTATTATTCGTCTTGACAAGATTTTTTTTGGATTTGTTTTGGTTATTGTACCAAAGATTTTATTCCAATAGTGGTATGGTCCTCAAAACAAATGTGTGACAAATTCGTTGAATTTATGTGATATGTATGGGCACTTTATTCACTACGTGTGAAGAATCAGCATGTATTCCTCACACGTGTGTGAATAATTAACCCGTATTCCTCACACGTGTGAGGAATTTGTTTTTGTAACATATAGGCGTGCTACTACTAACTTATTTTGTGTTTCATATCTGCTTCAAGGCCACAGCGGACAAATCACTGTTATAGCAATATAGTACGCCAATGCATGATTGTGAGCTGTCACTACTTTGGTGCATGTCGTGGTGTAGTCTGCGCCATTATTAAATCAAGGACATATGAAATCAATGGTTTTCTAATCTAGCAGTTAATTCGAATTTCATAAACAAACTGTGTCGCGTGCGGTATGTGCGTGTGTGTGCGCGCGCTTTGCCCTACCGATGGAACAAATGAACGACGACCCTGAATAGATGTTGGAGGTCAGTCGAATAATGTAGACATAGTCTTGTGTCAGAGACTCCTCTGGTTCTGGCACGAAGTGCACCGACCCGAGACTTCGGTTAAAGCCTCACCCGGAAGACTCAGATATTAACAATTGTTATGGTAGTGGGGGAGCTTCGAACCTTAGCCAATGATGAGTCTAGCGCGTTACCACTGGATCATTGACCTGCTAGGAAAACTCGTTGAAGATTATCGTCCGGTCTAAAGGTCCTAAGTCTATGAGAAATGTACATGTACTTGTTAATTTAACGTGTTAATTTGCCGACTATTAAAAGCCACATCAAATTGTGTTTGCTTAAAGTGACACTACATCAGTGAAAACGCAAATTTATACAGAATATAATTTCCTTTTATATGGTATAATTTATTTCCAAATATTTGCCTCAAAAACTGAGTATTTCAACTAATAAACAAGCGTCGTATACGCGGTTTGTTCACATAACAAAATAATGTAAACAGGGTCGACATGCATGTGTAATACAACACGTGTATCCTGAATAACTCGGATTGACCGTTATATCTCACATGTGTGCCTATGCATATTTATTTGTAGACTAATCTTAGTTAAATTTAGTATCCCTAAGCGACAGTATCACGCGTTTAGTATTGACTACAACGACAAAGAAATGTCAATTCAGGAGCGTGGATGACCGGTATGCGAATTCCTACATTCACTTTTGAAAGTTTGTAGACAATATTTGTATTCGAATGTATTCGGAATAATTTGTAGTAGCAATGCATTTAAACATGATCATGCATTTTTTGGCTTTTTGCGATGTAATGTCGCTTTAAAGACATGTTGCACATTTGGTCGATGATTGAATATGCAATTTGGGGAGGGATGTAATCTTAGCGGACCTTGTAGCCCAACCGATTTGCTTTTTTTGTTCGATTAAATCGACCGTTTACTGCAACGATAACTATGCTGGAGAACGTAAGTAATGTATTTCAATAAATGTATTATTATTTTAATGAAATAATGCAATACAATATTATTAAAGTGTGATTTGTTTATTCGAATTTCGCAGTAGTGGTTATTCATATTATTTTATTTACAAGTTTCAACAACTATCCATTTCACAAGCTGCTATGGGCAGTGCATAGTTCATGTTTTCTCACTTACTGTGTTTTACATGTACAATGAATCGAGCAATATAATATGATTTATAAACTAGACAAATTCTTTATTCCCATATAGTTTCGCTTTAATACATGCACGTCTAGTTAGTTCTGATACAACGTATCTTTGCTCTGTTATTATGTAATCATGTACACTTTATTGATACGTGCATTATAGGATTTTGAATCAAAATATTTACATCGCGATACATTTCCTTCGATGAACGTATGTGCCCTACTTGTATACAATTTCGTATGAAAGTTCCCAACTAATGATATTCAGCCGACATGCGCACTTGAAGCTATGGGCATGCACAATGTTAGGCAACATCCGTCGCGTGAAAGGCGTGTGTTACAGTTTACGCTGATCCAGGGATGATCTATTTACTGGTTCTGTGACACGGTAAGTTGCAAAATCTGGACTAACACATTTTAAATTCAAAGTGTGTTATGTTTTCTTTTGTGTAATTGAAAAGAATAATTAATGTAAATATAAGTAATGAATCGCTGGTTTAAGTGTGGTTAGTAGTTTTTTCCATCGAGGGTATAAACTACATTGGGCATGTTTAACGTTAACGTGGATGCCGTCGGCCTCCACACACTTTAACCACCACGCCTAATGTAGTTCATACCTCGATGGAAACTACTAACCATCGATTCATTCCTTAATTGGTATGTGCATTCGAAACTGATTAGAAGAGTTGCTTTACTTCAACAAATAAGCTAGCATCACATGTGCACTCGTGCGTTGTGATGTGACGGAAGCTGTCCAATAGGGGAGCGTTTCAGTTTATGTCTAATCATATTTAATTTTCAGTTTCAGAGTTTATTGGCATTAAACACAATTGTTCGTCGCCTATACAACATGTACGACGGACAGTACATAATATACAATTACAATATAATACATGAGAAAAGCATGAAAACAAAATTAAAATTAATGGGTATCGTAGTTTGAAAATATATAATAAATATACATACGTAAATGTGTTCATTGACAACTACCCTCTAATAACAGATGCTTGGTAAATATATTTTGATAATTTTTTTATAATACTACTTTGTGAACATTGTAACAATGACTTAAACTTATTCAAGTTAGGCCAAATTGCTCGATTCATTTTACATAATTATACAAGTCAGCGACTTTAACCACTCTTTCACGGAGGCGGACTACCAGCGCCATCGTGCACTGTTTGATTCCGTATTAAAACGCCCACAGTGCACGCACCGATGCAGTCACTCGCGCAACCAATTATGACACCATTGCTGCATTAACATGTTGCTGCATATATTGGTGTCACTTCCAGTTCTCTTCAAAATACCATAATTTATGCAGCCAAATCTGGCCCGTTATTGCCATGCTATCTAGTTTATACAAATTTATTTTAGCTGGATTGCGAAGCAAGTTCTTACAACTTATATTAATCACTCCCGATACCTCATTCCTGATGGAATCCATCGCCACGAGGGAGAGGGAAGAGGCAATGTGGAATTTAAATGCCTTGTCGAAGGACACAATCGTAACGGTTCCAGCCGGGCTCGAACTCCGGGCCTTTCGCACATGAAGCTTTCATTTTCGCATTCTGATGTTTGTGAAAACTGTGACAGCCCTTTACTTATTGCCGAGTATTCTCTGCTGAAGTTTTTGGGCATCATATTGTGCCATAATAGCCTGGGTTCCAGTCTGTTGATATTTCACTAATTTACTTCTGGCAAAATAACATTGATATTATCAGAAGTTGATTTATAATCTAGATATCAATATATGAGTGCTAGTTTGATTGCTAGTGTAGATAGCAATATATGAGTGCTAGTTTGATTGGTAATCTAGATAGCAATATATGAGTGCTAGTTTGATTGCTAGTCTAGATAACAATATATGAGTGCTAGTTTGATTTATAAACTAGATAGCAATATATGAGTGCTAGTTTGATTTATAGTCTAGATAGCAATATATGAGTGCTAGTTTGATTTATAATCTAGATAGCAATACATTAGTGCTAGTTTGATTTATAGTCTAGATAGCAATATATGAGTGCTAGTTTGATTTATAATCTAGATAGCAATACATTAGTGCTAGTTTGATTTATAGTATATCTGTACAAAATGTACGACGAATGGGTTCAATACAATTTACTAACTTGTTTTAATATGCATTTCATCACTAATTAAGGTGATATGACTTCTATAATGTGCTATATTTAGACCAAACATAATTACTTTTGAAAATAAACAGCTAAAGCGATATTACCAAGTTTCAAATGTATTGGCATAATCAGCAACTATATTGCCTTTGGCCATTTACAATGATAGAAATATGGCAAAGACATCACAAAACATGTTACATATATACATATATAAACAAATACAATACATTTAAGAAACAGTAGTAATTGACAGGGTATTACTACGTAATGACATAGCTTCTTTGCTGTACCCAACACTACGGTTCGTAAATTAATTATTAACCCAACTACGATGTTTAGAAAATTTAAATAGAAAACTTGAGTATGAAAATATATGATTAATTAATGAATCTCTAGAACAATAGATTATTAAATTTTCATGCAACCCATATCGACCATAAGAAATGAAGAATGTAACTATGTAATTAATATACATAGTTATGCTTTGGGTTAATATCATGACTGTGTTTCTATTGGTCGGTGCTAAACGAGAACAAGTAGGCGGTAACTTATGAATATTCATTATTTATGCAGTTATTGCATTTGCTCTTAACCGGTAAATACCGTACCGAACCTCTAACCCAACCTACCCGTAACATTAAGATGGGGGGGGGGACCCCGCTAATAACGGACACGAGTTATCTTATAATAGCAAATACCGTTTCTATATAGCGAGCGCATCTCTAGAAGCCATGTCCATTTAAATAGATCATTGTTACGACAGTGCAAATAGTGGATATCTTGTAATAGCAAATACCGTTTCTATATAGCGCATCTCTAGAAGCCATGCCCCTTTAAATAGATCATTGTTACGACAGTGCAAATACGTGCATTCTAAATGATAAAAGAGGCATGCATGCCCTTGTTACTGTACATCAATACCCAATAGTGTCATGGACGTTACAATGTACTGGTCCAAGGCGATATGTGAAATAAACAGAAAACTAATAAAATAAACACGATATAGCTGTTCCAGGTAGTTTGTATCGATCAGGTATAATGAGATACAATCACTTAGTCAAACTAAAAGCATGTTTCACTATATCTTAGTATAATGGTATCGTCCTCAATACCGCGTTGCATTTATAAAAGAAGAATCGGAAAAGTCGGCATTTATAAATACTTGTCATGTACGTATAGTCATAACAGCAGTAGCACACGCCTCCTGACCTTGAGAGTCACGTTTTCGTTCGTTATAAAGATGACGATTCGATTTCATTCACTTGTATAGTATTATAGTCATAGGATAATGACACTAAAGTGTTCTAGATAATGACCGACATAAATAAATTGGCAATAAACAACCGATACACCGTCAATTGCCGATATGCTCAAGTAGATAGTAGTTTGTAGACCATAAACTGTATAAGTGTGTGTGTCTTAATAAACAATTCTTCTTCTAATAAAAAACTTGAAACTTGTTATAACGGTTCTTGCCTTCCCAAATTGAAAACGACATTACATCGTAAAAATCCCAAAAATACGTTATGTTAAAAAAATAAATAATATGCAATTATACACTATATTCTAATTTCATGTAATTACTAAATACACACACTTCTCAAAATAATGTATAGGATGATGTATGACTATGTTAGATGTAGGTTATATGTTTATGCCAAATAACATATATTGATTGATTGATTGATTGATTGATTGATTGATTGATTGATTGATTGATTGATTGATTGATTGATTGATTGATTGATTGATTGATTATTTGATTGTTATACATAGCATTGCTAACATAAATTCTTCCAAAATAATTCGAACACTATATTCAATAAATAAACAGTGATTTTACTGTCTACAAACTCTCAAAAGCGAAACTAGGATTTCATATAACGGTTAGCCACGTTCCTGAATTGACGTTTGCTTATTATTGTAGTATATATATATATAGTAAATCGTTTAGAGACACTTTAAATCTCATTAGTCTAAACATAAATATGCATAGGCACAAATGTGAGATATAACGGTAAATCTGTACCATAGATGTTGTTCAGGATATACGCGTTATATTAGGCATGGATGGTGGCCCTATTTATATTATTTTATGTTAACTTGTTTATTAGTTGAAATACATATTAACATATTAAACAAACAAATTGTACCATATAATACGAAGTTACATTATGTAGATTTTACACAGCCGGATCTGTAGTCCAGTTGTAACACGCTGGACTGGTAATCCAGGGATCGCAGGTTCGATCCCCTGTCTGACCCTCATGAAATTAACAGTCTTTCAGATGGGACGTTAAACCGAGGTCTCGTGTCGGTGCTGTACACCGTGTACGTAAAAGAACCAGAGGAGACCCTGGAATGGGTATCTGTCTGTATCATTGTACTATCCTCCAAAAATCTATACTGACTAATCTCATCAGGAGGCGTCGCTCATATGGGCAACCGGTAGCGACGATAAATAAACTTAAAAGACACACAATGTAGATTTTATTTCCCACCGCCGTAGTGTCGCTTTAATTGTTGGCCCAATATGTGATATGTTTGTTGTTGCTATTGTTGTTGTTGTTGTTGTTGTTGTTGTGGTTGTTGTTGTTGGTGGTGGTGGTGGTGTTGGTGTGGTGGTGGTGTGTTGTGGTGGTGTGGTGTGTGGTTTGGTGGTGGTTTGGTGGTGGTGTGGTGGTGTGGTTTGGTGGTGGTGTGGTGTGGTGTGGTGGTGTGGTGTGGTAGTGTGGTGTGGTGGTGGTGTGGTGTGGTGGTGGTGGTGTGGTGTGGTGGTGTGGTTTGGTGGTGGTGTGGTGGGGTGGTGTGGTGGTGTGGTGTGGTGTGTGTGTG